>LUVW01000013.1:416418-528602 GCA_001661515.1 Capniomyces stellatus | reverse complement strand
CTGTATATGTGTTTGAAAACCAGCGTTTGCTTCTTACTGGCTAAATCTTCTGAAATTGTTGTCCTTGCTCTCGCTATTTTCTCTATTCTTTCTCTCACTGCTTTTTCACCACTTTCTCTCACTACTTTATTCCTTCTTCTTCTCCTTGACCTTTTTGCTCTGTTTTACTGTGGTGTATTTAACTGATTCCTGTGTTTATAGCAACCAATCCGCACACGCTTTTGTACTCTCCGCGCCGAACCGACTTTCCACTGTGGTTCTCAAACAGTTGCTATTGCCTCTGCTCTGGCCGTATATATCCTTTTGGTTTATGTCTGCGTGCGTACTTGGCACACCTAAAGCCTCTGTTGGCACGGCTGGTAGATATCTGCTAGTTTGGAAACTGGACGTGTTGTGAATATATAAATACTGTTATAAATAGGTGCATGTATACATATACGTATATGTATATGTTAAGTGCTGTATACTAAAGGATGTGGTTAGAGAGTGAGTGTTGTTGGTATACTTTTTGGCTCTGATGTTGATAATAGAACCGATGCTGTTACTGATACTGCTATTGTTATTGTTATAGTTATTGGCGTTGATACTTGGATTTTCGTTTATCTTTGCATATTTGTTTTTTTTTCTCCGCCAATTTATAGACTATTTAGGTCTTTCGCAAAACTTTTTTTGACTTTTCTTTGTTATTTGTGCTTTGTTCAATTAGGAAGCCCAGATTTCTTATTCCTGTAAATGTTTATTCAAATTGCTTCTCAAGGTAAACACTTATATTTACTTTCCAATAAAATGCTTTTAATTTTTTTTCTAATTATCGATTTTGCTTTATGACCGATTTTGCGTGTATGGTTGATTTTAACTCATAATTCCCTTTAATTTATTGGATGCTTTCATTCAATGTTTGTCTTGGTATAGCCTATTTCATTATTTTTATTCTTGATTTGTGCTTTAATAATAACAGCCTTCCAGTTTTATCTGTCACTTATTTTTTTTTATTCCCAAGCTTATAAATTGCCAAATTTTCATTATTAATTGTATCAAAAACCAACTAATCCAATCCAAATTGGTTTTGATTTTAATTGCTAAAATGTTGAGGTATTGGTTTTCACTTGATATTCAATAAATACCCTCAACATTCCTGTTGTTATCATAGGAAACGGTTTGTATTATTTTCAATTAAAGTTGGTCAACGTCTGATCCAAATTCAATTAAAATTGAGTCATAGACTTCCCTTAGTTTACTCTCAACTGCCTATTCGTTGCTTTAGCAAAATTAAGGATATTAGCAATATAGAATAACTAGTATTAGGCTTAGCTGAATATTAATGGTTTTAAATTCTTTGATTTTCCCTTGTTTACATTAACCATCAGCTCACTCAACACTACCACTTTACTTGGGTTTAAACCAGGGCCAACATTTTATCGTTAGGGTAACCCAGCTAACAGGCAATCATAAACGATTTTGAGACACTCTTATTTTAAAGAAAATTCAGGCCTGCTTCAAGCTCCCTTTCTAATTCTGCATTGGATTTAATAGTACACCAACTAGTTTGGGGTTTTAATAAAACATTGTACACCCTTTGTATTGAATAATAAAACGTTTAACTACACCAATGTCGTTCCCATTTTGTATTTTACTAGTTGATGGTTGGAGAAGGACTTGGAATCATTTCGATAGCTTTACACTCTCGCTTTGTACAGGTCATATATAATATCACTTCACTGAAAAGAGGATAGTATTCACTTTCTTCAATCGATAATAAGTTAGTCCTGCTGCTTTAAACGCAGATTAGTATATATATCATACATAACTTGAACAATCAGCAAAAGAGCCTAAATACTGGCTACTTGATGTAACTAGGTACGCTATGGTATAAACTCTACTATACAGATGGTTGAGTTAATGCGGTTTCCTGGTTGATAAAGTGCGTTTTGTCAATCACTGGTTTACCATGCGGTATTCAATTTCGGATAATTATTTCAAAATAAAGACCATCACACTTTGTTGCTTTAAAAAAAAACATGATAATACTCTGGCAGTCTTTCAAATACCAACATTTAAAATACCCAGACTGACAGATGTTCTCATCTTTTCGAGTTTAGCCCTAACTCGTGATAGAATTGTGAGTTTACATTTGATTAGATATATTAGTATGAAAATAGTTTGCACTGACAATAATTTTTTTCAATACAAACTGAAATAAAATTAGTGAGAAACGTTTACAGAAAAATAAAAATTAAGAAATGAGTTAAGAAAAAAAATTAAAGACAAGGGTTTAGTGGTGCCATTGGCAACGATGATGGTACTTTTTTAAAATTATTTTCGGCAATACTATTTTGATTGCTCTTAAAAACATTATAATAATAAATTGCAACATAAAAAAAAACACACATACACATACACACACGCATACACACACACACACTCATTCACCCACCAATTCATCCACTCATTAATAAGCACATACTACAGCAGCAGTGAAGATTGACTTGGTGTATGTTGAGTGGTTTAATCAATCTTGTTGATGATTTTGTTGGACCTCTTAAGTTTTGAGTTGATGTACTCTGTGTTTTCACCAATGATATGCAACCCTTCATTCTGTCTTTCAAGTTCAGTATCCATACTTATGGCGATGTTTTTTAGATTTTCAACCACACAACTAACCTCGCCTAGTTTATTTTCGATCTCTTGTTCCTTTTCTGGATTTTCGTTTTCAAAAATATATTTGCTTTTTTCCCCACCTTCCCTATCTTTACTCTCACCGTACCTCTCTGCTGTATTGGTGGCCACTAGAGTATCGCTGCAGATTTTGTCACCACCATATGGTGACACTGACTCATTTCCGCCGGTAAAGCTGGGACCCGAGTCACTTGGTATATCTCCTTCGCCGGCTTCATGGTCAGGCTTATATCCCTTCTCTATATCCTTACAAATTTCATCATATACTTTTTCGTCATGCTTGTTTTTACGGCCCCAAGTTGACGGGTAAAAAAAAGACTTTAGTATTGGCATTGTCAATATCTTTAGTCTTTTTGTTTTAGTAGTAGATGACTTGGCTATCACTGTGGTCTGGTTAGATACTTCGACCTCTCTGTCTATTATTTCACCCTGCTCGTCCAACTGGTTTGATGTTGTTTCGCCTATAGCTGACGTCTCCTGTGCTACTTTTAAAGTACTGGTTAGTGTGTCGACGGTGTCTTGTTTGGTATATGCTATATTTCTTTTAACGTTTGCTATACCATCGTCACTGCCAGCATCTTCAACAGTGCTTAAGGCGTTGCTCAAAATGTCGTCTCTTTCGGCAAAGCTGGGCCTTGACTGCTTGTATTTCTTGAATTCGTCCATATTTTCAAAAGTAGTGGTCAAAGAGGTTAGAAAACTTCAAGCTGCTGTTTGATGATACCAGTTGTTCAAGTTGGGTAGTTTGCTATCGATGCTTTATAGGTATTTGAAACAGCCTTCCTTTATTTTTATATATGTTTTTTTAAAAAAAAGTGATACTACTATTTATAGTTGAGCGTTATTATTTGTGTTGGCGAAACTTTGTCAACGCAAAACAAACTTATTCTAAAAGCAAACATCAAAGTGTTCTTTGATAATACTGCATATCATAGTTATAACAAAACACAACATAAAATAACACAAAAAAGCTTAGCACAACATAAAATAGCGTAGCATAACGTGGCACAACATGACTTAGCTTGTACATTTATATTTGTTTGCTGTGCGTGTGGGGGCGTTTAATATAATATAAATTTTATTATTTTAAAAGTAAAATGTTGAAATAAACATATAAACATTTTATTATGTAAGTTATAGAGAGTAAAAATAACATCAAAGAACCAATTTAAAGTTCATCTTTATCTTCTTCGGTAGCCTTTCCACCGGCACCACCTTCGTACAATTTGGAGAAGATTGGCTTAACAATGTTTTCAAGGACTTCACGTTGTTCATCAATATCTTCTTTGGTGGCTTCGGCAGAGTTCTCAGAGATCCATGATTCAGAATCCTTGATGGCATCGGCAACCTTCTTCTTGTCACTGGCATCAATCTTGTCACGGAGCTTGTCGGTGTCGTTGATTTGTGACTTGACAGAGTAGACATATTGTTCAAAGACGTTCTTGGCCTCAATGCGTTCCTTGACGAGTTTATCCTCTTCAGCAAACTTCTCAGCATCTTTAACCATGCGTTCGATTTCCTCTTCGGAAAGACGTCCCTTGTTGTTGGTGATCTTGATCTTTTCACCCTTACCAGTACCCTTGTCAGTAGCCTCAACAACCAAAATACCGTTGGAATCGATTTCAAAGGAGACTTCGATTTGTGGAACACCACGTGGGGCTGGGGGGATGTTGTTAAGATCGAATTGGCCGAGGACGTTGTTGTCTTTGGTCAATGAGCGTTCACCTTCAAAGACCTTGATAAGCACGGTTTGTTGGTTGTCGGCAGCAGTTGAGAAGATTTGGGTCTTTTTGGTTGGGATTTGGGTGTTACGTGGAATGAGCTTGGTCATAACTCCACCAGTGGTTTCAATACCAAGGGTCAATGGGTTGACGTCGAGAAGAATCATACCGCTGGTACCTTCTTCGTTGGTCATAATACCGGCTTGGACAGCAGCACCGTATGCGACAGCTTCATCAGGGTTGATGCCCTTGTTGACCTTATCAACTCCGAACATATCTTCAAGCAATGAAATAACCTTTGGAATACGGGTAGATCCTCCAACCAAAACAACATCGTTGATCTTGTCTTTGGAGATGCCAGAGTCCTTGATGACTTGTTTGACTGGGGCAATGGTCTTGCGGAACAATTCGTTGTTAAGCTCTTCAAACTTGGCACGGGTCAAGGTTTCAGAGAAGTCCTTTCCTTTCATGAATGAATCAAGCTCAATACGGGCTGACATTTGGGATGACAAGTTACGCTTGGCCTTTTCAGCTTCGCGCTTGAGTTTACCCATTGCCTTCTTATCATCACGTGGGTTCAATCCTGTCTTCTTTTTAAATGTTTCAGCGAGGTAGTTGACAATGTTGTTATCAAAATCTTGTCCTCCCAAATGGGTATCTCCGGATGTGGCCAATACTTCAAACACTCCATCATCAATAGCGAGAAGCGATACATCAAAAGTTCCACCTCCCAGATCATATACCAAAATGTGTCTCTCTCCTTCCTTCTTGTCCAAACCGTAAGCAATGGCTGCTGCTGTTGGTTCATTTACAATTCTGAGCACGTTAAGTCCTGAAATGGCTCCTGCGTCTTTGGTGGCTTGTCTTTGGGCATCTGAGAAGTAGGCTGGTACTGTTACAACGGCGTGTGTTACTTTGGTGTTCAAGTATGCCTCAGCGATTTCCTTCATCTTTGACAATACCATTGCTGAAACTTCTTCTGGTGTGAATGTCTTCTTTTCGTCATTGATTGTAACTTCAAACACTGGACGGTTTGACTTGCCCTTAAGTGAAAATGGCCAGTTCTTCATGTCACGCTTAACTTCCTTGTCATTAAAGTTCATTCCGATCAAACGCTTGGAGTCAAACAGTGTGTTTTCTGGGTTGCTGGCGGCTTGATTCTTGGCTGCATCTCCAACAAGTCTCTCGTTGTCCTTGGTCCAGGCTACATATGATGGGGTAATACGGTTTCCTTGCTCGTTGGCAATAATTTCTACACGACCATTCTTGTGAACACCAACACAGGAGTATGTTGTTCCCAAATCAATACCAATAACTGTTCCATAAACCTCCTTCTTGTCTTGAGCCTTTTCATCCTTTGTGTCTGCCTTTTTATCGGCTGTTGTCAATGACAACCCAAAGATACTAAGTAGTGTCAGTAACACTACCAAAAATGAATATCCCTTCATGTTTACAAAGATGATATTTACTTTACTATTAATATAAATTTTATACTTATAGAGCTGTCAATAGTTCTTTTTTATTAATCTGAAGCAAACTGAAGTCTAAAATTGTAAAGAAAGATATTTTATCCCTAAAGACAAGTTATATTATTTATATCGGTCTAATATATACCTTTTTTATTTAACAAAAAAAAAATCCATACTTTTTCTCTTTTTTAATCTTCCTCCTCATACCTTGTTGCCCTTGATTAGCCTTTTGTTTTTACTTTTACTTTTGTTTTTGTTTTTACTATTGCTTTTGTTATTGCTTTTGCTTTTGCTTTTGTTATTTTTACTTTTATTATTTATTTTTTGTTTATTTTTACACACATCTACATTTGTTATGATTATTTTTAACACCTTAATGCATTGATATAATCGATAATTTTTGATTTCCTTAGCCTTCCAAATTCTTGCTTTACCCAATAGAATACTTCAACTTGCAAGTTTTCTTATTATCAGCTTTTATTCTTCATTTTAATATTGGAATAAGGTGTGCAACTTGTCCAATAGTAATTTGCCATGCATTCTATTAAATTATTTTAATTAATACACATTTCCTTACTAAGAGACTATTCACTTGTTAACAATGAAACACATTTACCAGTTTTCATCGAAATTTGGCCTATAACGTGTAAATTTATCATTAAATATCGCTACTTTTTCTAGCTTTCTTTTTTTCTTTTTTTCTATTCCAACTGGTAAACAAATTATGGATCCTGAATTTTGAACCCATAATTGCTTTACAAATAAAATAAAATATGAACGATTCAATAAAACATAAAAGGAAATTATGCAAAGAAGGCATGGGATAAGAAGAAGCCGAGTTGACATGATAAGCAACAGCATTTTGGGTTGTTATTTTTCCTGACGTGGAGTCCATGTTGTGGACAAGTCAATAAATCTTTTTTCTTTTTGATAATATCGGCCTTAATAATTTAATATAAAACGTCTAGTAAAATGGTTACTAATTATTGAAACACGAACTAATCAATTATTCGAAAAATGCAATAAATGAAAAAGGCGAGGAAGCAGTAGAAAGAAAAAGAAAGATAAAGAGAAAAAAAAGTAGAGAAAGAGAAGGAAAAAGAAAGGAAAACAAAACAACCATATTCACAATATATTTTGCTTGACACAGCAAGGCTAATCAGCAACTAGGGAAACGTTTAAATTGATTCTAGATTTGCGTTGGATTACTCCTCAAATCAGTCTTTATGGTGATCAAAGTCGCTCTTAAAGAGCCCAAACATTGCCAAATTATAAATTTTCATTGACTGAATTGCATGTATTACCCCGAAAAGAAGGCTGTATTTGTCCCTAAACAAACAAACAGCCCTTTTCGCTCCCACCTTGCATCCCGTATATTGCACCATTTGTCAACTAACCAACAGCACTTGTCGTGTTTCCTTTTTCCATATTTTTTCCGAGCAAGTGATTTTACGTAGTACAGAGCACTCATACGTATTATATTTGACGAGAGTGTCGCTATAGATTGACGACATGATGTGCAAATTGCCGCAATATTGTTAGGTTGGGTCGTAGCTAAACTCAGATATATTATCACACTTTTGGCTTTTGTTTGCAACAATTGGTAAAGGGTGATGTGTGAGGCTGTATTTACTTTCTTGTCGAGTTTTCGCAAATAACCAGCTAAACACCCATCACATGGAATTACAACGTGGTGCTGCCGGGTTTAACCATATATCAATTAACCCGTGGAATTTAAACAGCAGTAATATTCTTATATGTCTCTTCTCGTTAGTAGCCATAAAGCAGTTTGCTGGCTGATCAAATAACCTTTATATTTTTGCATTATATATGTAGTGTCGAGTAATCGCATGAAATCTCATGAAATGGTATGTCATGTGCAGTACATGTTTGTCAAAGTGCTTTGTAAACAACATGGAATGATTATAACTGTGGCGGCGACAAGTATACTGATTAGAGCGATGCTTTTTCTAATCCAAACTTGTGTCTAGCAATTGATTACTCTAGATATTGAGGGAGACTGTTATAGTACTTGACATGACAATGAAATCGAGCTTAGTGGTTCTTTTAGATAGTGTTTATATTGTAACATATAAAGTATGATTTATTGGCTGATAAAATAATTAGTTTATAAACGGTAAACAGTAAACAGTTAATACAGCGATTTTGGACCTTTGCTGGAAAGCTATTAGCTATTAAACAAAAAAGCTAATAAAAGCTGGCTAATCCAGTGGTCAACATTTAAAAACAAAAATCCCGGCTTTAACTATGCTGATATCCAATAGAAAAGACCAAATTGGTGTGATTTGTAGCGAATACAAACACGGTACTAACCATTAATTTAAACCAAGAAAGTGGCAAATTATAGAATGGTAAAGCTTATAATCCGGACTTTGCTTTTTGGGTATAATTACATAGATAGATAGTAAATGATTTTTTTTAAAGCAGCAAGTGTCCAGATCAAGCCGTTCCAGTTTAACATAAACCAGCTAAATTAGGATTAAAAGATAAGAGAAAATGTCAAGGCATAGGGCAGTTAGAAACATAAATTTGGAAGAGGGTAAGCTGCTACACATTTAAAACGACGCGAGCTACGCAATGCACCGAAATCCATGCACTTTTTGATTTTTTTCTTTCTTTTTTTGCTTGTTGAGTTTCAATGCAAATTGCTGCATCAATGTTTATATACATTACATTTACATATTTTAAAAAAAACAATCAAATTGCTACAATGAGAGAAGTATTTGAACCTAACAAATTGATATTGGGGGGTTGGAAATGCAATTTCATGTAGAAATCTACAGCGATGAGGAAATCGATGATCTTGAGGACAAGACCGAGGAAGATCTAGGCAAGGATACGTTTACTTTGGCGATATTTAGCGAGCTTTTTTTTTTTTCTTCTTGTGTTTGAGATTTGAGTTTAGGATTTAGCGGCCTGATAGTAACTTGATCGTGATGCCAAAATTAATATAATTAAAACGTCAATAGAGAAACTCGCGGCTGGATTGAAAAGCGTGAAACAAAAGCTGGGCAAGGACAGCAAGGTTCCCGACAGAGAGATCACAGAAACACTGTGGTACTACTTTTTTGACGAAAACAAGACAGTGTCATATTTAGCCAGTAAGTGAATTTTAGAGAATGTGCATGTGGATGTGCATGTGAATTCTGCGTTCTATGTTTGAGTGCTTAATAATTTTTTTTAATATCAGGTAAATGACAATTCAACCAGCATTTTTTGGTTTAAACAGGCAGTTACATTTTTTAAACAATTGACTGCTGATCGATAGAAACATACAAACTAGACTTGGGCAAAGGTAAAGGAATACACGTTAACGTACTTGTAAAATGTTAAAATCAGGGGGTTTATTTGCACAAAATGTGTTTAAGCATTGGGTCTGTAAACGCGCTTGTGATAAATGAGATTGGGTTGGTGGGTTTGGGCGTGTGGCGATTTCTTATTCCAAAGAAACAGTAAATAAAAACTAGGCTGGAATGAAATACAAACAAGTAAAAAAAGAAAAATTGTTAATGACTTGACGAAGGGATAGAATCAAATCAAAGCACTGAGGAGATGGAAAAGGTAGAAATAAAAGAGCGAACTGTGACCGCTAATGTACAAAGATCAGAAAGCAGCAGCGATAGAACAGAGGTATACAAAGCTGGGGGAGTCGAGGCGGGTAAAACCATGGCTAAAAACAAACCCAACCAGCCTATATTGGAGAGTACTCAAACCTTGGACGATAGAAGAAAAAAACAGCCAATGGCACTCCCAAAGCTAAGAGGCCTGATTGGCAATCCAAGTACTGGAAATGTTGGTATGGAGGGATTGAAGCCAGCTTTTTTAGGCGGGCGATCGATAGTTAGGCCTGGATTCTCATCCTCAGTTATTTCAAGTGCGTTGGCTGCACTAGCAAACCCAGAGCCAGAGAAAGGCGTACTGCCTACTCAGCAAAAGAGTTTGCCAAGGCTCAACAGGCTTCCCAAATTGGGAGGGCTAAAAAAGCACACACTTAATCCAGGCATGGCCTCGGCACAGCTCCCGGAACCACAAACCACAGCAGTAGACTCGAATATCAAGATAATACCTCAAAAGAAAGAGTACAGTGTCGATGTATCTGTAGAAAAAAATGATGGTACACACGCCAGCAGCATAAAACCTGGGGCAAAGCTTGTAGAAAGCAGCAGTACCGAAAATGACCGAGTGAACAAAACGTTTAATGACAGCCTGCTGGCGCCTGAATCAAGCTTTGCAACAGTCCTTTTGATAAAAAATGACCTGCCAACCATTGGTTCTGATCTGCCAAAAGAGTTGGTGGACAGAATCAATATTTGCGGATTGGATCGGATATCAAAAAAACCTTTGCTGTGTATTGAACCACCAACAAGTCCCCAAATTACCCCAACACCACCCCACAACGTAGCTTTGAACCCACCCCAAAGATACTTGTTGAGAGATAAAAGCGCATCCAAGATGCTACCAGAAAGATCTGCAGCTAACAGCGGCAGTCGTTCTGAGAATAATGACAATGGCAGAAGCAGCAGTAAATATACTAGCTACAAAGCCAAAAAGATCAAAGAACATAGAATTGCAACTGATTTGAGATTTTTGGTTGTGGAAATAGGTGGAAGTAAAAGCTCTTTATCTAATACCGGACCAGCAAAGACCAAAAAGCAGGCCAGCTCAAACGCTGGTGCTGGTATAACTGGTTCTGGTTCTGGCTCTGTTGTGGGTGGAAAAAGTGCATCCTCGATAAAGTCACCTAACAAAAGCGTTGAGTCTAGCCCAAATAATGTTGGTTCCAAATTTGCCAAGTCGGAACCGTTTGGGTTTGACACGCCTAGTCCTGACGATGAAGTGCTTAATGCACAACACAAAACCACAGGTTCTGAGGGTGACTATAAGGGTAATGGGGGGATTGGTTCAAACACAGCAGGTAACTAAAAGTTTTTTTCTTCTTCTTCCTTCCCCTTATCAATGTTAATTATAGATTTGTTGGTTTTATTGAAAATGTGTTGTTTGAAGGTTTCGAGCACACTTGCTCTTTGGAATAGAAAAGTGATAATGATATCAATGACATCAGCAGTAATGGTGAACAGTAGCAACAATTAGAAGCTACTTTGAACACAATAAAAAAAAAACAACAAAAAACAAGATAATTGAATACTTTGGTTGAGTTGGGTTGAGGGGGGGGGGAGGGGGGAGGTTGAATGACTTCAAGAGACAATACGTTTTTAGTTTTGCTTTAAAGCCATATAGCTCGAACCAACTTTTAATGTATAAACCCAGGACATAAAAACACAAGGGGCTGAAAAGTAAAAAAAAAAAAAAAAAAAAAAAAAATGAAAAAAGGCCAAAGCGAAGCTTAATTATATTTTAACCACTTAGACGACATCGAACTGAAAGAGATGGAGTTTATGACGCTTAATGCCGAAGAACATAAAGCGATGATGATGTCCAAATCCAAAAGAACCATCGATGTATCAGCCGAGTATAAAAAACGAAACGCGCTTGATCATAATCTAAACCTAGTGATCGTAGGCCACGTTGATTCTGGAAAGAGCACGTTGATGGGTAGGTTGCTTTTTGATATTGGTCAGGTGAGCGAACGTTTGATGAGAAAGTTTGAAAGAGAATCTGCTAAAATTGGGAAAGGGTCATTTGCCTACGCGTGGGTTCTTGACGAAACTGACCAAGAGCGTGAAAGGTAAGAAAATATATTGGAGTTGGAGTTGGAGTTAGAGTTGTGGTTGTGGTTGTGGTTGTGGTTGTGGTTGTGGTTGTGGTTTTACAGCTATCAGTACAGTCTTTATTTTTTGGTTCGGTTGTATAAAGTACGTTTGTTTATAGTGTTTGGTAATAAGAGTTGGCAGAGTTAATAGTTAACAAAATCAATGAAATAAATTAGGGGAGTTACTATTGACATTGCGACAAGTTCATTCAAAACGGCAAACAGAACGTTTACACTGTTGGATGCGCCAGGCCACCGCGACTTTGTTCCAAATATGATATCAGGAGCTTCGCAGGCGGATGCGGCGGTTTTGGTAGTCGATGCAACTACAGGAGGGTTTGAATCAGGATTTGATGGAGATGGGCAAACAAGAGAGCACGCAATGCTGGTCAGATCTTTAGGGGTGAAGTCGTTGATCGTTGCAGTGAACAAACTGGAAACCTCAGATTGGTCAAAGGCGAGATTTAGTAACATAAAGTCGAGGTTGCTTGAGTTTCTGGTTTCGTGTGGGTACGTGGCTTCAGAAATCAGATTTATTCCGGTTTCAGGGCTTAACGGGGTGAACCTGACAAAGAGAATCGACAAGGAAAAGTATCCAGAGTTGGCAGAGTGGTATGTCGCATCGAGCCAATCAAAAAGCAGAGGCAACAGTTTGACAAGCATAGAAAGTTGTGGTACAGAGCCTGTGGGTGCAGAGGAGGTGGAGGTTGGGCCATGTCTGGTTGAACTGTTGGATACGTTCCCATTGCCAGAGAGGCAGGTGGAGAAGCCACTTAGAATCCCGGTATCCGACTTTTTCCGGGGCGGGGAGTTTGGATCCATGGGTGGTGGTGGTGGAGGCGGAGGGTCGAATAGTGTGAGTGTTTGTGGGAGATTGGTTCAAGGATCTTTGCAATGTGGAGAGACTGTGATGTTGGTTCCGGGAGGCGAGACGGCGGTTGTCAAAACGATCAATGTTGATTACAATGTTGAGCCGTGGGCGGTGGCGGGGGATTCGGTGATAGTGTTGTTGTCAGGAATAGATATTATGCAGTTCCATGTAGGGTCCGTTATTTGTTCGCCACAGTACCCAATAAAGCCAGTAACAAGGGTGGTTGCGCAGATTGTGGTTTTTGACACACCAGTTCCAATAACGAGAGGGTATAGCGTGATTCTGCATCTTTTGAGCTTGGGCGAGCCAGCAGTCGTTAAAAGGCTTGTAAACGTTATTGATAAAAACTCTGGGCAGGTTGTCAAGAAGGCGCCTAGACAGCTGACCAAGTCTACGATGGCAACCGTGGAAATCGGTATTTTAAGGCCAATCGTTATTGATTTGTACAAGAACTCGAAGGAGTTGGGACGAATTACACTAAGAAAGAACGGGCTGACTTTGGCTGCTGGTATTGTAACTGGACTGTACATTACCTAATTTAGACCTTGTAGCGTGTGTGTGTGTCTTTTTTTATTTCTTTATTTCTTTCTTCATTTAGAGTTTGCAGTTATTTTTTTATTTTTAATTTTTTATTGACA
This sequence comes from Capniomyces stellatus, assembly GCA_001661515.1. Taxonomy (NCBI): domain Eukaryota; kingdom Fungi; phylum Kickxellomycota; class Harpellomycetes; order Harpellales; family Legeriomycetaceae; genus Capniomyces; species Capniomyces stellatus. The sequence continues at coordinate 515,496 of LUVW01000013.1, read as the reverse complement.
ATTTATTTTGTTTAATTTATCGTTCTTTTTTTAAACTAGAATGATGTATAGTTATACATTTATGAATAGACAATAATAAATAGCGTATGCTAGGATAAACAAAGTACACTGAAATTCTATTTTAACCAAACAAACAAAGAAAAAAGAAAGACAAGTGAAAAGTAAACGAGTCCGGAAATTAGGGAGGTTTGACAGAGATTTCAAATTTTATACGCGAGTTTATTGCGTTGGTCAGGTGAAATAATAGAAGGTCTGGTTCCAACATGCAAACCCTCGTTTATGGCAGTGACAGCGGCATTATAATAGTCGTCAGAGGCTTTAGTCAGAGCCAACACCCACTTCTTGGCCATTTCCTTAGACTGTGCACGCAAGGAAACCATTTTTCTGGTTGTAATGTCATACAAGCTAAACACCTCATCGCTACTGTAGAAGATCAAGCCGGAGTCAGATGGCGACTTGCTCATGACGTAGTCGCAAGGCTCGATTATTGGCGAGTAAAGCGTGTACGTGTACTTTACACCTTCTCTGTGCGGAATCGTTAGAATAAACATGTCGTTGAACAGAAACGCATGCAGCCTCTTCCTCGAATACAGCTTGTACAGCACACCCTCCATCAAAAACTTTCTCCTTCCCAAAACCAAAGTATCGCCGCAGAAGCTTGAAATCATCGTTTTAGGCAAACTGTCCGCCAATCGGTCACGGTACTCCTCCATGATCTTTTCGGAAACCAAAGATGCGGATCGGTTGTTGACTTCATATGCCACATTGTCAAGCTCCAATATTGTTTGCGATAGCGTAAAGTGGTCGGGGTTGCTTAGTGACGTGTACCGCAAAATGGCCCGGAAAAGCAGTGGGTACCTCGTCAACCTCTGGATCGGATTCAGTAAAAACGCTTCAAAGTCCAACCTACGCGTTCGCTCGTCCTTCTCACAGCTAATAATCAGCTCCAATATGTGCGACAAGTTTGACGTTTGCTGCGTCTTCAACACCTTTTTTGCTGACTCTTTATGGTGTCGCAGATTATACACAAACCTGGATGCCCTCGAGTAGTTCACAGCATACTCTGTGTACGAGTCTGCTAAACTCTTGATTATCTCGCTCATCGAGTCGCCTATCATTATCGAATCAAACATATCAAGCACAGTTGATTCATTGTACGTTTTCATTACATCCGCCGACTCGCCACCAGCCCCAGTATTGCTAGATTTATCGTTTCCCTCGTTTTTCACGTCCAGCTTCCCGATATTACTTGCGAGTTTTGAGCTATCTAGACCAGAACTGTGTCCTAGCTTTGGTGATTCCAGGTCTGAGTAATAAACACTGTTCTCTGAGTCAGACCCACAGTCACTGTCCTTGGTGTTTTTGCTCGCCGGCTCATCCACTCGCTTTTCGTGGTTACTACTTCCTATCGAAAAAATGCTGAACTTTGACTTGACCTTTCTGCCTCCAGCTGACTTGCAGTCCATGTTAAGCACTTTGAAATTCGAGTCCGTGTTTCCTGATCCCGAAAGTTCTGGCTTTAGCTTGCTATCGTACAAAGAAAGTGGCCTGTGTCCGACTTCCGAGTCAGGCCCAGCATCACCCTCGTTCTCTATAGCACGGCTGGACTTGGGCCTGGGCCTAGCAGTTATACCTGCCGTTGCCGTGAATTCAACATTGGCATTTGGCGCCAACTTTTCAGCTCCAAGGTTGAGTGCTGGCGTAAACTTCTTTGGTGAGTAGTTTGGTAAATGGGCCGGGTGCAGGGACTGACGCTTCCGCGATATGTATGAGCGTTCAACCGCCGATGAAGAACTGGCTCTTGACTGCACCACCTCCTTCACATTTAGGCCCAGACTGAACTTGGAATTCGCTGTTCTGGTTGCTGGTGGTGCTGACCCGCCATCAAACGATGCTCGTGGGTTTGATAAAATCACTGTCAGTCTGTTTGGTACGCTGCCAAGAGGCTTTTTGTCGATTGAAATAATTGGCTGTAAAAGGTCTTCGAAAATGCTGCATATCTTGGCACTGATCATCGCAATCACGTTGATGTTTCCAAATATGGTTTTCATAATGGATGGGTCGTTTAGCTTGGATAACGGAACATAGAATAATTCTATTAGCAAACCAACATCCCTGGCATACGACTTTTCGGTATAATACAGCTCCAGAATCGCCTCTCTTTTTTTCCTTCGTCTTTCCAGCTCTTTCAGCAACTCTGCATGTCCACCCTTGCCTGTTTCGTTACTGGAATCCGCGGCGCCAGCGACATCAGCTTTACCTTCCATAATGTCACCAAGGCCAATATCCTTTGAAATAGGCCCAACCCAAGAGTGCCGGTTTCTAACCAGCTGACTGGCAACCCTCAGCCTCGACCTCAACGTCCCAGGAGCATCGGATTTGTCCAGTGCATTCTGCTTGAAGATCGGCTGCTTCAGCAGATCAATTTCCTCCTGGAAAAGCTGGTTGTCTTTCAGCTGCTTCAGGTTTGTCGTGCTGCTGTTTTTGCCAGGTAGTTTTTTCCGGTTAATGTTGAATCTACTTTCACTAACTCTATTGGTGGTGGATGATCTCTGCAGCTTTATAAAGTCATCGCCCAACTCCCTCCGAGTGATTCTGTTTGCGTATGTAGTCAGTACTGGTCTAATTTGGCCAACAAACTGTTTTTCAAATCCATCGATGCGATCTACATCTGGGGTGTCAACAGAGCTGCTCAGGTCAGAATCATCCTCAACTGTTGGCGTTGTTTTAGTAAGAACGCTAACATCAACACCAACGCCTCTGTAGCCAAGTAATAAACCATTCCTACTCTTTGTTCTGGTGCCTAGTACTTTTTTTGGGTTTGCAAGCAGAGAGGCCGAGTGGATCACCAGCGGTTCTAGCCGCGGGTGTTTGGCTTTATCTTTGCTTGACGCCGCTTTAGCAGCAGAACCTGTGTTTTTAGCATCTAATCGCCCACTGTCAATTTGATCCGACTTTTCAGAATCGCTCCCGGCGGCTTCTTTTGAACACAGAGGCTCAGGCTGTTCCGGAAACCCCATCCCCACTGCTGTTTTTGCATTTATTGGAACCAGGATACTACTAACACTGTCTTCCACCAGTTGCTGGCTATGCGGGCTTTGACTAATCAGATCTGCATCTTTCTCTGGTACTTTGGTCACCAATGGGCTAGGCGTACTACTTTCTGTATTCTCTTCCAAGCTTACCGGCACTCGGTCTTCTGGAGTCGCAACTATTCCAGGCTTTTCGTCTGCTTTTACAACCTCTGTTGTCAAAGGACTGGTGGCTGGGTTTATGTCCTCTAAAACTGCGCGTTTTGATTCGTTCTTGTCCCATGGCGTTCGTGTGTTGCTAAAAAAATGAAACGGAACTTTTTTTGCTGACGGGCTGGCACTTTTGGCTCCATCCGTTGGTGATGGCCTATTGTTGTACTTGATCGGTTTATGGGAAACCGGACTGTATATTGGTGCCAGGATCTTGCGTGGGCTAAACTCTGAAATCTTTTTCGGTTTGAAGTTGGAAAAAAACAAAAGTGTGTCTGTTTGCGCTGGCGTAACCTTTGTCAGCGTTGTTGATGGGTTATTTACGTTTAGTTTGACTGGCAGTTTGCCGTTCTTTTGGCCGTCTGCTTCTGTCTTTTTTGGCACTATTCCTAGCGAGCTTCTGGACTTTGCTACTGGTGGCGGTTTCCTTGGCCCATTTAGCTTATACCTCCTTGGATTTTCTTTCACCGAGTTTGCCGGTCCGTTTGCCACAGTGACGTTGTTTTCTAGGGCCAGAGGCGCGTGTTTCACGAGTGTTTTTGTATCCCCAACCTCAGAAGGCACATTTCCTCCCAGTGTCTCGTTCTCTAAATTGGGGAGTTTTTCGCTTTCACAATCACTTTTTTCACCAACGTCCGACTCGGCTATTTCAGCACCAGCAACATCTTCACTATCGCTACAGTCCGAATCTGAACCTTCGCTCTCGATACACTCTTCATCCAACGAGTGTTCAGATTGGTCAAATGCCTCTATATATTTCTCTTTGATCACTCTAGGCCTGGGCGTCTGCGGTACTGGTGGCGGTGATTTCGACTTTTTGCTGCTTTCTAAAGCACAACCTTCGTCCTCTGTATTTTCTTTCTTCTTTTCGCTATTACTCTTTTCACTCTGCTCCTTTCCACCCAGTGTTTGGCCAATGCTAGCATCTGACTTTTTGCAATCAATGTTTAGAAGCAGCCGAGGTGGCTTGGTTGGTTTCGGCCCATCCAAACTTCCACTAGCTCCGTTACCAAACTCTGCCATATCCTTCGCAATCTTTTCAGCCATTGCTTCCTTCCCCATTCCATTGGTTTTGGTGTCGGCGGCTTGCAGTCTCAAATCCTGAGACTCTAGCTTTCTTTTGCTCATTCCATCAATAGTCACATCTTTAGAAACAGCACGACCATCGGTCACATCATCAACAGCCTCAATGGCCAAGATGCTGCTATTGCCTAATTCTTGAGTCTCCTTTTCGTTCGATTCTGCAGTTACCGGTGCATCGTCTTTATTAGTGCCTGCTTGTACCTTCCCAACAGCACCAGTGTTATCTAAACCCATCAACTTTTCTGGGCTGAGTGTGCCTGCAGAACATGGCGGCGTTGAGCCTTCCCTCTTCACAGGTATTGGTGGCAATGGCCGGTTCGGTCTATTTTGTGGAACTTTCGGCAACGGTCTCCTAATACTGGTGCTGGCTTTAACAAGCGCCTTATCGCCACTAGCAAGCTCAGGCGACTCAGTGTCTTGATCCACCGAATGCACCAACTCAGTTGTGTTTGGGCTGCCAATAACCTCTGCCAGTTCATTCCTCTTGCTTTGATCACTCTCTTGTGGAGTTGCTGGGCTTATACTCCTGTCGTCAGCATTGCTCAGAAATGTTGGTGGTGCAGATTTGTCCTTATTCATGCTACTATTGTTACTGTCTGTGCGCTGGAGGCTAAAGCTTGGAACTTTTGGAAGTGGTCTAGACTTTGCTCGCAGTGAGAAAAACACTGCCTCCTGTGTGTCGCTATCCACCAAACTGGAGTTAAGTGCACTCTTGTTTCCGCTGCTGTGCAAATACATGGCGTTGCCTTCCACACCAGCAGCTAATTCCGCGCTCCTGTCCGCATCAACAGATGTGTTCGTGCGATTGATCTCCAAATCGGCCCTGTTGGCCCTTTTACTACCACCCGCATCTGATTTTGCCATATATTCGTCCCCACCATCGACTCCAACTTCAGTGTTGCTAGTATCGTTTCGTGCCCTATCCTGCAGTATCACACTGTCCAGCTCTACGCTCACTCTGTGGACGTTCAGATTCACACCATTTTTCAAATACATTTCTTTTTGAACCAACTGCTCTTTCTGCGTTTCTGTGCTTCCACCCGTGCCTATTGCGGAAAGTTTGGCCATTCTTGAGCTGTTGCCCATTTCCATATACCCTTGATCTGTCCGTTCCTGAATAAGGGTGTTGTCTCGACCAACACCTTCACCTACTCTAGCCAAACCCGTGTCCTTTTCCTTAGCAAAAGATGTACTGCTCTTTATTTCTGCCACTTTACTAAGCCAGCTTTTGTCCCCAACCACTAGCTTTATAAAGCTCTCCTCCTCGTTATCCTCGTTGTATTCCAAGTCTGTGTACATACTTGTTATGTCCAGCTTTGTGTTCCCGTCCTTTCCATCAATGGAATTCCTACCATCCAGCTTGTCCTTGATCAACTTGTCAATATCTCGCACTTCATCCGTCTCTCTGTAAGCATCCTGCCTCACTCTTTTTATTTTTGAAATATACTTTTTAGGCACCACTACTGTCTTGTTTATGTCAGTCTCTCCCACATAATTATACTTTCTTGCCAAGTCTCTCAAGTTAAAAACCATCTTTGTAGCGCTTTCGTCTTCGTCTACCCCGCTCTTGCCCACCTTTTCTTCTGATCCACATCTTTCGCCCTTCTCAGTGAGCTTGTCAACCGTCTCTTGAAGTTTTTTTGCTCTTTTTTCACGCATGTCTCCCTCCTCCTCCCCCTTGTTTCCTTCTTTGGTATCGCTTTCATCGCCATCCATCATATAAAGCTTCTTACTCCAGAATTCCACTTCTTCCTTTGTGCTGTCCAGCTGCTCTTCCAACGCCATAAAGTTTCTCGTCATTTTTTTATCATTTTCGCTTTTCCTTCTGCCATTCCTACTTGAACCCACTCGCTTCAATATACTATTCGCCCTTGTATAATCCAGGCTGGTGAGCATCGGTGTATTGGACTCATTATCTGTAGTCTCCTTTGAGCTTGAATCGGTTTCGTACTCCTCCGACTCCTCATTGTATATCCTTATATTATCTTCGTCGTTCTTTGGTTCAAGTTGGTCGCTACTACCTTTAAAAGCCTTTTTTAGCAAAGTCGTAGGCGAGCGAAATACCTTCACGCTCTTGTTCCTCTTTATACTCGGATTTATCCTTCTTTTAACCGCTACTCTTATAACTCTGTTCGAGGGAAACCGACTCGATCCTTCTGCCTTCAAGCTAGAGCCCTCGACTGCCTCCTTGCTCCCCCTTTTTGACTGCCCCTCTTCTGGCGTTTTTTTGTCTATACTTTCTTGGTTTTTATCCATGTTCCTTTTGTCTTTTTTTTTCTTCCTTGATCACCTGGATTGCTTGAATTTCTCTAAAACTTTTTACTTAGGATACTTGTACACATTACCTGTTTGCTTGATTGAGGGTCCCTACTATCCTTCTGTTCTTTTCTCTCTCTCCTTTGTTTGTCCTTCTTATTGCTTTTATTTATTTTCCCTTGCTATTACTATTACTATTACTGTCCGCGTCTCTATCCTCTTTTTAATTCCTTTATATTTCGCTTGATCGATTCTAATTTTCCACAACCTTCCTGTTATGATTTCACCACTAGAACCCAAGTACACTGAGGATGTTAGGCCTTCGTGTCGCCGGTTTGCTCCTTTTCGCTTTAAGTTATTTCCAAAATGACTGGTTGTCCTGTCAGACTTGCACCAGTGGATCCAACTATCCTTTTTATTGATATTGCAATTAAAGTGTTTTAAGCTAACTGTCTACGCCGTGTTTGCTTTCTAGTCAGCCAGAGTGGAATTGAGCTTTGAATTCTACTTTGTAACAATAGCAATATTTTTTTTGGTTTAACCTTTCTTTCTTTACTTTCCTATAAAATTACTACTTTTTCCAATCTTATTATTATTTCTACAAGCTTGGTTCTAGGTCAGTTAAACTGAAATTGGTAACAGGACTGGCTACAATTTCCAACGAACGGCATTAGCTAATTGAATCAGCTGAATTAGCCATGCATAGCTCTTCAATTTTGCTAAAAATGTCTTGGTATTATGATTCTTAATTTCCTATTCGTTGTTTATTTATTTATTTGAGAGCAAAAACAAAAAGCCAAATTCAATTTGTCCAAACTCAATTTTGCCCAATTTCAAATTACATTTTGATTAAATTAGTAAAGCTATTGTTATTTATTACATTAAAGCTCATCATCAGTTAATTGACCAGTATTTTAAACTGCTGGTATTACTAGAATGAAAAGCAAAATTCTATTTTCAAGGAGCACAGTGTATTTAAAAAATCACGCGCACTTTTGATAGGTACATTTATGTTATAGTTAAAACATGCTCTTTTTTTTAACAAAATAACTAAACGTATATTTCAAACTTGGATTATGTTTCCCAAAGTCGTCCTTATTTCATCTGTGTAAACATGTGTTTGTTGAGGCGAATTGAACAATGAAACCCTTTTTTTCTTCTTCAAATTCTCTCAAACTCTCTCCAGATCTGTACACAACATCGTTTAGACCCTTACACGTCAGCACATTTATGAATGTATATTTATATATAAAAGGCCTTGTAATATTTGAACATCGGTTTAATACCAAGCTCGAACAACGCTTCACCAATTCAGTTATCCTTGAAGCATTTCAGCCAATGGATATGATGAATGAGTGTGTGTGTGTGCGAAGGCATGACTGGTTATGTATTATCTGAGTAAAAGTGACTGTACACCAGATTTTAATCGATGTATACTTTTTATTCTATTTATTGAAAATATTATGACCTGGTCCAGGCCCAACTTTGCAATAATAATTAAAATGCAGAATACATTGGATTATCCGTATGAAGACGTTTAGCTCAAGTATACCACCGTATCAAAGCGCCAGAGTGTAGTTGTAAACTGGCTCGACTATTTTAAAGCGCTTTTGGCAAATATAAATATTCTTTCTGCTTCGGCGTCAAGGAAAGTTGTTGAATCCATACTGGAGTTGTGAGATTCGGCCTTGTATCCGTAACTTAGTTGTGCTACCCCAGAGATGGAGTCGTGGCTTAGAATCTGGCTATTTCTGTCTGTGCTGACACCAGAGCTTATAAGCAAGACGATATCCCCGGTTCTTAGTCTATTGCCACCACCAGCCAGAGAGTTGTTGGCGGCTAAAATGTTGGATGCCGCAGGTTCGTTTAAATCGGGTGTATCTCCAATTTCGGACTCATTGGTCAATTCCAGTGCCTTTCCTGAGTATGCATAGTTCTTATTGTTTTTGTTGAAGTAGTCTGTAGCAGCGAGTGCCAGCTCATGATTTGACCTGCAGATAAAATAGATCTTTTTTTGATTATCAAGTCTGGGCTTGAAGATTCTCATAAAATACATAAAACAAACCATGACAGGAACCTCGACAAGTGGACCGATTGTTGCAGCCAGCGATTCCTTTGATTGGATTCCATAAGTACCAATGGCTATAGCTATCGCAAGTTCAAAATTGTTTGATGCAGCAGTAAAACATTGTGTTACAGTTATGTTATAAGGTAGCCGCTTCTTGTAGCAGTAAGCCAGAACAGAGAAGAATATCAGTGGAAAATATATTAAGAGGGGCACAGCAGCACGAAGAACCTGTGTAAAGTTCACAATGATTTCCTTCCCTTGAATTGCAAACATTATAAAAATGACGTATAGAAGCGAAATCAAGGACAGGTATCCAACTATTGGCAGAAATCTACTCTCATACCATTTATATTTCACAAAGATTATCCTTGTGGCGATACCAGCAGCCAGAGGTATTCCCATAAATATCAAAACACTTCTTAAAACCACCCACATGTTGATATCAAACAAAGAGCCATGCCCCAGCTTGACAACAAACACATAGGCCAGTGGACCATATAGAACAATTTGAAGCAAAGAGTTGATTGCAACAATGGCGGCACAGAATTCCTCGTTTCCTCCAGATAGTTGGTTCCAAATCATAACCATCGCTATGCACCGGGCAACTCCGACAAGAATAACACCGGCGCGATACTCTGCGAGATCAGGCAAAGCTGCCCAAGCCAAACCCAGCATAAGAAAGGGCGCAACAACCCAGTTTACAAAAAGAGAAAACGCGTACTGTTTCATCATAAACCTTCCTCTAAACACGCCTTTTATTTTGCCGTAGTTTATTCTACAGAAAACCGGGTACATCATAAACAAAAGACCGATCGCCACCGGCAGTGAAACGTTCGAAATTGACACCGATTCGAGCACAGTACTCACTTTTGGGTAGTAATTCCCTAAAAGAACACCTCCAACCATGCATCCCACAATAACAAAAGGGAATAATTTATCTTCCAGCGATAGTCCTTCCATTATTCTGCTTAAAATCAATTGCCAGACCTTTTTGTTGTTTTTATTGGTGTTGCCGCTGCTACTTTTGTTGTGTTTATGCTAAAAGCCAAGGTTGTGTATAAACTATTCAGTGGCGGTATTCAGATTCGCAATTTAAAACGCTTGATTCTAAAACTGCACATCCCTACATTAAACTTTGAGTACAGTAGAAGAATATTTTAGCGCCTACCGTATTTGTTCTGTGTGTATAGTATTGTAGAAATTAGGCTTAAATATATCATTGGGGATTTAGCAGCGTTTAACAGTTAGGTTACAAAGATCAAGTATAAAGTTTCGAGTACTTTATTTTTTTTAATTTTTTTTAAATTTTTTTTATCAGTGCTTAATTTTGTTTGACTTTTTGTTGAAAATGTTTTGTAGTGTTGATTCTGTTTCCAATAAATCATATAAATAAATAAGTTTATTGAAAGTGTTTTATCGTTTTTTTTTACCATCCAAAACTGCAAATCCAGTAATTACAATCAGGTGTAAATTTCTTTAACAAATGAAAAACTTTCCCTCAACAAAAAAGAAAACTTTAATCGCCTACAGTTGATGTTCAATTTGTTATTGACATATCCGTAGTGGTAGGCTAAAGTTTTAGGCATTTCAGCGTTTTAAAGACAAAATGGCGGAAGTGTAGTTGTATAGGATACACTTTTTTAAATTAATGACACTGTTATAGTAAAAGCAATAAATAAAATTTGTAGAAAAGTGAAAAAAAGATAATGGGAAAAGATAGAAGCTACATCGAAACCTGTTATAAATGCAGCAAAGAGCCGTCGGTCATTTTGATGTTAATTGAGCGTAGTCGAGTATAACATATTCACATCAGTAGGTGTGTGCCGACACCCCCAACTTTCTTCTACACCACCACCTCCAAATAAAGTACAAGAGTGAAGCATAAATGTGCAACTAAAGCAATGTGCACAGTTAAAGGCATTCACTTCCACAAAGCACGTTTAATCCAACCAAGCCCATAATTTTTGGAGTTCCAAGACTCTATACACTTCCCTACACCAAGTTCAATATCCGACAGGCCATCGAATGAGATTGGTTTTCGCGTTTCTCTGTCCAGCACTAGTAGCGTTGGGGTTAATTTTATCCCATATTTGCTTATTAGCTTTTTTATAGTTTCCTGTTTGTAGGCTGGGATATAGTATAGTTTGGTGTTGTGCACAACTTTTCTTAACTCGACCGAGTTTTGGTAGATGGGGATATAAATTGCCACTGCCTCGTTTCCACAGCTGTTAACAAATTGAGCTAGACAATCCAAGTTATTACTCCCCTTTACTCCCTTGCAATCCGAAAAAAAAACTAAGATTATTTTATTGTCAAAAATATTCGCTCCACCGTCAACAACTCTGTCTGTGCTGTCGTAAAGCCCGTCAAAGCTTTCTAGTATAGAATCACCGTGTAGGATCCTTTTATATTTTACATCTTGAGCCGCATCCATGCTTATGCAGATATGCATGTCCTTGTTTTGGGACACGGGTGATTTTTTGTAAAGCTCTGTGCAGCTGGAAAGGTCTGGTGTGCCCTTATGTTGATGTCCGCTTAGGCTTCTTGTTCGAATGGTGAGATCTATGTACGATACTTTTCTCCTCTCATTACTGCCGTCATATAGTGTAATCGAATCACTGCTAGTGGATGATTCTGGCCTGTTTTTGGCTTGTAAATCACGTTTGGTGTTGTATATACTGGCCCATGTTTGTAGATTTGCTATTCGGTTTGAATTACTTAAACTTGACGCTGACGCGTTTTTTCCATTTGACAGCTTAACACTCATTGTATAGATCAAGAATAAAGTATGCTAGCTATTGTGGGTTAAACAAAATAACAATAAATTATACCAAGAAGATAAATGTTTTGACTTTTAGAGAAGAAATAAAAACTGATGTCGCGACAGTAATACTAAATATATCAATCAAGCTTTGTCAGCCTTGCTGCTCTTCTATACCTATATAAAAAAAACTTGGGCTTGTTATTATAAAACTAACCATTGCACAGATACATGCACCAAGCTTAAAAAATGTGACAAATGAACAAGTTGACTCAATGTCTGCTGAGCTACTAAAACGTATATGGCGGCTTTTAATTTTGCTTTAGTTCTGTATTTATTTAAACTATACTTTTGCCTGATACAGCTGACAGTCAAGAATTGACAAGAAAAAATGTTTGATGCAAATGAAACACATTATAATGTCATTATTTATAAACAATCAACAATGCCAAAAAAAATCCACTCCAACTTACATAGACATTTACCATTACTATTCTGGATTTGGCGAAGTACCAAGAGTTTTTTTTTTGATTACTTTTTTTTTATAGAAAAAAGAAATCGAATTGCACAAAGCACAGTCAAAGTGAAGGCGAGTCGTCATTGTTTGTCTTTGTTAACGCTTTTATTATTGCTATTGTTATTGGTATTATTTGGCTTTGTTGACGGTTGTCGTTAAAGCAACATGAGCTGGATTAGATTTATCCTAATTGTAACTGGGCTACTATTCCCCACTTTATGCCAAATTCTGTTTGTTTTCTCTTTGGTTTATTAAACACCATAGCAAAAAAAAAAAGGTTATTGTACACTGGCACCAACATCGCATTGACAAAATTGTCACCGGATGAGGTACTGGTTGTGTTAGTTATAATAGTCTAAAATTTGATTGTTAAATCCAATTGGTGGGCTGGTGCTATTGAGAAAATAGCGTCAAGGGGCTGACAAAACAGGGTTGTGAAAGTAATAGCCTTATTCAACTCGGCGAAAATCAAACAGGAAATGTTACCACGGAGCTTGTAAGCTGCCGCCTTTCTGTTGTTATTATTCAGTCAAAAGGCTGATGAAAGCGGTAAACTGGATAAAACCACAAGTACCTATTGGCTTGCCCATAGCAACTGAAGCTACAATGCACTGGAAGGACGCTTTTTAGCCAATTCAAGCAAAAACGGGGTGTTGTGAAAAAAACAGTGAATGTAAATCACCAAATTAAGCAAAAAGAGAGATGTTAGACGTCATTGTGGAGCATAATGGGTCAGGTTTGTGAATAATAGGGATAACCGAATGCGCTTATGGTCTAAACCGGGCTCGGATGATCACCAACCTAAGTTTTGAAACACGAACCAAAAGGGCCAACATACTTGCAATAAACAAATAAGAAAAAGGCCAACATAATTTGCGGGCTTGAATAGATATTGGTGGCAGGCAAACAGAGAGGAAGTTAAAGCCAATTAACACAAGTCTATAACATTTTCAAGTGGAAAATCCTTTTAAAAAGAAGGTAAATCCTACGCATTAGGAATGAAACTGTGTGAACAGTTAAAGAGGTTTTTTAACCGAACCAGTCACCGACCCAAACACCAAACACCAAAAGCGAAAAAAGTAAAAAAGAGAAAAAGAAAAAGAAAAAAAGACGGCTAATTTAAGCAGAGTAAAAAGAAAAGCAAGAAAGTGAGCAAAGATTAGGTGAATAAACTCGATAATAACAGAAAAAAAGGAATTGAAAAGAAAGACGTGAGATAGTATTGGTTGACTTGGAAAAAAACAAGGAATAAATAACTTTAAATTTTTTTTTTTTACTTGAAAAAAACAAAAAGCAAAAAAAAACTATAACAAACGAATAAAAAAAAGAGATAATGGGGAGGTTATAGTATGAATGAGGCATAATATATTTGTTATAAGCAAGCGGATGGTGCTACAAAACTCGTTTAGCCACGCATAAGAGACATACCAAAGCGAATACGGTTAAAGTCAGGCATTCCGTTGACACTTCCAACGCCGACAACAGCAACCTCATTGTCCCAGATTCGTTCGTATGCTACACGGTGAACATCCTTGGCAGTAATGCGGTCTACGGCAGCAGCGACATCTCTTGGCTCCATGCGTTTGCCATAAGTCAGCATTTGTCTGCCAATGTCTTCGGCAACAGCAGTAGTTCCATCGAGGTTAAGAAGAAGGGAGGTCTTCAATTGCTGCTTGGCGCGTTCAACTTCAGCCTCGGAAACAGAAATGCTGAGGCGTCCCCACTCTTTAAGGGTGAAGTGGACCAAGTCGTCCAAGTTTGTCAGGTTTTCAGAAACCAAGTAGATTCCCCAAAGACCAGTGTCGTTGTACGAGGTGTTGAATGACATGTATTGGTTGGCCAGGTTGTACTTTGAGACTGTTTGCGACAAGCGGGAGCTCAGATTTCCAGCTGCACCCAAAGAGCGGTCCCAGTTTCCAACAATGGACTGGAGGGTAAGCATGGTGAAGTAGTCTGGGTGGCTCCATGAGACTCCTTGCACTGCAAGAGCAATGTGGGCCTGGGCCATATCGTCGTTACGGACGCGAACCTCAGATCCCCAGAAACGTGGTGGGTCTTCTTTTAGTGTCTGCAGCGAAACTGGTGGGCTGCTTGGCTTCAATCCTCCGAACTTTGACTCTGCAAGCTTAACCAACTCGTCGTGCTTGACTGATCCAGCACCAACAAGGACCATACGGTCTGAAGTGTAGTTGCGCTCAATGTAGTTTGTCAAATCGCTCTTCTGGATGGAAAGAATGTTTTCTCTTGGACCCAAGATGGTGTATCCAAGTGGTGATGCTAATACACAATTCCAATTCCAATTACAATTACAATTACAAAATTACAAGTACATGTACAAAAGGCGCATGTTAATAACCAACCAGACTTTACCCTCCCTCTCCCCCCCTCCCACTCAAAAAAAAAATAAAACTCGAGTGATAACCACATAAAGCGCTGTTATAAGTATAACCATAGCTATAACCATGGTCTATCCATCTTTAGTAAAAAGCCCTGGTTTACTTACTTTGGAATGCTGTGGCGTGAAGATGATCAAACACAACCTCTTCGGTTATTTTTTCAACCTCTTGTTGTTCACGCAGAATCACATCTCTTTCGCGCTCAATAGCTGCTTCGTCAAGTCTTGAGTTTTGCAAAATATCAGCCAGAATGTCAACCGATTCTGGAATATTCTTTTCAAAAGCCTTGGCATAGTAGACTGTCTGTTCGCGAGAGGTGTATGCGTTCAAGTGTGCTCCCATGTTCTCAATAGCCAATTCGATATCGTGTTGTCCACGAGTCTTGGTACCCTATTAAACCCAACCAATATTTTTCCTGTTTTAGCATCTAAACTATCTGGGAGGGCACAGTGGAAATACAAAAAAACCAAGCTGAACTAAGCAGGTTATAGTAGAATGTGGTATATTAAATGGATTAGGATGGATAAAGCTAAAAAAAAACATTTCAACTTTCCTTAAAGGCCATGTGTTCCAGGAAATGAGCGCATCCATTATCGGCTTCGGTTTCCAATCGAGATCCAGCGTTAATCCAAACACCAACTGTTGCTGTTTTTACTGATGGATCTGACTCGGTTGCAATTGTAAATCCATTTGGCAGCGTAGTGACTTGTGTTTTTGATGATCCAGCTGTGGAGTATCTCAATTTTCCACGGATAGATGGCACAATAGCCTAATCCAATAAAATCCATCATTGTTATCGTTAATATCAATATCAATAACCATATCAATAATATTGCTACTTTGCAATAATTAGGGTTTATGAACAAAGATGATCGTATCCGAGTTACTGAAACAGCAATCAAGGCCAGTATTCTCAAGTTTGTTAAATCTCATCTCGGAATATTTTAAACCTTTTAACAAAGTATCAATATTCTTTATCGGTTCAGCCCACACTGATCAATTTACAAAAACTTTATTTTATTTTCAAAATGATGATTTCGGTGCAGAATAAACTGCTTGAAATTTCACTTCCAGCTTAGTTTTGTACATTTTAATATTACGTCCATCATTCAAAAATATTTAAGCAAATCAATTTTACCTTGTTGACTTTGTTTAATCCTCTTGTAAATAAACTTTGCATTCTGTTCAACACTTTAAACCTAGAGATCTTGCTGGTATCAAACAAAAACAATCCGGGTGTATATAATAAACCTTGAAAATATCACTAGTGCTGTTTAAAAAAAAACAATAGAAAAAAAGCTAGTTTAAAAAAATTGTTTATTTTATTATAGATAACAATTTTGCTGTCCAAATCTGATTATTGATGGAGTTTGGGCAGCGTTTTTTTTTTGTTTTTCGTTCCTGTTTTTGCATTTTTTTTTCCAATCTCATGTCCAAGTATTTTAGAGTTGACCTTTTTTTTACCTTGTTTTTTTTTTCTTTCTTTTGTTTGCAGATGGGAAACTGTATTGATTTGTACTGCGAGTTTTGAAGATTAAACCGCATCTTTTGATTTGCTCTATTAGCTGCCAAACCATGTTGCCATTCGACAAAAAAACCGAATAGCTTTATATTTATACATATCTATTGGTTAGTAGCATTTTATCTTGATTAAAACGGCATATTTTTTTAATGAAATATTTGCTTTTGTTTTTGTTATCTCCGTTTAGTCTTCCAAGCTTAGCATTCAGCTCTTTGAGAAACTTAAAAAACAACATCCATTATCAATGTAATACTCCTTAAATACATGCGTTCATATATTTTGGTATACCTGCTCAACTATAGCCGACAACACACTGGAGTTTTTGCCTGATGTTGGTAATATTAAGTGATGTCGGCTTTTGCAGCAAAAATAGCAAGCTACTTATCATTGTCAATACCCCCCCTATCGGATATACCATACAGCTTCCAAAAACGCCATAACACCCGCTGCTGTAGTGCTGCAATACACAGCAAGTTCATGTAGCTGAATTAGCAGATCTCCACTTGTTTTATAATGAAGTTAAAAAGTCTTTGGGAAATCATTAAATTGATTACTATGGATAAATACTTGGGAAAACCAGAAATTTTATCCGCCTTCTTGGCTCAGTTGGCAGAGCGTCTGCCTAGTAAGCAGAAGGTCATCGGTTCAATTCCGATAGAAGGCATTTAGGATTTAGCCTGATTAGCTCAGTGGTAGAGCGTTGGTCTTGTACTACAGTGACAACCAAAGGTCGAGTGTTCAATCCACTCATTAGGCAATTACTTTTTTTTAGTGTTGTTTTGTACACAGCATAACTAAAGCTAACATGTTATTTTGGTTATATTTTTTATTTAGTGTTTAGGGTGGTTTTTAGGGCTATTGCAGCTGCAGGTAAGAATCAAAGGCAGAGGGTAGATTGCGTCCGATATTTTTGACGCTTTTACTGTCAAGTTTCAGAAAGTGTGTGTTAATATGGCTTTGCAAGTCTACTATACCAGTGTTGAGAGTAGTAATACGGCCAAAAGCAGTGTCTAATGGATATGTCGTTTGTCTATCTATTTACAAAGACAGAATAAAACCATGTGTTTAAGTTGTTCATTTGAGGAGGACAACATTTTCTTTCTCATACCTGGATAGAGAAGAACAAAAGTAAGTGACTAGTTGGATGATTTAAATTAGTCATTTAGACTAGTGGCAATTAAAGGGCAGGTAGGTGATTTTATTGGATGAAAGCCCGAAAACTTAGAAAGAAAAGTCATAGAAAAACGAGCTAATCAATAAAAAAAATGGAGCAGTTGGAATGCAGAGTATAGCACAAGTTGTGAAATAAGTACAAGTAGTAAGCAAATCCAACCTAAACGCAGGTAAAATCAAAAAAAAAAATAGGTTGGTTTGTCGATAACAAACAACCGACTTTGCAAGCGAGTAAAATGTAAGTGTTAAAGTACAGAAAGCCAATAATGGTTGGCAAAGTCGCTCGGCAACAATAATGATAATGATAATAAAAGCTGCGTTATTATATAATTATTTTTGGCTTGACAGTTTGTTGGCAAATCTTGAATGCAATCCCAAAAGTTAGTCATATCAAAAAAAACAACCAAGTTTAACGATGAACGGGAGAAATGAAAAATCAGAAAAACGATTGGAGGGTTCGAGAGTTAAATGGTCATAAATCGAGTTTTGTTGAATGGAATAGCAAAATAAAAGAAAAAATTGATGGAAAGAAAAAAAAAACGAGTTTAATTCCATCCAAAGATTTTATTGCTAGATTTACTCAAGGAACATAAAAACTGAAGACAAAAAATGAAATGAAAAGGTATAAGTATAGCTGTTGAATACTCTTTTTATAAAATCACGACATACTTTACTGTTATACTTTTACTGTTTTGCACTTACTTTAAGCCAGACAAGTGTTTTTAAAGAAAAAACCGGAAAAAGAAAAAAGAAAAGCCGTCAAGCGAAATAGATAGATACATACAGACATAAATAGATAAAAAGGGTCTTTATCTATTCCGAATTGTAATAATAAGCAACAGTATAACATAAAATAAGATAATAATGGGATCTAGAGTAGGAGATGATTGGACACTTGATGGCTGGCGCCAAAAGCCCATAAAACACGACGTAGAGTACAAGGATCAAGCCAAGCTCAAAAGCGTGCTTGAAAAGATAAACGCGTTGCCTCCATTGGTATCGCCAACAGAGGTAAGTGGGAGCTGGTGGAGAGAAGCTGTGTAGAGGGAATGTAGAGCTGCGAAGCAGGTTATTTTAAGTTTAGCAATAGTTTAATTGGTGTGGGTAATAAAAAAAAATAGATTGACAAGTTAAATGCGCAACTTGCAAAAGTGTCGAGGGGTGAGGCATTTTTGCTTCAGGGAGGAGACTGTGCCGAGACGTTTGCAGGGTGCAGCTCAGGACAGATCCAAGACAAGATCAAGATACTTTTACAAATGAGTTTGGTAATGATCTGGGGAATGAGAGTTCCAATTGTCAGAATAGCACGCATGGGAGGTCAGTACGCAAAGCCGCGTTCGTCAAGCACAGAGGTTGTTGATGGGAAAGAGGTGTTGACTTTTAGGGGAGAAAGCATAAATGGAATGGACGCCGGCGACAGAGATGCAGATCCAGATAGATTACTGCAGTCGTACTTTCATTCAGCGGCAACAATCAACTATGTAAGAAGTCTGCTGAGCTCGGATTTTGCAGATTTGCATTTCCCACAAAAGTGGAACCTGGACTGGGTAAAGAGCGAGGACATTAGGGCAGAATACAAGGATATCATCAACAAGCTGGCGGACTCGTTTGACTTTATGAGGACAATTGGAGTTGATAACGTGACACCAGACTTGAAATCGATTGACTTTTACATGTCACACGAAGGGTTGATGTTGGAATATGAAGAGGCAATGACAGTTCCAGTAACATCAGAGGCCAAGCGAAGTGGAACCTCATCCCCAGGAATAACCAGAAACTCGATTTCGTTTGGAAACAAAGATGATATGGTTAAGATGAGCAGGCAGAACAGCTCGGACACCAGCTTCTACAACCTGTCATCGCACTACTTGTGGATTGGCGACAGAACACGTCAGATCGGTGGGGCACACGTCGAGTACTTTAGAGGAATCAAAAACCCAATTGGGGTGAAGGTGGGACCCTCAATGGAGGCTGAAGAGCTGGTTAGGATTCTGGATATCTTGGACCCCGACTTTGTTGCTGGAAGAGTAACTCTAATCAGTCGTTATGGAGCCGACAAGGTTGAAAAGTTCTTGCCAGCGCACATCAAGGCTGTTCAAAACACCAGACATTGTGTGGTTTGGTGCTGCGATCCTTGCCACGGAAACACAGCCTCTGCTCCAGGAGGATACAAAACCCGTGACTACCAAAACATTGTAACAGAAATCAGCCGAAACATCAGCATCCACCAACAGCTAAACTCTCGTCTCAACGGCATCCATCTGGAACTCACCGGCGATCATGTTACCGAATGTACAGGTGGATCCATGCACATCGAGGCTGAGGACCTACCTAAAAACTACCAGTCATTCTGCGACCCCCGATTAAACTACCTTCAAAGTCTCGATATTGCATTTATGATCTCAAAGCAGTTTGAAAAATAGCTCTAGTTTTTTTACTCTAGATTATTTTTTTTGTTGTTACTTTTTACTATTGAAATATCTCTAGTTTATTTTCCGCCCTTTTCCACCAACAAGTTGGTTATAAATAATTATAAACGTTTAAACTCTTAATTATTTGCTTTTCTTTTACACTTGGAAATAATCTATTATCCAGCTACGACTATTATTGCCACTATAACTCAGCTTTCTCCTGTCAACAGCTTTGTCTCTTTGTTTAGAAAAGTAAACTACAATAAAGCGAACCAACAGTGAGGGTGAAAAACAGTGAAAAAAACTGTACGAATGTATTTATATTTATATAAATCATATGAAGAAAAAAGAAAGAAGAAAAATAACGGAAAACAAGAAAACAAAAAACAAGAAAACAAAAAAAAAAAAAACTTCTCACTAGGCGATCGTAATTTATTGATCAACATTGCTTTTACTTGGCTAAATTAATTGGTTTTTTTAAACGGGGTAACCAGCATTTTAGAAAACTTTTCAAGATTCTCTACACCTCGGACTTCGTTGGTAAGCAAAGGCAACTTGGTGACATGGAAATCCTCGTACAGATCGTTGATCTGGTCCAGATATTTCTGCTGCATCTTTTGACGAACCAAGCACTGCTCGCAAGCTGATTTCTCAGGTGGGAATAACAGCTGATTAACAACAATGTTGTGGGTATCGATGTTATCTGCTGTCAGTTCCTGGATCAATCGTTCGGTTTCGTAAAGGGATAAAAACTCAGAAATGCACACGCAAATAAACGTCGTTTTGTTTGGGTCTTGGAACTGCTTATTCACTTCGTTAATCACAGCCCTCATGCTCTCAAGCTTTGAAAACATGTCCTCCTGGTCAGCATTTACTCCCATCATGCCCGACATCTAAAGTAGGAAAATCATTTGCTTAATTTGTCTAATCAGTTGGTCAACACACCTGATATATAAACAACAATGACAAGTTTAAAAAAAAAATAGCCAGTATTTGTGTGTTTACCTGCTGAACCATCGGCCCAAATCTACCCGAAAGCTGTGAAACCTTAGACAATGCCTTCTCAAGAACTGTTGGGAACGACAGGAATCTAAGTGTGTGTCCTGTTGGCGCAGTGTCGAAAATAATGCACGAGTATTCCATTGATTTTACCAACCTAGAATCATTTCATTATATCATCCAAAATACTTTCAACACCATGTCACAAGGTCACAATATCAAAATTTCAAAATATCACATTTTAAAACTAAACTGAACGTTTTGCCATTCCAAAAAATATATTGCGTAGCTTACTTCATAACTTCTGCAAATCCCATAGCCTCGTCAACCCCAGGAATAGCAAAAGCCAAATCCTGCATAATCGAGCTCATCGCTCCATTCTCAGCTATCAAAAAACATCATTTTGTTTAGATCAAACCAAATATCAAAATTGTGTTGTTTTTCCATTTCAGCTATAAAAACTATACACTTCCATTCAAATATAAAAAAAATACAAAAAAAAAAAAGTAAAGTTCAAACACCACTTACAGTTTTCAAGCATTTCTTGGATACTGCCGGTAGGATCAATTTCCTATTTTATCAGTTTATCAACAGTTAGTTTGATCACCATTCTAAACACGCTCAAGCCTGTTCTTTTTAACATTAAAATACAGTTCTGGTTTTGGTTTTTAGTTTGAGTTTGATTTAGTTGGGGTTTTACCATGCAGTAAAGATTGTCAATGTTGTTGACTAAAGTTGGCGTTTTCGAAAACTTCTGTCCAAATGCATCCGACAAGTTATGGGCTGGATCCGTCGATATCAACAGCACGCTTTTACGTACTTTGGCCATTTGGATAGCCAATGAACAACTATTTTATTAGTAATTATCATGATACCGTTAATACCACCTCCTTTTTTTTATCATTCGCTCGATCTGTTGGACGTATACGTTGTTTGCTTTTGCTTATAAACATACTTTCACACAAACTTCCACCAATGCTTGCTATTGGAATCTCCAAGAGCTCCGAGAAAGGTGCAGTGTGTAGTATAAACGCAACAATGGAATATACATGTATATGCGATTCGGGGGTTCTTACCTTGTTGTTGTTTTCCCTACTCCTCCCTTTCCTCCTACAAATACCCATTGTAGTGTGTCCTGATCCAAAACATTCTGCAGAGATGGCTCAAGTGGTTGGAATTCTTCATCTGACATTTTTAGCTTTGTTATTTATTTTTCTTTTGCTATTTATTGATCTTTGGTAAAAATAAGGCGCTAGTTGGTCTTTATTTATTTTTTTGGGATTGAGCACGAATTTTCAAGAAAACAATGTTCGAATCTAGATTTCAAGCCTTGTGAATATAGTGCTAAGAAAATAGAGACTTGTTTGATCTGGTGTTTTAAAGTCAAGGAAACCCTAAAACAAAATGTATTATAATAAAAGGCTATAAGCACTGATAATTTCAAGAGTTGTTGCGCGAGTTGCCTTGCAATTAACACCACTACTTTTTGTCACTATTATGTAACCGAATATTTAGAAAGGATGGATCTTTATCGAAATTTCCACTTACCCCAAGTGTTGGTGTAAATAGTGTATAGGCTGTATTATTTGAACAGTAAAGTGTTTTCTTTGGTGAGCATTTTTTTTGTTATCAAATATTAGCAAATTATAGTATGTTCTTGGCTGGATTTTCTAATAATTGTTTAAAAAAAAACCTCACATTGCGTTTGTAAATAATCTCCGAACTCTTGATTAAACACAAATACCCTCCGATTTTTTTTTTTCAATTTTTTTTTTTTATACCAATTTCTTAAGCCTTTCGGGATTATGATTCAATAGCTTTGTTTACTTGCTTTCCATTGACCAAACATTTTGGATTTTTTTTTAAAGTAATCTTCTCGCTTTAAATTGTTCTATTTAAGTAGAATTGGAAGCGAACCAAGCTGGACTGAAAATAGGCAAACAAGTTGGTCAATTAATTCTCGTATGTTTTGGGCCAATAGAAATGTTGATTTACTTTAACCCAGAGTACAATAGCTAAATGCATTTAAAGTTAATTGCTGTTCTAAATAAGCAAAGGCAAGAATAATGAAACTCAGACGCTAGATGTGTATTAGGTTGAGCATGCTCTTTAATAGACACGCGCATCTTTAATTTGAGACAGAATTTAAAAACACTTAAAGCAAAGAAATATAAACAAGAGGGCCAAGAAAGGAAATGACAAGATGGCAAGCGTAGGGTCAGAAAGTAAAGAGCTGAAAACTAGCTTTCCGAAATCAGCGGTGAATAAGAGGCAGCATGGAGCTATTTACAGTAGTAAGACGCAGAGGGTTCTTCGTGACAGTAGCAGAGCGGAGGGAGGGATCGATGATATTGAGAGGATAAGTCAAATAGCAGATAAGCAATTTGAGAACAAAGTCCAAAAAATATTCGCAGAGAAGAGCGCGAATGAAGTTATGACAGTCGAGAGCGACTTGAGGTTAGTATTACAGTTTGTGTTTTACAAAGTGGTATGTATATGTCATGTTGTGGGCGGAGTAATAATGAGCAGAGTTGGCAATAAACGAAAATTATAGGAAGGAGATAATGGATACGTCAGCTGAAATACAGGGGATAATAAGGTGAGTTGAAGAGAGATAAAAGAGTAGAAAAAGACATGACTTGTCGTAAAATGTTTGACACATTATTTGGGTGATTTTGTTGAATTTGAATTTGAATTTGAGGCTGAGGCTGAGGCTGAGGTCGAGAATAAGGATGGGATGGGAAGCAAAGCAAAACAAAATGCTGAAAGCGAGAAAAGCAGAATAAAACGGGCTGATAATTCAAAACAAAACAAAAAATAGGACCAATTATCAAATATGGCTAGAATCAGCAAAGGCATCGAAAAAGTTGAAAGCAGAAACTCAGGCAACCAAAAACAAGCTGAAGATTTTAAGGGAGATGGTGGTAAAGAATGCGAGAATGATAGATTCAACGTTCAGTTTGGCAAACCAAGGTATGTTATGCTCAATAGATTGAAGCAGATATGATTTTACCTAGTGAGAAAAGCAATAAAACTTGATGTACTGGGACTGGTTGTGTTAAATAGAGACAAGGAAGCCTAACCTTGGGCAACCCGAGACAAGTAAAAAAGCAGAGATGTGTATGGTGGCAGCGCAAATTAAGATTCTAACAGATAGTGCTGAACAAGTAAGTATGATATATGTGCAATTGTATGCAGAAATATCAATAGAAGGGTTTTATAGAGTTGAGCCAGGACAGGGACGGTTATAGAAGGCGAATTGAAACATTGAAATAAAATTGGCTGAAATGAATGATTTAAAACACTAGATTTGGCAGTTTTTGGAAAAAAACAAACATATGCAAGCAGCATTAGTGTTTTTGCTAGCACAACATGTTTACTCGTGCTTAGTGAAGGGCGATATGGATGAAGAACATGGGGGTACGGGCAAAGGATACAAAGGATGTGAAGTGGGGGCATCAATCAATGGCAAAAGTAGCAGTAACACTAGGGACACAAACAAAGACATAAATAAAAACAAGAGTAAGACTAAGAGTAAGAGCAAGAGCAAAAGTGGGAAGAATCTGCTGGAAGAGTTTCCAGTGATTGACCGACAGTGGGCTATAGTATGGGCACTTCGAGACCAGATAGCGAGCAAATGCCGAGAGTATATCAGGAATGAGATAGAAACCGGTAAAAGGACGAGCATAGTGGGGGCGATATGTGGAATAGTGATGCTGGAACAAAAGAGCGTTGGGGAAGTTAGTGAGGAGTATTTGGCATTCTGGCACGAAAAGCTGCAAAAGAAGTTAAAGACACTTGATGAAAATGGGGGAAGGAAGGTAGGAGGAGGGATAGGACTGTTGGGCAAACAAGGGACAGATGGCGGGGGTGGTGGTTATGGCTATGACTATGGCTACGACTATGCTTATAGCGATGACGATGGGTATGGTTATGGGTATGGGTATGATTATGGATGTGAAGCTATTAAAGAGATAACAAAGAATATAAGCTCGGCAGTTGAAATGGTGGCCAACGTAACTAGGGAGTTTGTTGGAATATTTGGTGTTCAGGAAGAGGAGCTGGACCTGAATCTGGGGCTAGGGTTAGGGTTAGGGCTAGAGGCTGAGGCGGGAGTGGGAGCGGAAGGAGAGAAGCAAGTGGTGAAAATCAACGTATCATATATAGTGGGACAGTTGGCAAACTTTGCATCAGGAATTAACATTACATCAAAAATTAACTGGAAGGATAGCGAAAAAGGATCAAGAGGAATAGAAGCAAGATTGAGTGAAGAGAAAAGGAGTTCAGCAGGGGGGAGGTCGTTGTCAATGTCCAGAGGAATACGCAGAAGAAGTACATTGTTTAGTGGAATAACAAGGTGGATTAAAGAGGATGGGATTATGGGACCAGGATTGGGATTGGGGTCAGGCTTAGGATTAGGGACTGGAACTGGAGCTGGAGCTGGAGTAGGAGTAGGAGTAGGAGTAGGTATTTCGGCGGGGTACCAACTTGGGCACTTTCTTCCAAAATCGGTTCAAAATTTCAGGGTGGATTTGAGTTTCTTAGGGTTTCCAAAGGCGTGGACGTTAGAAACTTCTGAGTCGAGTGGGCTAAACATTGCCGAGGTAGTTCAGCAGCTGTTGATGTGTATGGACAGACCTGGAGTAGGTGGTGAGCACGCCAGTATGTCTGAAATGATAGCTAAAGAGTGCGTGGAGGCTTGGCAAAAATGGCACTGTGTAGCAGTTCAGGAGCTGGAGCTGAAGATTGAGTCTGCATTGGACAAGAACAGGGTAAGTGCTGGTCAAACAGGGTTGATTATGCTGGATCTAATGGCCACTAGAGAAGGGCAAGGGCTAGATACAACTAGAAAGCAGTCAAGCGGTAGTAGCGGGATTAGTGAGAACGGGGATGTGTTTGGCAGTCAGGAATGGAAGCAGGCGGTTGAATGTATTCAGTACATGGGATTCTATGGATATCTAGAAGGTAAAACCCCGAGTGAGGACACGCATAGACAGAGCCTGGGCCAGCTGAAGGATCTGTATGCGTCGGTAGTTTCAGCTGTTTTGAAAAGACATGCCGTATCGACAATTGAGGATCGGCTGACTAAAGGAGTGTATGAGCTTTCGGCTGAGTCGATAGACAAGTGGGTTAAGCTAAGCCAGGTGGCGAAAGGGGCCAGTCAGACTGGGCGGCAAGACAAAGCCAGTAGCGACTTTTCTGAATTTAGGACTTTTTCAAACCCTGAAAGTGTGGGGCTGGGAAGGGCCAATAATACGGCAGTGGACGTGAATGTTGGAGACTTTGCGTGGAAGAACGCAAAGGAAGCTATTGGAGTTGATCGGGCAAGCTTGGATGGCGGCTTAGGACTAGGGTATAGTAGCCAGGCCCAGCGTATGGATCGCAGCGGGTGTTTAGGGCGTGACGAGGGTAGGATGGCAAAGAACGAGTTTAAGCATTACGAGACATTGATGGCTATGAAAAGTTTGGTAGGAAAAGCGCTTTTCTCGGTGCCTGAGCCAGTAGGTCAAGTAGCTGATGCCTTTAAAAGATGTTCAGACTGTGCTCTAAGAGATGCCAACAGCTGGACGTACTCGCAGCTAAGGTTGGCTGAGATGGGAATTGTTAGGAAAGAGGATGTACATTGTGTTGCTGGCAAAACCGTAGATTTGTTCATGACGCTTGTTGGAAGGATCACAGACGACCTCACAACAACAATAAACCCCTTGGTTGAATGTGCCAGCCTTGAGCTTGGTGGCCAAGAGGGCCGTTCTAGACCCATACACAGACCTGGAAGCTCACTGCTATCGCCACCAGTGTTACCGCAGAAGCTATCGAGTACTTTGCTGCTTGGCCACTTTGCTAACTTTGTTTCGATCTACTTGAGACCAATGATAAAGCTCGAAAATGCTGCAGTGACCTCGGTTGCAGAGTACGAAAAGTACAGTGCTGAAGGCAGACATGAGAACACAGCCATGCTGCAGCTATTAAACATCAAAGACGAGAATGCGGATAATGCTGCCAAGTTGGCTAGAAGACTTGACTGGCAGCTGAAAAAAGCATTTGGCTTGCTGTCAGCGCACTGGTCAAACTGGATTTCCGATAGCTACTTTGGGCTGTTTGGTGTGATATATCCCCTAGCTGGCACTGGTGGCCCACAATCTGCCGCCAAGCCCAAATCCCGTGCCGATTACCGATCTGTGGCAAGAAACTACCTGTCTTCTCTCGGTAGTAAACCATCAGCAAACCCAATTGATGCTTACGAAAGGCTGTTGTTGGAAACCCAAACTCCCACCATAGCCCCTGCCACTTCTGTGGGTCCAACTTTGGGCTCCAGAACAGACAAACTTGCCCAGTTCAGCCAGCTCAAGCTCTGGTCAATTTCTGTCCAAACATTAAAATCAGAACTAACACCAACTCCGAACTCTATTGCCAGTGCTGATTTTGACCTTTGTGGATATGCTCCGTCGCCTCAGTTGGTCGAGCTGCTTTTAAATTTGGTCAGTGATGTTCGTGCAAAACTGTTTTTCAAGAAAAATCTCACCCAATTAAGCCATATTTGCTGCAAACTTGCTGATCTGTTGACTCCGCAGCTCGATGACAAGGCGTCTAAACTCATCAAGAGTATCGGCCTTACCAGTGATAATACCAGTGATAATACTAGTGATAATACTAGTGATAGTCCGGCTACAATCAACGTGGATTTCTCTCTAAGTCAAACTGTTTCTCAGCTGGCTGTTGATATTGCCTACTTGGCAACCTTCATATGCTTTTTTGGCTCGCTTGACCCCGAAAAGCCTCGCAGCTCAGCACCTCTATTTCCCAGCACCTTGGCTCTTTTGGATAATCTGCTGGTTTTTTCCGAGTTATCTGGTGAGTGTAAATATTTGATCAAGAGTGTTGGTGCTTATATCAAGAAACTGTTTGATTCGGGTGAACACAGACAAGACGTCTTGAGGCTGGTTCAGTGTTCTAATCGCATGTTTTCTTTGCATCTTGGTTTTCTATCCAGTTTACCAACTTTATTCCATGCTTAATATCTCTTCTTTGCCCTTTACATTACCAATCTTTCTAGTTTTGAGTAGTTGGATCTTTTTTACTGTTTGATTTTATTTGATTTTATACTTTTTATTCGATTTTAACCTTTTTCGCTTTTAATCTTCGTCATTAGCTTTTTGTATTAAAAGTTTGCAATATCAACATTTAAAAAAACTGAATAATTGATCAGTATAATTGGCTGGGTTATTCTATTATCAATATCAAAAAAAACCCCAAGATCAAATAACCACTTTATTTCTTTAATTTACTTTAATTTTTTTTTTTTTACTTGCTGTTAGTTTAAAGACATAAAAAAAATAATAAACTTACTTTTTAAAATAATTAATTGAGTTTGTAGATTAATCAAGCACTTTTTATTCCAGCAATACCAACTATTTACTTTTTAACAATAAAAAGAAACAAAAATACACCCGATCAAATCCAATCCAACTAGAAATAAACAATGAACGCTTTATTCAAAAAAGTAATCGTCCAGAATTTGAATAAACCAGCTTCAGCCACCCGACTGTTTTCTGCTTCAATCGGCGTCAATTCAGAATCCAACAAATTCAGCGGAAAAGTCCCTTCATTAGATCGATCAATCAACCCAAGACAACAGTCCCAAGCTCAAGCCCAATTCAAGAACAGATTTGATGCCAGCGATCAGTCTCAAAATGTGACTCACCCTAAAGGTTTGTTTCCGTTCATTTTAATGTATTTTCTTGGTCTTAAATCTATAAAAACCTGAACTGGATCCTAGCAAGCACCAATTTAATCGTTTCTTTTTCTTTTTCTTTCTTTCTTTTTTGGTGCCAATTAATCTGTTTTTTTTCTTTCTGTATAGACTCGAAAAACAACAACATTTACTTTAATATGGAGAACAATGTCAAACTTGGCAACATTTTAGAAAAAATCAATAACGAAGGTAAGTTACACACAGCATCCTTGTTGCGCTGCTTCTTTGTTAGCTCCGCAGCATGACTTTTTTTATGCCTTGCATTCGCCTCTCAGAATCATTTCTATTAGCATTGCTATTGTTCTTTCTCGCTTTAATCAAATCTCTCGGACTCTATCTTTCCCTGTTAGATTTGGGCGCCGAGGCTGCTTACTTTACAAAAAAATTTAACACAAAGGGAACCTATCACCCATGGGAACTTAACGAGTCGAAAATCAGCAGATTTTCTTCAAACGCCGCAAAACAATCTGACCCTTTCAAAAAGCTCCAAATCGACCCCTTGGTCGAATTCAAAAACACCAAACTTCTCTCAAAGTACCTAACCGACATGGGAAGAATCCTACCCCGCCGCAAAACCGGTCTTTCTGCAAAGTCTCAAAAAAAACTCTCTAGCGCTATCAAACGTGCCCGCGTATTCGGTAATTACCTTTTCTTTATTTTTTACATTTAAGATTATTCTTATTTACACCCTGAACTAGTATTACGGTTTTTGTCTCTTTGTGTTATCAATGCTGTGTTTTTTTTTATTTTACTTTTCATCATTTTCCTTTATTTTATTTTTTTGCTTTTGCTCTTTTTGTTTGGAATATTTTGAATCCAGTCAACGCCTAATATGTTTCTAACTGGACTGCGTGTATGTATGTATGTGTGTATTTTATTTATTTATTTAGGTTTGATTCCTTTCACTAATAAATCCATCATTGTTTCTGGCGCTCAACACAGTAGCTACTAAATGAAACTCACAGACCCAACACCTTTACAAGCCTACTAGCTCTACATTTAGCCTTATTTCCCTTTCTTTTCCTTTTTATTTCATCTCGATAAACTCTGCTACACATTTACTTTACTTTTCTTCTTTTGTTTTCTACTGTTTTACAACCTACAAATATACTTTCAACCGTTTCAATCATAACCATTTTACTAAGCTGGTCCTTTTTTTGTTTATTTAATTTTTCATCCACATGCCATTCTTCCTTTGGCTACAATGAATACTACCACCCTCCCTCAAGTCCAGTGGTTTTTTGAAACTCGACAGTCAAAGCAAGCAAATTTCACTTGTGATATTTGTTTATTTTAAAACTTTTTATTCGGAAAAACAAAGTAGGGAAATTGAAGATCGTTAGTTGAAGAAAAGTAGAATCCGTGAATATCTATTGCTTTGACTGCGCCTCCATAAGTGCCTGGTTCTCTTCTGCAAAACGAAGACCAACTCTTTCGTTCAATCTCATCAGCTTCTTTGTACAGTTTCTACTACATGTGATCTGTAACAGCAATTTATTTGTTTAATTTTTTTTCTCATTTATCTTTGTTAAATTCCAAACTCAGTATGCATTTCCGCCACAATTCACACCACACTAAACCATTCGCGATTTATGCCCATTTTCTAAATAATTTAACAAGTCTTCTGTTGTTTATATCAAACACAAACACACGGTTGTAAACCCAGCGAACCAATGCAAACAAACACGCCTTACCTCTTTTTGGGATGCTGCAGTGGTTGTGAAATCTGTTACACAATCATCAAAGCATCTTGTCACAAGCGAGGAGTACAGCTTCATGAAATCTTTCATCTAATCAGTCATATAATAATTTATTTTTTATACCTCCGCTTTTTTTTAAAAGTCTGATCTTTTATCAATTTTATTCCTTATTTTTAATCGCTAAAAAATAACAGTTATAACTACGATTTTACCTGCTTTTGCTCAAGCATAGCCTGCATTTGCTGCTCTTGAATTGAAGGTCCTTGGTTAAATCCGCCGTACATCTTTGTTTTTTTTTGTTTGTCCTGTTTATATGTTCTTAATTTTGATTCCAAGCAAAATAAAAGGGCTAGTTACACTTTGTGTGCTTTTTTTATTACTTTTTTTTTTTGAAACTATTTGAAATTAAATCAATTTATAGTGGGTTTTTTTTTAGCTCATTTTTTTTTTCTAGCCTTTTTTATCAGCACTTTCTTTTGGTTCATGCTTATTTAACTTTAATTTTGAAAAGCAAAAAAAGACAAAGTAAAAGTAAATAACAAAGCCAATCATAAGGCTGGGATTGTGAAATTAGATTTCTTTACTTTTATTTTTTATTTTTAACTACTATAACTGTAGCTGATTTTCAGACTGCTATTCGGTAAAGTCCCGATCGCTAAAGTGGATCAAACGCTGAATTTTGTTTTTCCCTTTTTTCGGAACTCTGTTCCAAAACACTACAAGCATATCCTATTGTGGCAAGCATCAGCAAGGTATTCTGCACGATTCTGCTGGTGTAGACTCTCACAACTACTTGCGCATAAACAGCTAAACTTAATACGTTTATTTTTAAAATAAAAATTTGGTAGTACTGTATAAAAAAATAAACTGTAAATAAAGTGAAACTGAAACTAATTAAAAATTTTAAATAGATCAAATGAAAACATTTAAACAAGCAAATTAACTAAAAATATATAGACATTATAGCTCATTGATTATGGTCTTCTCTTTAAACACTCTTCCTTTGAGAGATTCTAACCCCTCTCCATCATAAGAAACAGCAGGAGATATTTCAAAAGACTTTCGTGCCTCGCCCTCTACAATAGCACCAGCCTTTTCTGCAAAGCGGATGTGCAGATTGATCAAATCGTCACGGCTGGTTTCAGGGCAATCCACACCTGTTCCGGAAGCATTTTTGAGTGGAGAGAACTGCTCTTTACGGTTCACATCCAGAATAGCCATTCTGTCGACGTATGGGAACACATCGAAAATGAACCTCTCCAGCTTAATGCCATTGTTTGTTTCAGGGGTCACGACCTTGCGTGTTTCAAAGTCAAAGTACTTGATCTTCTTCTTTGCAACATGGTACTGCAACTTGTGCTGAATACTCTCAGTTTCGTATAAAAAGTCTAGCGAGTACACGTGGTTGCAGATGTTTCCTGCGTTGTACAGCAGCTTTCCATCTGGTCTTTTTTCTTGCGAAAGAGACTCCGGGATTTCGCTGTACTCTAAGACAACATACTTTCGGCTTTTCTTGCAAATAACACCAACCTTTTCGTCCCATGATGACTTGGCAACCACCAAAGCACCCGTTTTGGCCTTTTTGATTGAAGAATATCCCACAAATCTTGGATCGGCAACTCTAACAAGAATGTTGTCAACGCAGTATGCGTGAACATAGGTAACACCCCTGGCCTTCAAGTCCTCAAGGATACCAGAAGTCAAAAGACCATTGTATATCCCACCATTTCCATCAGGTGCTGTAGAAAGCTTGCCCCTGTCCTCAAGAATAAGTTTCCCGTCAAAAGTAAATGCTGGCAACGAACCTATTTTTATTTCATTTATGCACACAAAACAGCCATCAGTAAGAAAACAGCACCAAGCCATTTGTGTACTAAAGTTGATAACATCTGCATATTTACCCTCTTTGCTTTTAGCAAGAACAAAAAAAGAAGTAGTATAATACGAGAGAGCAGGAAAGCAGGGCTGAGATGCCGACGGTTTAAATGCTTGGTACAATATAGCAGCAATCAAATTTCTTCAAAGCTCAAAAATATGGCCGAGTGCCCAGACTTTGCCTTACCTTGATCAAAGAATTTAACCTGGTCCTCTCTAAGTCCAAAGAACTTGTTTTCCTCAAAGTACTTTACCGTACTCTTATGTGTGGCATCGGATACCATAATCACCCATGGAATAATGACGCCGCTTGCGTCCACTTTTGCGTAGTCCGCGGCAACTTTTTGGAGCCTTAGAATGCGCTCTCCTTGGATTTGGAACAGACTCTTATCTGAGGGAATTCCGACCTTAAAGAATCCCTTGGGCAGACTACTACCAAGACGGGTCCCTTGGCCACCAGCCATAACCAAGGTGGCAACCTTGTTCTCTGCAATGAGCTTTAGGCCCTCTTCATACCACGAGTTCTGGCTATCTGAGGGACCATCAGTTTCCGAGTCAAACTCGGATATTTCTAGAGGCTCAATGTTGTTGTCTATTATGGGGTTAGAATCCATTTCCATGGTCTTTTGGAAGCTCTGGGTTATCTTTTCGATCTTTAGATTCTCAAGCACAGTCATAAAGTTCTCTAATTCATCTGGTGTAAGTTCATCTACAAATTGAAATACATGTTCTTGCCCTACTGCAGCATAGCGCTGCTTCAGAGCCTCAATTTTCTCGCTTGGATACATTTAGTTTGGGTATTAAAGTTCTCTCTATGTGGTAAAACAAGGGATATAAAGTTTCTGCGAATTTTGTTTCTGCTATTATTTATTGTTGCAATTTAATTGCAAACTTAAATTGATATGCGAGTTTGATATAGCGCTACTTTTTTTTTATCTTTCAAAATCACAAAGCAATCTATTTTCTTTATTTATACTGTTTGGAACAGCTCAAGAAATATCTTTTTCTATCCACCCAACATTAAATGGCCATAATAAATCAATGGCCTACATTTATCTTCGTTTCTAAATATATTGGCTACTTGTTGCTAGTCTTGATTAGCTCAAACTAATAATTATTTAACAGCAAAAGCCACGAAAAGTCAAAGTTCGACTATTAATTTACCTTTTAAGAATTACTCTAACCAATCTGGATAAAATAATAAAACTTCCCAACAAACTATTTTTAACTTGATCTCATAGTTCTTGAAATGGGATTAGTCTACATTTTTAAATTAATTCATGTTCAGCTCTTTTGTTTATCAAGTATTGCTACTTACATAAGCTCTTAGCATTTTAGTAAATATCTAGTTTTGCAAACATTCTATTGCTGGCCAATAAAACACGACCAATCATTATTGGGTAAGTTTTGCCAATGCCCTTAACTAATGAATTATTAAGCAAAACTCGTAACTCAGTTTGAAATAAATTCGGACCGCTGACAATAGTTATTATCAATTAGACTGTGGGATTCAAGTATTCCAAGTCATACACCATACCTGACTAAGTACATTATGAGGCTTGGTCAGGCACCCAACCTTGCCTTGTTTCCACCACCACTGTTTATACATATCTTTACTTGACCTTAAATTGGTCACGTCTAGCTATTTGTAAACAACCCATTTGTAAAATTGTATTCATGACTTAATAATATATCCGAAAAAATAAACGCCAGACTCGGAAATGGGGGAAGGGGGGGGGGGGGATATCCAACCTATAGGAGTCCAAGTGCTTAGCTCGGCGTAAGACTTGGCGGTAGCGATTATGTGTTGGCAGGCTTAGCTCGACATCAAATACAATCGCTATGTGAACCAAAGCGGTGCCTATTTTCACATTTTAGAAAAATTAATAGCCCAACAAGTAGCATCATGGCTCACAAGGTTTTTTTGAGAATATTGTTAGAGCGTCTGCTTTCACTGTCTTTTTATTTTATTAATGTGATGTTCTCCTTTTATCTCTGGATTAAATATCAAGATACCATTCATTATTTTTACTTCAAGCGAACCAATGCTTTAGAACTAATATATGCATCGACTTTAACAGCCATTCAATCGAGTTGTGTTACTATTAGAATTGGCTCTAGTCCAGCAATACCGCTATATTCGTAATTCTGAGATGTTTTCTGTTATACAACTACGTTTTAATGTTTGTTATTCTTTCAGCGAGAAAACCATTCGAGATAAAGCAATCACAATCTAGCACTAAAAACAAAAGCTGTGTAAGGCATTGTTTCATTTTGTTTTGTTTTGTTTTATTCTTCATTTTAATCGAAGTACTCTGCTTAGCTTAACCCAGCGCCAAAATCAAAGATAAAACAATATTTATCTTATCTAACCAATATTTATGCCCCAATTCTACACTGCTAACTCCCCTTCAACCACAAGACACAGACCAATAAAGAGGGAGGGGTTGTATGTGAAAACACTCACTTTTGTCATACCTGCTGCTGATTTAAGAGATTAACATCCATGAGTCATCCGGCTGGTGGTTTTCGGACAACTTTCAGATACCCCCCAATAATATACGTTTGACTGGGTGACTAGGCTAAAACGTGAACATACTTTTTAGAGTTAAGCTTTTTAGCAGCTTGATGACCTTATTGTGTTTGACTAAGCACTCGGTTGTATTTCAACATGAGTTGGATTTAACGAAATTGATAATGTGGCTTCAAAGCGCAAATTCATCCATGTAAAATTATTTATTTCAGCTAGTGCTTTTTTCTTTCTTTTTTTCTTTCTTTTTCTTTTTCTTTTACACACCATACCCTTAAATTGATCTGAAGGTGAGTTCAGCTTTGTGTTGATCTTTTTATTATGAAAATTATTCAACATCCAAGTAATGTTCGCTTAATATTCGTGTCAGCAAGGTCAAAGTTTCAGCTCCGAAATCGAAACATTTTACACAATAAATAAACACCTTGACCTGCCACAACGACTGAGTGCGGGTAACTAGTAAAAAGGTTAGATTTGGCCTGGATCAGCATCGCTACCCCCACTCCTTATATTTATAGCGGCTTTTTGCGTTTTACAATTTGCTTTTTTATCTTGGCAATTTAAATAATTTGTTGATTCTTCTCTTTCAAGAGATTTTTAAATGAACAAGTAGGTAAAAAATATTTACTGAAAAGAAACATTGATTCAGTTGTGTCGAGTTTAAGCCAAACATAGCATAGATGCTTTAATTTACTACAAATGAGCCTTTTACTAAGTATAACTTGAAATGTCAATTTATGCTTCACGTATTGGTCAAACCCTATTCCATTTTTAAACAAGCAGGCTTCTGACTCAGTCTAGTTTGATGCCTTCCATTTACAAAATTGATATAAAACAAAAATAGCACATCTCAATTAGGATAAAAGAGTTAATCAAAAGAGGTAAAACTAAAATTAGATCATGTAATTGGCAAATTACTACAGGCCAAGTATAGATTTAGTTTATTTGCATCTTTTGAGTTTAGAAATTAGCTAATACATCAATTTGGCTTTATTTAGTTAGAGTTGAGGTCAAAAAATAATTCAAAAGCCTTTTTTATGTAGGATTTCAATATAGTATCTTTTGAGATTGCAACAGGAAATGACCAAAAAATATGGAAAAAAAAAAAAAAAAAAAAAAAAAAAAANGACCAAAAAATATGGAAAAAAAAAAAAAAAACAAGGCAGTAAAATTTCAATAAAAAGATAAAAACAAGGCAGTAAAGTTTGCCAATAATAAAATAGATTTATCAGTATGAACTGCAAAACAAAAAACACATGTTATGTATAAGAACACAGCCAACTATCTGCAAGGATTAATAACTTATCAACATTCAAAAGTGTAAAAAAATGAAGGTCCTAGCATTTGACGGCTTGAGCTAAATTGCAGTGCTAAGTGGTACTCGCTCAAAGAACCATTGGCGTCTAGTATTACAGATGCGTACTGCCAGGTATATCAATAGAGTGCCACCTGTCTCCTTTTCGAGTTACCATCCTGAAAAAGGAATAAAGGCAGCTTATGCATCAGTACAACGTGCCTCGTGGCAGTATATAAGCAAGCTTTCAGAAGCCGATTTAGATGTTGAATTGGCCAGTGTGAGTGACTTATCGTTTGTAGATTATGCGGGTGTGCTTTTGTATGAATAGACCTTAGTCAAGGAGCCCAAGTTAATAGATAGGAGTGCGTTGTGTACTTATTTGGACTCGCAATGCTTCTTGACAGCTTTCGATCTATGTAGATAATAATTTAGCTAAATGTCATACAGAGGCAGTACACCATAAATAGAAGACAGCCGGTATACATCAAATAAATAAAATATGTACCTCTCAGTCAAGAGATTTAGCTCGTCCTGAAATGTCTGCAAGTCTAAAACATCAACAGCTGGGCTATCAACGACTTTCTTTTCAAATTCCTCCAAGTAGCTGGCCCTATACTTTCCAAGCTTGCTATATATTAAAAGGTTGGGAGTGTGTGGTAGTACCAATGTTCCGGTGGTTAATAAAGTACTGTATACATACATAACTCTGACCATTTATCAATTCAAACTATTTAAATGAACTCTTACTCGAAGAGTCAATATGTAACAAAAGTGGGACATGCTTTAAGTGTTTTTGCAACGTAAACACAATGATATTACCTAGAATTAAAAAGCGTGTTAAATCCAAGTCTGATGTTGTAGCCATTATTTGTCTGGTTATTTTCTGATAGGGATTCTTTCTCTGTGGCAGTTTCAATGTTAGATTCAAAGCCTGTGATTAAACATTGGCTTGAATTTGATTGCATACCGCTAATATTCCATTGCTTGGGTGCATTGCTTATATCTTTGACATCACTTATTCTTTGCATTCCAGATGTCGAAGCTTCATTAGTAACATTCATCAATTTAAAGTCGTCGTCTAGTTTTGTAAGTTCAGGCCGCAGACCATCGCTCTCGTTTAAATTGTTGTTGAGCTTTTTTGAATTTTCTTTAGGATTTGGATTTGATCTTTCTAAACTGTCTTTGCTCAAATTGGCTAATTTTATTTTAAAAGTTTCTTTTTCGCCAGCCTCATTTGGCTTTGTCGAGAGTTTGTCGTCTTGAGGCACGAGTGTTTGCCGGTAGTTTATATCAACTGTTAAAACGGCTACATTGTCCTGTATGAGTTTTATAGGAGGTTGCTCATCCTCAAATACAAAGTAAACTTGGTCAAACTCTATATTTGTGTTTTTTTCCAGGTCTTTAATAGACACAACGATTTTATCAGGCTGAGTAACTGCGTCGTCCATTACTTGTTTCTGTTTGTGTATGTATGTACGTATATTTACTGCTAATGAGTATACTAATCTTTAAAGGCTTTTTAAAATGCGTTAACCCCAGTGCTGAAAACACGACAGCAAATTAAAGTTTAATTAAATACATTCACTTTTTCTTGAAATAAAGGCATGTAATTTGTGAATTTTCGGTTCCAAGCTCTATTTCTAGTATTAAGTTCAACGTTGACTTTTATTTGTTTGCTTATTTTTATTGAATTTCAACACCGAGTTTTTGTCCAAGTGTAACATGTGGGGGGGTTGTTCTTTGTGAAAATGGATAATTTTGGACTTGTAGTGGAGATGGAGTTGGTCTAACTGCCTAACGCAAAATGTTCAACATATTGAGAAAGTGGATATATTTAAAAGTTGTGAGAATAAAATGGGCTCACGTGATATAAGTAGCTTGTGTATAACCGAATAACTAGCATATTAACTCGAGTATTGCGGTCTGGTTGAAAACGATTTTGTGAGGCTAATGATGCACAGTTCAAGCGAGAGTGCTGGAAATGACTGTAAATGTACACACGGATTGGTATGGTAGAAAAGATGTTGCTGCAAACGCCGTCTATTTTAAGACGCTCAACATTATACGATCAGCTTGGTTTAGATTGACCAAACATCCGTTTTTAGTGGGTGTTGTTAATTTTATGAAAGTCACCCACTCTTTCTATTGATTTAACTTAACTTTAATATTCGTTATATCACTTTTTTTCCCTCATTTTTTTTATTTTTTTCATTTTTTTTGGAATGCAGAAAATCATTAAATCAAAAGAACAAGCAAGTCAGCTAGGGGGTTTTTAACGTTTGGTATAAATAAAAGTATAGCCATTTTTTTTTCCTGAAAGGGTTAAAAAAAACAACAACAGTTTGGAGAGTTATTTTTTGGCAAGCACGAGAAACGAATAGGATAATATGGAGAATAAAGCGAACAATATCTTGAAATGGAGCGGCGTTAAGGGCGTTGTTTTTGATGTAAGTCTGATTCGAGTACAAATACATTTGAATTGCTCTCTACGAGAAAAAAGAAGAAATTTGGCAAAAAGAACCATGAAGTGGCTTTAAAAGGCACTAACGAGGTTTAATTTGAAATTGGGATCATAGATGGATGGCACATTAACTCTACCAATCACAGTAAGTACATGCTGTATTATATTCATATTATCTTTTGAACATTATGAAAATGTACTATTAAGCACCATGCAGTAAGAGTTTATTCTCACTTTGGATTTCCACTAAATTCAGCAAAATATGCTTGATATGTTTATAGAAATACCTGCGACGAATACATAAAGAGCTAAATGTGCCCGAGGGTATTGCTAGTTTGAAACACGTTGAAACTTTGCCACTTGAAGAAAAGGAGAAGGCGCATAAATTGATATTGGAGATTGAGGGCGAGGCATTGAAAAATATGAAACTACAGCCAGGTAATTATAGCAAGCACGGATTCTATATGTTAATCTATATCTGCTATTTCCACTCAAGTTGAAGATACCAAAACACTACTACTTTGTCTTTTCCCGCCTCCTTTGCGTACTATACTAGTACTAGAAAGGGGCAATGCCAATAGCCCACATGTTTTCTGGAGACTATTCTGAAACTTTTACATTTACATTTGTCTTTGATTACTGATAAATTTAGGGATCTTGAGGCTTTTTGAGGTTTGTGTATAGCTAGCATAATTAAAAACAAATGCGTGTTTGTTGATGCAGTGGGCAGTAAGTGCTACAATTAGAGTCAGATGTGTTAATATGGGGTGTGCTGTGTTTAATTTGTTTTTGGGGTGTAGTATTTGGAGAGCAGAGGGCTACCAAAGGCAATAATCACATCCAACAACCAGGACTCTGTTGACCATATGATAAACAGTGTTATTCCAATGGAGTCGGGTGGCAAACGGTACGAGTTTGAACATGTGTTGACGAGAGACTTTGGGGTGATTAAACCTGACCCAGCACCGCTATTCCATATAGCAGAAAAGTGGGTAAGTAGTTTGGAAATTGAACCTGGGATATGTATGTGTAGACAGCTGAGATGGTTTTATCGTTGCTCATATATAAATGTATATTTGGTGTTGTAGGATGTGTGTGCCACTGACTTGGTTATGATAGGAGACATGAAGGACGATA
Organism: Capniomyces stellatus; assembly: GCA_001661515.1. Lineage (NCBI taxonomy): Eukaryota > Fungi > Kickxellomycota > Harpellomycetes > Harpellales > Legeriomycetaceae > Capniomyces > Capniomyces stellatus. The sequence continues at coordinate 476,315 of LUVW01000013.1, read as the reverse complement.
TGCTATGCGGAAAATCAGCAGGTGCCAGGTCGATATTGTTGGTTAACGAGATTAATGGGGAAGCAGCTGAGCATGCCCACCAGGTTGTTAATTCGATAGACGAGATTATTTTGATTTTAAGCCAGTAATAGTCGACTATTTTTATTTCCGCTTTCAATGCTTCGGTGCCTTGTTCTGTTTATGTTGATGTAGTTTTAGCATGTTTATGATTACTATTGCTTAAAAAAAATAAAAAAATAAAAAATCAAGACTTTGATCCCTTTTTTACTTTCTCCTATTTTCTTCTTCGAGTTACTACGCGACTTGGTTTTGATTCATGTTTGAATAAGGACGAGTAGATAAAAAAAAATAGGGTTGGAGGGAGAGGGGGGGGTAGATACACAATAAACAGTAGAAATGGTTATTTACAAGTGTTTTATTGAGATTATAAATAAATGTGCGATAAAATTAGCAAAAGTTGGTGTATGTTGAAAGACCAACAATGCTATGGAATGCGGCTTTTAACAAGAGAATACCTGGTGATATTGTCAAAAGTGTACTTGGGTTTTGTTTTCTCCCACTCCTTATCGTCCAAATCCTTGGATAAAAATCTGGCAATATCTTTCAATCTTCCCAAGTCGTTCTTTTTGGTTGAATCATCAAACTGGATGTTTTCGGTGTTTGGGGCTTCAGAAATGGGGTTGGAATTTACAAGGATTGCAGGAACAATGGACTTTGAGGAATCTGCGGCCGGCGACTGTTTAAGCGGCAACTTGAGTGAGGAGTTGTCTTTCGGAGATTCACGGCTTGAAGACAGAATAATGGAGTTGTCATTGATAACAGCTGTCTTATGCAGATCAGTGGTGGTGTTGGTGAAAAGCAGGGAATTTCCAGCACGTGCAGCGGATTTACTGTAGCCCAAATACCTTGTAAGGGCATATTGGCGTAGTCTGAAACTTAGCAGGAGGTTTATAATAGATAAAAAGATGTAAAACACCAAAACAAATAAAACAAAGTAGACCAAACTTTGGACCTTGCGAAGCTCCAAATCAGTCATATCACGGGTTGTTAATCTGGGAGCATATGGACCGAGTCTAGTGACTGTGCGATTAAAGGCAGAGTATACACTTTCTAGATGCGCAAAGGTACCGACTGAGTGTGCTAGACCTCTTACTCCTGGAAGAGCATGGCTGGATGCATAGTGCATTGACACGTTTAGGTAGTGCGAGGTCGTGTGCATAAACTGCGGAAAGTTGTGCTCCAAAGCAGCGAATAACTCGTGTATAACGGAGTTGGTAACACCAAGCATCGGCTGGCAGTAGTTGCTAGCCAGATCAGAAAAAAAGGGAAATGCGGTGGTTGATGCAAACAGAAGCGGCCATGTTAGAGTAGAAATGAGGTAGCGGGTCGATAGCTGCAGCAGCACAGCAAACGCCGACAGGGAAGGGAATGGACCCATGAGTAGACTTATGGACTGGGTCACCATAAGCACAACAACCGATAGTAGCGGAAGAGGCAGAAAGCCCATTCTTCTTGCAACAGAACATGTTTGGTCGGCTGACAAAAACTTTGGCTGCTTGTGTTTAGCGTTTGGACTGCTTGGACTGCTTGGACTGCTTGGACTACTTGGACTACTTGGACTACTTGGGCTGTTTGGACTGTTTGGTGAGGCTAGAAGGTTGAAGTCTGGTGACCCAGCATCACCCACGTCGCCATCGGGGTGGGCGCCTGCCAAGTCTTTGCACAGTACGTGGCCGTACTTGGTGTAGATCTGCGGGCGTAGCCAGTTGTATTTTGTGATAAACGAGTGTTTGACCCAGTCAACCAGAAGCTCCGTCCCAATCACCATAAACGCAGGAATCAGCACTCTGGAAAAAAGCGGGTCTGTGCTTATAGACCAGCTCCCAATGCTGGTTCCGTTCAGCTCTATAAAATTCCGCAGTACTATCAGTCCCAGCATAACTAGTTCTTGGAATCTCTCTACAACATCCCCGCACGTCAGCTGGAACAGATTTTCCTTTTCAAACTTCTTCAAAATGTTTCCTTTAAGCTCCACAAACTGGTTTGATATCAGCAGCGACACCAGCTGTTGGCTATACGCGTTCACGGCAACGTTCAGCGTAAGAACCTGATAGTACAGAGCCAACGAGTGGATGGTCACATACAGCAGACTCAGCATCGAGTGCCCAACCGCCACGGTTGCTCTATACCCGCAGCTCCGGCTACTGTCATAGGCTTCCTTGATGCTTACATGCAAAGAATCTATTATGTCCAGCCCCAGCGATGACAGCAGCTTGTCAAACAGCTCCAAACTGTTGTATATAAAGTAGAGCTTCAACGAAGACTGCGCTCGTATTGAGTGGTAGGCTTTCGCTGCATCGACCTTGCCTACAAGTATGCATGTCACCACAACCACTCCAAATTTTACCATCTCCGTTGCTCTCTCTACCGACGGCCACTCGACCGCCTGAGTCCGAGTCCGAGTCCGAGTCCGAGCCCGAGCCCGAGCCCCGCTCTCCACTCTGTTTTTTACTTTCATCACAGCCCCTCTAAACATCTGAATCGCTCCCAGCACTGCTTTTGCCGGTAGTCCCACAAATGTTTGCAACATCGATGCCCCACATATCACTATCCCTAATACCATAAGCTTTTCTATCTCCCACGGAACAAGCAGGAAATGTATCACTCTGTGCCTCTTTAGTTCTGCCTGCTGCTCTGTATCCACCTCACTCAACATTGTTTGGAATTGCTCCCATAACGACGACGATTTCTGTCTTCTCAGCCCCAATTCTCGCCCCTTTTGCTCCTTTAACACTATCACCATTCCTTCTCCGCCCTCCCCCGTCACGTCAGCTCCAGCTCCTGATCCTGATCCTGCCGAGCCCAATCTCTCTGTGATTATCTTGGCTGGCTTCTTTTGAACCATCAATCTCTCCCTCTCTCCACCTAAACCTCTCTCGCTGTTTTGCCCTCCCCTTTCGCGTCTGCTGTCTGCGCTGGCCATCCCCGCCAAGCTGTTTCTAATCAAGCTCGGCACCGAAATAGACCTGTACCTCCTTCGCCTTTTGTGCACCGCCAGCTTGTCTATATCCTCGCTGTTATATCTCTTCATTATCCTGCTCATCTCTATCTGCGTAAACGATTTATATCTGCCTTTTCGCAACATGTCTTTGCTTGTCTCTGCAAATCGATCTATATTATTTTCTGTCGCCTGTTTTAGCCCTGTAAACCCCTGCTGAACGGATTTGTCAACTCTACCATCCGTATCTTTATTTCCAATAGGCCCCGTATTTACATTTAATCTATCGCGTGTTTCTCTTATCCTAGCTCTCCGCTCATTCCTTGTTCTATTCACCTCCATGTCTGAATTGTATTTTGTTTTGCCCTCGAGCTTCTCAAAAGCCCGGCTTTTCCCCTGTCTATCGCCACCATTCGCCACCGCTTTCACCACGCTGCTAAACCCTTGGTTTCCATTTAACCAATTATCTCCAAGAACCTTGTCGCTCTTTTGCTTATGCTCGGTTTTCATACTCGGTTCGGTATTCACTACCACTGTCTTCCTACCATCTACAACATCCTCCTCAAATGCGCTGCGTGTTATCATACTACTTGATGTATTGGGTTATATCGATGATTGCTTGTACTTCTTCACAAATCCCTGTTTGTACAAGCAGTATAATTCTTACTCTTCACTCTTTTCTTTAAAATGATGCGTTTATGCCGTTATAACATTTATTCCACACTCTGAATAATTCCGTTTCTTTCTTTCTGATAGTACCTTTGTTTCTACTTGGAATGTTTTGCCTTTTCTTTTTGCTTTAGTAAACTATCCGTATTCGTGCTTATTTATCTATATCCTACTCTCCCTACTTTATCTACTGTCTTCAAAAACAAGAACAAAAATAAACAGTTCCTGAATTTCTACCAATAAATCAAGTAACACTGTATCCAGAATAAAGAAAGCTCTTGTATATTTGTTACTTGTCTCCAGGTTCTTGATGTTTGTTAACAAAAGTATGTTAAATTCAACACCGCCAGTAAGAGTACAACAGAGGGCCCTTTATTCGGGTATTCAACTATATATTTGCTCTTTTTTTTCTTTTTTTCTTTGCTTTGGCACTAATTTAGAGAAGAAAATTGAATTAGCAGACTAATTAATTTCCAAGACCAATAATTAATTAATTAATTAATTAATTACTAGCTAGTATGGCTGTGAAGAAGGAATTCTTTAATCCAACCTTTCAACCATGAATACGTTCGTTAGTTATACACTTTTTACCAACTCTTACTTCAAACAAGAGCTGCAATTACCACTGTAAGTCTGAATAACACATAAGATACTTTATATTAGGAAAAAAAATGAATAGCGCATCAATCAATACCACACTTTACCTTTCTGGGCTTTAATCTCTGTTTTGCTTTACTTTTCCTTCCCCCCCCCCCTCCTGGTGTAACTTTATCGTCATATTGTCGATATTTTATTAACGAGCAAATGGTCTACAGGGAAAAGGTTGATTTTAAGACAAAGGTATTGTTATTGAACAATTGCCTGACGATGTTGGGCATTTTAGTCCGTCTAAACAAATAGGCAACTTACAACAAACAAATCCCACCAATTTGCTATTTTCCGCTATTTTGCTACTGCTTTTTACCGTTGCAATTTTATCCAGGCGGCACAACCTGTATAACTAAATACACATCCGTTATTATAGTCTTCGTTTAAATAATTCCGTCATGTTAAATCGCACGCATCACATCACATCAAATCACATCACCTTGCCTAGTTGTTTGTTTAACTGGTCAGCTATTCGCTAATCAATGCAAATATTTTATTAATTGTGTACCATGGCCTCTGCACAACTTTGTATTCCCTGTTGCTCTTATGTAAACGCGCCTGTGATATACAAGCTTTTCTGTCATCGAATTTGGTTGAAGCAACTCACTGTTTGATTACTCAAAACTCGATGATATATCGCTAGATAGCTTACTCACCAGGTAATAAGTGTTTATTCGGTGTCCGGTGGCATCTTCCTTCCATTCAAAACACAGATATCTTTCGGTACGCTTTAGAGCTGGCCCAACTACCATTTTGGGTCAGGAGAAATCAACTAGTGTTCTATCTATAATAATCAGATGAACCACTTGCCTTGGTTTTGGGATTAAAGTTGAAAGCCAATACTTTTAGCTATGTTACACCAATTTCCGCCAACAAATGCTCACTTGATGATTTTAAGGGGGGGGGGAGGATTTAGGCATAGCAAAAAGCTCAAACCAGAAAAACAGCATGTAAAGTATGTTTGCAGGTTCAAAAGCAATGAGACTAGAATCAAATAGGATTGAAATCCAAACAATTCAATAGAATTTACTTTCCATCATAATCATGTGGAAAATTACCAAACTTGGGTTTGTGACGAATTAGTAGATTGTGATTTGAAACGAACCCAACTGAAAATATATCCGGATAGAATAATAACATTGCCATTTTTTTCTCTATACAACCAAATTTCGCTTTTGCTTTCATTCCAAATAAGGTCATAAAAAGGACTGAATAATTAGAAAGAGCCGACAGCCTTCAATTAATTACGCCTTTTGTCTCTACTTTACTATCCTTTAACTATTAATAATAAATAACAAATAAAATAAAATAGCAATAATAATAAAAGCCAAGCAACTAAAGTGCTTTTAAACAAAGTTTCAAATGCTCTCAATAAACAGATTCAGACCTTTAAACAAAGGGCTCTTTAATAAAGCCGCCGTATTTAGAAACGCCACCGGCACAAACGCTCGTTTTGCCTCCAAGGGAAGGAAGCTGGAAAGTAGCCCTGCTGGCACCAGCACCAGTGACAAATATCCATCTGTTGATGAATGGACCAACCACGTGTTAAACGTCAAAGCCAAGTACCCAGAGATTCTGAGTGGAAAGCCGCTCACGTATATGCATAGCACAATGTCGCCGCTTTTGCCTAAGAGCTACGGGGAAATCGAGATAGATCCCGAAACACGCGAAGCAAAAGTAGGAACAGAGCTACCGCCCAATTACCATTTATTGCATTACTGGCAAAATTTCACAGAAAAGGAGCTTTCATTTGATGGCTACTTTGCTGGAGAATCTCCATCGGATCCATACAACCAAAGAGTTTGGGCTGGCGGAAGTTTGAACTTTGACATCAGAAACCCACTCCGGGTTGGGCAAAAGACAGAGCTGATTGTTGAAATCGACAATGTCAAGGAAAAATTCCGAAATGAGGAGGCTGGTGGCCCACTGGTAATTGTTGGAATTAAGCGCGATGTGTTTAACGAAAACGGATTCAGCTTAAGCGAAAGACGCGAGCTCGCTTACATGACAAAAATGAACCCTGGTAGAAAAATCATCAAGGCTAAAAGCACGCCCGAGTTCTGGCACACACTAAAACCAACTCAAATTTCCCTCTTCAGGTACTCTGCATTGACGTGGAATTCACACCGCATTCATTATGACTACCCATACAGCAACGAGGTTGAAAGACATCCCAACATTTTGGTGCATGGCCCACTCACGTGTACGTTGTTGCTTGATCATTTACGTTGCAACATGCCCAATGGATACAAGCTCTTGTCATTCACCTACCGTGCAGTAAGCCCACTTTACGTCGACCACCTAATGACCTTATGCGGAAGATGGGAGCCCAAGCTAAAAGCCGAGCTAGACTCTGGCGGAAGTCCCGATAAGTTGAAATGCGAGCTGTGGGTTCTGAACAACGAGGGTGGTCTGGCAATGTCAGGGAATGCCATAATCTCCAAGGTTTAGTTTAGTTTAGTTTAGCCTATTTGGTTGTTACCTTTTACTTTTAAAACTTTGCAGTTTCTTTCTATTTATTTATTTTATTTTTGTAATCTTCATTGCAAGTTTAGCTGCAGAAAACCCAACCATGGTAGCCATAAAAATAAAACGGGGAGTCAACAAAACAAATAACAAAATGGGAATTTACCCAGAAAAAGTTTTAGGCTCAAAGATTTGTGCGTCATCTCTTTGGCAGAGTTTTATTAAAAGTGTGCATAAAAACAAATGTGCTGGGCTCAAAAATTATATAACAATGGCCAGTCTATTTAGTTGATTGAAAACTCAGCCAACACTGCGTTAATCTACTGCTCATTCTTGCCTACTCGAGTCCTTGCCCTTGAACTTTTGAAAATCTTGCTTCCCTTTTCCACCAGCGGTGAAGGGTCTTTTGTTTGGTCGGCCCCCCGAGTCAGGAGTTCTGCCTTTAGGAGGCCCGCTAAACCTGTTGTTTCGATTTGCCAATGGCGCGTTTGGCTTTTTATTACGGTTCATTGGTGGCTTTGAGCTATAGCTTTTCTTGAAGCTCTTTGAGCGAACCTTGTCCTCACCACTCGCTTTATCGCTGGAATCAGTCTCGTTTTCAGCATCTGAGATCTCTGACGCATTGCTTGCACCTCCATCACTGCTGCTGCCATCGCTTTTTTTTTCGACATTTCTTTTTTTGGGCTCTTTGGAGCTATCCTCGCCATCACCCTTTCTCTTTTTAAGATGCTTAGGCTTCAGTGTGCCTGGCCTCAGCCCCAACTCCTTTTCTTTGCTTTCTCTAACTGCAATCTCTGCAATCACAGCCCTTTTTTCCTTCCTCTGCAAAAACTTGGGGTCAAACCTTTGTCCGTCTAGAATCCTTAAGGTGGGGATCATTTCAAGAATCTACAAAATAAAAAAGCCAAATTGTTTTAATCAAACTGAACACATAATGCTAAGTGTACATACATATACTGACGAAGTTATATACGGCTGGCTGATGCCAAACTGTACCTTTTCGCGATATCCCTCCAGACTAGCAATGGTGTTTCCTTTGAGGTTAAGATTTGTCAAATGACGAAGCGATCTAAGCGACTCAACAGATGCAAAGTCTTTGATTATGTTATTACCCAGATCCAACACCGACAGTGCTACACAGTTGGAAATGTACTCGGGAACGGCAAGTATTCTATTGTTGTTTAGTCTCATCTCCTTCATAACCTCGGACTCGCCAATGTTTGGAATTGTTCTGAGCTTATTATGAGCCACACTTATTTTTGTAAGTTCTGGCAATTTGTTCAGCCCGTCAATGCTTTCGATTTCATTGTGGGAGACAACTAATTGTTGTACAGAAAAGATCAAAAGACACAATAAGTTTAAAATCGGAGATATATCCAACTTTATCCAACTTCCAATGTTTAATTTGTTGTTTTTATGCATAAAGTTGCTGTGCACCGTTCTTACCTAATGTGTTCAGTTCGCTCAATGTGAATATATTTTCGATTCTCTTTAATTTGTTGTTGTTTAGAATAAGCGCTTTGAGTTTTGTGCATTGCGCGATACTCAGTGGAATCCGTGCTATCTCATTGTTGCTGAAATTCAGAACTAAATAAACAGTAACAAACAGACAAAATTAAATTGGATTGAAAACAGCCAACATCAAACGTCATTTGTATGTTTTTGAAAACATTCACCCTCAGCTATACTTGCTAACATGTTTATGCAGTACAACCAATTATTTTTTATTATTAAAAAAATAGTAGTATAAAATTTGTTCGATTCTAACCTGTCAAATTTGTCAAATGTTCAACACCGCTAAGCGAATCCAGCTGATTCCCAGACATGTTTAGGTATGCTAAATCTGTAACGTACCTCAACCCATTTAATGATTCATTCGACTTTATCTTGTTGTTTGTCAACACTATCTTTCTCAGGTTGGTGCAGCATGAGATATCCTCAATGTGGTTAATTTCTTTGTTTGCAAGATTTAGCTCGACTACTTGATGCAGTGGTTGAGACACATACGTCGAAAGAAATGTAGGCGTCAATTTCATTTTTATTTTTATTGTTTAAATGGTATTCTATTTATATTGTTGTATCTATATATATCGCTATCTTTTGCTATCTGATCACTCCTTTATTGCTGAGCCGTTGCTGCCTTTGAAAGAAAATAGTTATTAGTAAAGGTTATTCAGAACATTTATAAGCTAGTTTTTTGAGGAATTGGTAAAATAAAAATATTTCAGCAATAACTCGACAAAAAAACTAGCTACAAAAAAAAAAAAAAAGTAATTTACGATTTTGATTTCTGTTAAATAACACTTTGCAAAATTTTACTCTAATAACAAATCATCGATTACTATTTTTTTTCTTTTCTTCAATAGCGTAATAAAATATATCAAACAACCTGGCTCATAACAACAATTGGCTAATGAAAGCTAGATATACCTGATCTAAATTAAAATTATTTTTCCTTTCATCAGCCTTGCTCGTAAACAAGATCATGGTTATGGCAAACCAGATTCTGCGAGCCGTCGATCAATTAGCGCCAAAATTGTATAGTAAAGAGCGAGAGAACTAGTAGGGGTGTTGGTATTACTAGTGCCAGCAGTATAGTTGTCGAGAAGAGCTATACTCAAACTTGCACTGGAATTGTGGGTCATAGCCAGAATGAACAGTATATTGTATCTCTATTAACCCAAGCTCGAGTAGAATTAGAGCTCAGGTAGCATTAGAGCTCGATTAGAACTGTAAAGCCGAAATAGTAAACACCAAAATAAAAATAAATGGATTGTATAAAGCAAGCAAAAATATATGCGGCTGTTGGCGAGTTTTGTATACGTTTATTGGTATGTAAACCCGCTAAGCAAATATAGCGACAAGGGTGCATTGATAGAAATTATTAAAGTGACGAAGATTTAATATGTGTTGGGATAACGGCAACAGCTTCGATCTCGACCTTGGCACCTAGTGGAAGGTTTCCAACTTGGAAAGCTGAGCGGGCTGGGGCTGGGCGGCCAAAGTGTTTAACATATTCATCATTCAAAGCTGGCCATTCCTTAATGTCAGACAAGAAAACGGTGACCTTCACAACGTGGTTCATTGTAGATCCAGCAGCTTCAATGACAGCCTTCAAGTTAAGAAGGGCGAGTCTCTAAAGTTATTCAATTTGAGTTTAATCACTTTTGTTAAACTAGTAGTAAGATCATTGAATGATTTATATCTAGTAATAAGGGCAAGGAATGGTTTATATCTAGTACAAAAGAATTGTATTTACGGCTTGTTCTGTAATGTCACCGTTGACAAATTGTCTGGTTTCAAGGTCAAAGGCAAGTTGTCCGGAGGTAAAGACAAATCCGTTAGCGACGATTCCGCTTGCTGTTAATGTATAATAAATAGTTGTATATGGGTTTAAAAATTAGAACAACATTTCAGAAATTATAACAAGGCTGTTGTCAATACTTCTTCTGCTTCATTTGGAACTAAATCTGGCTTTGGCTAACACTTTATTCCCAGGTTTAATTTTTGGTCAAATTCAAACGTATTGTTTTCGGCAAGTCTACTTACAGTATGGGCCAGTTGATGGGGCCAGGTTTGGGAGCACGACTTCTGTTATTCCGGCCATTTTGAAAGTTAGTTGTACTGATGGTAATTCAAAGCAAATGATTTATAAAATCTTTGATATTATATTTGAATATTTTTTTTGAGCTTGGAGAAAGTGTCCTTGTATTTATAGCTCTGCTGGATTGATCCCTTTCGTTTTTTCAATATTTAACTCATTTTTTCCTTCTTTTTCTTTTTAAAGAAAAGTTTAGGAGCCCTTTTGTTTTTTTGCTTTTTGCTTTTTTATCTTACCAGTCTACAAATAGAAACCCCTCATGTTGATGAGTTTAGAGCTCAGACAATTACAAAGTGATGGCTTATTACAGGATTTTATACATTGCGTTTTTGACTTTGATCAGTTCAGGTTTCATGTTTACGTCAGTTATTAATTCGTCATTAGGAGTTTTATACAGCAGGAAATATCTTTATCCCAGGTTCACAAAGCAAACCAATTGGTTACTCAAGATTGGGGTTAAATTGACGGACTTACTCTGGTTGGTGCGCTGCCATGTAAAATAACGCATACTTTCATAACTATCGAATAGTTCTCTGAAAACATTTGGTACTGTGAATAAAATTAACAAGTGAGAAAGAAAGAGGCAACTTGTACAAGGTGCTAACGGCGCAATATCAAATATGAAGTGACAGATCCCACCAGTCCAAGTCTCTACTGCCAATCATAATATTTCAAGCCAGCAAACATGCCAGGCTGATACGGAACAGTAATAAAAAAGACTTGCCATGCTTAAATCCGAGCGATTAGCTGAATTAAGTAAAGTGCAATAGCAAATAAAAAGATTAAATCGCCAACAAAAGCGAAGAGGGAAATGGGGGGGAGGATAGCAAGGACAAGAGGATATGTTGGAGAAATACTTTTGGCAAAGCGCCCAATAGACATGTTGCAGAGTTTCAAGGTTCTAGGGCAACAATATGATATCAACATGATGGTATGGAAGTTGCAGATCGCTTGAGTGTATTGCACCAGAAAAGCCAAAAATTCTCGGATAATTTTGGAACATCCCAAGCGTAAATTGTTGTTGATTTACGCTAACTGCACAATCATTGTTGTCCAAACATGGTCTTATTCGAGCAAAATTAATGCACGATAATTTAGCGAGCTTGAAAAGTAAAAGTTTGAAAAAGAAAACCATGCTTGGCAAATTCAGAAATTCTCACAAGTTGGCTAGTAGTAAAAAAGCGAGGTTGGTTGGAATTAACTTTTCGCTCCATTTTAAAAGCTAAGAATGTAAAAAAAAAACACTCGTTGGATGGTAATATTTCACTGCTGAAGGTTTACATATCTGGTTTACACACAAGCTTTAATTGCAAGTATAAAATACCTTGGCAGCTACGACTATTGCAAAAGAAAACAAGCATACGCATAATTGTATTAAAAAAGAAGACAGACAAAGAGAAAACGAGTAGGATACCAAGCAGGAGAGTAGCATTGATAAAGAATGAACGCGCTAAACATGAACAGGTTTAGAGAGCAGGTTTTGGCCGATGACACGCTTGAAGAGAGGGTAAGAGCATAAAATGCTTCAGAATTGGATTAATTGGGAATAATGTGAATTAAGGCTGTTCAGAGTACCGCTCTTGTCGAAGCTTGAAATAGACAAGTGTGGAAAATCGGGCACTTCCAAATGAATCAAAATGAAAAGTTGAAAAGTACTCGGAAATGCAATTTTACAGGTTAATGACGAATATCTGTGTGTTTGATGGAATTTAGGTTGAAGTGAACCAAAGGCATTTGATAGACAAAATTTTAGCAAGGTAAGACTAGGATTATTATGAATGGTGTTGAGCAGAGAGCGTGCTTATTAAAGAGAACTGATAGTATGATTTGCTGGGCGATAGATATTCTGCAGAATTTACTGTGTATAGGGAGTTGTTACAGAATGCAAATGATGCTGAAGCGACCGAAGTCAAAATAGTATTCCATACAAACATAAAAGAAAGCACACCGGAAGTTGAAAGTGCAAAAGACACTGAGACGGAGGAGGATGTAAAGAGAGAGTTGGCAAAGGAAGCAGAGATAGGAGTAAAGAAGACTGCCAAAGAAAAATCTGTTAGACTGACTGAAAAGTACGTTTCAGTTTCAGTGTGCAACAATGGCAGAGTGTTTAGTAATGAGGATTGGAAGCGTTTGAAGAAAATAGCAGAAGGAAATCCAGACGAACAAAAGGCAAGATATGAGCGCGATACTAGCGCCAGAATTGATGGCAAAAAGAACAATGATATTCAATTGAAGAACAAGAAATGTATGCTTATTTTGGAAGTTAACGTTAGGTGTTATTAATATAAATAGATTGGATTCTTTGGAGTTGGGTTTTATAGTTTATTTTCGCTGTGTGAGGAGCCGTTTGTGGTGTCTGGAAAGGAGTGCATGGCGTTTTATTGGAAGGGAGATCAGTTGTACACGAAAAAGACGGTGGTTGATGAGAAAAAGGAAGGGCTGGATAAGGAAATGGAGGATGAAAAATGGACATGGTTTTTGATGCAGCTTCGGGAGGAGCCTATGGTTGTTCCAGAGCCAAAAGTGTTTGGGAGGTTTTTAGCAACGGCGATGGCATTTACAAAGCACTTGAAGAGCATTAAAGTGTTTATAGACGACTCTGAGGTGTTTAGCATCCAGAAAAAGATATCAGAGGCGGAGAGGCAGGGGCTGAAGACAGAATCGGGATTCATGGGGATGAAAAAGGGGAAATATAAGTTGGAGTCGCCACAGAGTATATTTTCGATAAAAAGTGTGGAGAAGAGAATGGTGGAGATTGAGTGCGAGTACGTTGAGGTGAAGGTGGAGGAGAAGTTTATTGAGGGGCTGGGCAAATTGATGGGAGGGATGATCCGGGGAGGGTTGGAGAATGCAGCAATATCGACGAACACGTCGATTTTTGAAAAGAAGATTGGGGGGTTCTTTTCAGGGTGGGCGAATGCGTTTAGGAAGACATCGGTGGTGAAAAAGGAAGAAGATACACCTAAGCCAGGCAGTGCAGTGGTAAAAGAAACGCGTGGACAGGCTCAAGACCAAGAACATGAAGGCGATTCAGAAAGCAGAGCAGAGCCAGAAAATAAAAAGTACGAGTTGTTGGTGAAGAAGGAGAAGCTGATTATGAAGATGGCGGAGGCGTTTATTGGCGTGGCGGTGCCAAAAAAGATGGAGGACCAGATGGAAAGGTCGACGAAAAAGAAGCCGCCAAAAAGCACTTCGATGTATGTAGTATGGAGTGGGCATGGCGAGCGCGAGGCAGCAGCAGAAGAAATGGCAGCCGGAAGTATGGGCGAAAACGAGAGGGCTAGTGGGAGGGGAGAGGATAAGAAGGGGCTGCAGGTTCTGGGACAGCTGGCGGCATACCCACAGCAAGGAAGTGTGTTTATAGGATTTGCGACACATCAAACAACGGGATGTAGTGCGCATATGGCAGCAGCGCTTATTCCTACAGTAGAAAGAGAGTCGATTGATTTTGTGGATCCGGCACTGGCAAAGTGGAATCAGGAGCTGCTGACGGTGTTTGGAATAGTAACTAGAATACTGTATGACGCAGAGATTGAGCTTCTGAGCGAACAGTATAATGCAAGGTTCAAGCAGTTGGTGGAGGGGAGCAAGAGGGGGAGAAGTACTTTGGAGATAGTCACTGACAAGGAGTTTATCAGGATGGCAAAGGCAGGGGCACAGGCCATGCGGTTTTTCACGCCACAGCCAACAACGCCTAGCGCGATTCCTGGCGAGGTGTTGCAGCATGTGTTCTTTGTGTGTTCAAGAGACCCTATCTCGATGATGTCAACAGCAGGGGTACTAGCAGCACCAAGCATCAGGCTGATTTCGTCGATTAAGAGTAGAAACCCAAGACCAGCGTTGGAGTTTCGAGAAGAGTGGGCCAAGAAGGTTGGCGGTTCGCCACCGCTGCTTAGCATGCTGTATAACACGCCACTGGTCCCGCCAGAGAACTATGAGGACGGGGTTGAGATGCTGATTATGCTGGTGGAAGCAGGGCAAGTGGTGGTGATGGGGGTGCAGGACATTGTTGTGGATATTCACTCCAGCGGACCAATGGAATGCGACCAGGTAGTTGGGCTGTTGCAGTGGTGGTCACTGCAAACCAACATCAAGCCATCTGAGCGAGTAGCCTTCATGGAGGCAGTGCAGGTATGGGTAAGCGCGTATGACTATTGCAAAAATAGCGGCGGGGGTCAAGTGGCACAAGCCAGAAAGGGGAGTGAAGGCAGAGAGGCGATTGGGAGAGGAACCGAGTGGCCTAGGTACAGAATATCGTTGGGGAAGTTGAGGTACTTTTCCAACACAAAGGCGATACCAATGTTTGATATACCAAGACTGGTACATCTGAGCTCCGACACTATCCAGGCAGTGCTGAAGGCTCCGCATAACGAAATGCCGCTTCCTGCAGAAACAATTCCACTGACAATATCGCTGAAATTCACACCGGTAAGGCTGGCGGAGATGTTTGTGGACCCAAGAACAGGGGGCCAGCATTGGAGTGAGCTGACGGTTAGGAGGTGGCTTGAGCATGTTTTACACAGCAGATTTATGACAGAAATGCTGAAGCAGCCACGGCTGGTGTTGGTGCAAGGAAGCTTGGATGGACTGGAGGTGAAGAACAATGTTGGGGAGGAAAGTACAGACTACCCGTTCGCGCAGCAAGTTTTAGGAACAGTGTCCAAAAACTGGAGCCGGATGGACATGGAGCAGCGAGTAATGGTGATTTCTATGCTAGAGCAGGTCCAGATTGTCCCAACGGTGCATGGGCTGAGAAGACCTAGCGAAGCATACTTTTCAAGTGCAAACTTGTTCCCAGACTTGGCAATAGTCACAAAGGCGGCAATGCTGGCAGCAAAAGAGCCTCTTTTGGCAGAGTTGGGAGTGAAAAAGAACGTGGACCTGCAACTGGTGTTTGACCGAATAGACACCGAACTGAAATGGGACCACGTGCAGCTGATAAAGTACCTGTCGAACGTCAGCAGTACATTGACACACCAGGAGTTCGTGCGGCTGCAGAACGCCAGCATATTTCCGGCCGAGGTGTATAGCCCAAGTGAGGGCAAGGCGCCGGGTAGCAGCGGTGAGACAAACGCCAGACTCAACAAAAGCAGTGTCTGTTACCGTGCAAACCAGCTGTACTTTCCCTCGGAAAAGCTGGTTCAGTTGGGGCTGCCGGTACTTGCTTGGCAGGGAGCAGGGCACGGGAAGGCTCAAGCCCAGGGGTTTTTGAGGTACAAATTCTCTGAAACCAAGGAGGGCGATTTTATGGCTAGCTTAGGAATGCAAAAGCACCCCGACTGCTTGGTTCTGATACGGCTGGCTGCCAGTTCGCCGCTACCCAGTGCAGACAGTGTAGGCCAATCAAACGCTGGGGGCGAGCATGGGGTTTCATTGGACAAGGAGATAGACCCAACCGAGAGTGCTCGGACTTTGGCTTTGACGTACCTGCTGGAGAACTTTAGCAGCATTTACGAGGAGGAGTACCTGGCGACAGTCAATAGAAACAGGGTTCCCTTTTTACCAACAATGCGCAAGGCAGCAGCAGTGGCAGGCGGGACAAATACAGCTGGTCTGAGCGACCAAAAAGGCAGTGTAGCTGGTGCAGAGAGTGTGTGCAGGTATACGCTTCAGCTGGAGAGACACGTTTCATGTTTTGCGAATCCAAGCTGCGCAGTTATGGGATACTCGATTCTAGACAAGAGGTACCGCAGAGACCACGAAAAGCTTGGAGTGAAGCTGGATCCAACAGTGGCGGATCTTACCAAGACGATTGGTACCTTTAAGTTCAGCACCCAGGCGGAGGCCAGAATGGTGTTTGAGTATCTGGCGACCAGGCAGACCGAGTTTTCTTCAGGCAACTGGTCATCGTGGGAGAGCATGGAGATAATTCCGGTGTTCTCAAGTAATGGGGGTAGGCTTTTGAAAATGATGGCGCCCAACAAGTGCTACTTTGCATCACCAGTATCTGCAGCGTCTGCAAAAAACAGCAGCAGCGATGAAAATGGTGATGAGAACAAAGTCGATTACAAAGCTGTGTTTTTCCAAACAGTTGATTTTGGACCCAAGGCAGCGATGTTCCTTAGGAGCTGTGGGGTACGAGACGAGCCGCTGCCGATGGACCTTGTAACCAAGATAGTAAACGACCCGGCCTCGTTCTTAAATGCATGTGGCGGTAGGTATGACGTTTACATGGACCTGATCAAACAGCTGGCAGGTCACTCGAGCGAGTTTAAAAGAAACAGCAGACTGTGGACATTGATGAAGCAGGTGCCGTGGCTTGTTGCTACTCAAAAAGTACAGAGCAACAGACCAAGAAATCCTCAAGACAGATCCAGCAACACCAAGCAAACAAACGAAAACGAAAACGAAAACGAAAGCGAAAACGATGGTTTGTTGGGTAGCGACAACCAGAGTGGCAATGAGCAGACCGAGTATCTACTGGAGTCGTCCGGGAAGATTGTCCTAGTTGATGATGCATTTTTGGCTCAGCAGCTACTGCCAAAGTGTGCACCAACTGACCCAATACTGGAGCTGTTTTACGAGAAGCTGGGCTCGCCTTGGCTAAGAAAGTCAGTTCAAGTCACAAACCACCCAGCTGGGAATCCATATGTTTCAGAAGCATCAAAGTCGCTGGAGGCTCTAATTAAACAGCGGGCGCCGTTATTGCTGCACGAGTTCACTAGCAGCTCTGGCACATTCGACAAAACCAAATCTGGAAGCGGCAATAGCAGTAACAACAGAGGTAGCAGCAGCAGTAACAGTAGCACTAGTGCGAACGATAAGCTGATCCGTAACGTAAACTGGCTGAGGTCGAACTTGCTGGTGAGACAGGTCAGCACGATTCAAACAAAGCACGAGTTTAAGCTTGCTGGAACAGTCTACACATCAGCAACATCCGCTTGCGCTGTGATGTGGGATAAGGACCAAGGAACTATTGTTAAGGGGAAGCAACCCGCTACTCAGCGTCAAGACTCTGAATGGTTCCAAGGTGTCAATTCGCTATTGAGTTCGTTTACTCAGCCAAACTCTTTGTCTCTAAACTTCAACCCCTTTATGGGCTCGCTAACCAAAGATTTCTGGTGCATACTGATTGCACCCATTGGCAACTCCAACTTTGGAAACAGCAGCTCTCAGCCAGAGTTCTGGGACCCATTTGACGTTGGAATGGCTGTAGGCTGTCTATCTCTCAAGCAGTGTCGGCTGAACGACGCCTTGCTGATATCCACCCTACTCAGCTCCCCCCTCGATAGTTTGAGGAGGAAAGGGTTCCCTGTTGATCGGATTCTAAACGTTAAAAACAACACACCCAAACCCAATCCAAAACCCAAAATCAACCCAGTTGTCAAACAGAACAGCGGATCACTTGCAAACAATGATGATTTCAACAGAAACTTTGACCACCAAGGACCATCAAATCGGCCAAACCTACAGCAACAGCAACAACAACAACAACAACAACAGAAACAGAGGCATGGAAGCGATTCAAACGATCACGATCAGGATATCCCCTACTCTCCTCCGCCATACCAGCCTCCAAAAAACTCATCATCTGCAGAAATAACCACAAGTCTTATCAGCAGGCTTACCGACCAAAACCCAAAAATCCCTCGTGCCGCTATAGTCAACGCAGTCTTGGAAACTATGAAGGGCAACAGCACCGAAAAGGGCGTCAATGCCGACTTTGAAGATCTTGTCAGACAAGCCAACTACAAACTCATGAAAACACATCCCAGCGACTATTCTGGACCCAGTTCCAACACCCAAAATCTCTCTACAAACGCTATTGGCACCAATGGCGGTACATTAAGCAGAAGTCCTAGTATAGAGAGTTTCAGTGGTCCTGGTGGATTTCCAAAACCAAAACCAAAACCACAGACATATAATGAAATGCCGTTTACACAACAACATCAACAACAACAACAGACGATACAAAACGGTCCAAGTAACGATGGGTCCAATACTGTTGATTCAGCATACAACAACTTTTTAAATTTGAAAAAGTCATTGGATTCGGCCATCAAATCCACCCCTGCGGTGTCAGGCGCCAACGGGGTTCCATCCCACCAAGCCCACGGCCAAAACTCACAAAGCGCAATTGATGATGTTAAAAACCAATACACAGGAAGAATGTCGCAACTGTTCAACAGTCTAGGCATGTTTAAACCGCAGTCAAACAGCATGATGGCTGGCAGCTCACAATCAGTGCCTTCAGAGTTTGACATGAACATTCCTGAAGAACTAAACGGCGCCAACAACCAACAAGGCCGTGCAAATCCCATGGATAAGCGATACGACGACGAAAACGAGTCTAATTCGCAGTTGCTGCCTATGCCCAACGGCCAGCAAGGCCAGTTCGGTGCAATTGGCAGCGACATCTCATTTTGCAAGCCGCTATCCTCACAAAGACTAAAGTTTTACGGCCAGGTCAATGGACTCGATTTGTACATTGACTCGCAGCTGTACGCACTGTCCGAGTCTGATCCAAGCAGACAGTTACTGGCCCAGTCCCAGCTCAATGCCTTGCCACTATTTGCACAAGTTCTCACCCAACTCGCAACCAGTGTCTTTGGAATGCCTGCGAGTAGCATGCACATGTTTGTTGGTGGCCCAAATAGCCCAACTATTGCCTTTAACCGTGCCAGAGTCTTGTTTTTCAATATCGACTATTTTATTTCGCTGGGACATTACACTACCTTGACAAATTCTCACTCATCTAACCCCAACTCTAGCTCCAACTCTAGCTCTGCTGCCAATCAGCCTGGCCAGAGATCTGTTGCCGATGCCTACGCATACTGGTTTATGACTGCTTGCCATGAATTGGCCCACCACTTTGTTCATGAACATGACGCAAAGCATGGGTTTTACATGTCTTCTTTTGCTGAAATGTATTTGTCTGGCCTAATCAGTCTTATGAATTCTACAAACTAGCACATTTCTTTTAATTTAATTTTTCTTTTCTTTTTTCTTTGAGATCTCGAGATTCTATGGGCTTTTACTGTGATTTAATAGAAATAATCTAGCAATTAATGTTCAACATACATCGCATACGTGTGTACCACTCGTTCTTTTTAAATATAGTATATAAAATCACATTTAAATAAAAAAAATTATATCGCTTTTAGCAACTAGAAACATTGCCTAGCATTAAAATTGATTCTATGTGTTGATATATATTCAGCAAACGGTGCCCAGTCATCGCCATCTACCTCCGAATCATCTCCGCCTAACACACCGTCTAGTTTTTTGCCATCGCTGCGTGTGTCTACCTTGGTTAGAAACTCTGGACAAGTGTTTTCAAATATCCGTGGCACGCCTATTGGTACGTTACAATCCAATTGAGGTAATTCAGACATGCACAAAGTTAACTCGCAAACAAATGTATAGAACCGTACATTAAACTACTCTCGAAAATAAGGAAGATAACGAAAACAAGATCCAACCAAATTAACCAAGGTTGAACCAAATAAAACAACAGATCAAAATTATATACATAAATAAATATATATCAATAGTATTATTATTACCGTGATACGCTGTTCGAACTCCTTTACAACTGACTATAATATCGCCACTTCTCAGCATTATTGGAATAACCTTGTCGTCTTTTGTTTCTCCCCCCACCAAATAAATACAACTACACCCCAAACTAATAGAAACCAACGGCGCATCCATATTATCTTCACTGCGGTCCACATGTGCAAGCAGCATATCCTTGATTCCATAATAGTTTATCACCCCAGCATCAACCTTATACTGGCTTGGATCATAGTCATTCACAACCTGGATCTGCTTATCCAGTCCCAACTGCACAGCTGCCTTGGCTCTGTGCACCCCGCTCACCACCGCCTTCATCAACTTTTCAAGCTTTCCACAAATATCAACACCCTGCTCCAAGTCATACGATTTGGTCGACCAGTTGTACTGATTTCCAAATGTCGTCCACCTATGTGCACCAAGCAGCTCTGTCGCACTGTGTCCCGAGTTGTAAAACTTGCTTTTTGGCACTGTTACCTTTTGCAGGTACCGGTTATCATTCTCTTCCCCATTACTCGCACTATTCCTATTGCCTTCTTTGCTATCTTCATCCAACCCTGTATACACACTCTCTATTATATTACGCTTCTCTGGTTTTGTGAATCTCTCTTCATAGCTCTGCTCAAATAGCGACTTTGTTCTTGTGTTTACCGATTTAAAAAACGGATGCAGGCTTGTACGGTTTGGTGCTCTTGACCACTCACACAGCGTGCTTCTAACCAGTTGTTTTTGTGCCTCTTTTGTAAATGGATTTGGAATAAATATCAGCCCTATTCGTTTATGCATTTATTTATTTATTTACAGTACTCTGAAATCGCTACCATTACAATGCACTTATTACTTGATATTATACCTTCAATTGTGCACCTCTTTATATACATTTGTATGAACACATATACACACCAAAAAAAACACGTATATTGTTACCTGGAAAGCCACATAAAGTATACGCTGTTTGTTTTCCAGAGTTGCCATTCCCAGTCTTGTAGCAATCATCCTCTTTGCACATTTCGACATCTTTTTGTTCTCTGCTAACTCCAACAAACTCAAACAGTTCTTTGTCGAGCTCCCAAAGCGCGGTTTCAAGCTCTACCTCGACAATACTCGCTCTATTTTCCTCCGAATTCAAATCTAAATTGACAAAATCAATCACTTGGCTTAAATCTGGCTCTGCATGCTGCAGCTTGAAATTCCTCTCCAGTTCTCGAAAATTTGTATGATTATTCTCTTTGCTTTTCGCCACAGCTTTACGCTGTGCATCGGCTATCTTCCGTTGTCTATTCGAAAGCTTTTTAGTCGATTTAGTCTCCGTCAGATTTTTAAGCGTCATTCTTTTTTTTTCCTTTGTCTTTATTGCATCTGTTTGTGTTTGATTTGCCCTTTTTCTCGCAAAATAAGGCTGCCTTTCTCTATAGGCTAAACTATTTCGAAAAATAAAACAAGAAATCTCACGCCTAAATTTTCATTTCTTAAAATATATGTAATAACAAATTAAAGTGGAAAAAAAAAGTTGGTGGTAAATTTACTAGTCCCGATTTTTCAAATCAACAAAAAAAAAATCCAAAAAAAAAAAAAACGAACCATTAAATTTATGCCCGGCACAATTTTATCAATGATGGTAATCCACCAATACAAACCCTAAAAAAACAACTAAAGCCTTTCAAACATTCGAGACAACTTGTAGTCAATACATGGCGTAAGAGTTCGATAGTTGAGCGATAACAGTCAAACAAAACGCCTGCTCAGATGTCTACACTATTGCTTTCAACTATAAGACTAGCCTACTAACAGACTCAGTCATAATGTTTTTACTTTTATTTCTGGCTGAACAAGCTGGCCATTATCAATCATAATTATCAAATAAACATAGCATGCAAAATATAGGCCTATAGAGCCGATTGTCAGCAATATAGGCGTCATCGCATAACTATGTATATTGTACTTTGACTTTCTTATCAGGTATTTGTGGTTTTATTGATTAATATAAACAGCATTTCTATTTTTTAAGCTTGGAAATACGATCAATAGCCCAATTAGTAAGTCTCCCCATCTATATTTAAACCAAACCAAATCAAGCAAAGCGAATTATTATGGATTTGATTTTGATATTAACCATGTTGTTTTGAATAAATAGACCATGCAATAAAGAACTGTTTGTGGTTAAATGAACGTACCATCCTCTTCTACGTCTAGCTCGTCGCCCTCGCCATTGTCAAAGTAGTTATCCATATAGTCATTATCCTCCTCCTCTTCCTCCTCCCATGCAGCATCCTGTTCCTCTTCCTGATCCTCATCATCGCCCTAACACCATAGATATTGGTTATATTTTACACAGTGTTAGTGAACTATTTGTGGCTCAACAATACATATGGAAAATACCAAACTGTGCAATTTTGAACTTTGGTCCGTTTCATCACAGCTAATCTTCCTCAAAAAAAAAAGAAGCAATTACCTCCTCTTTGTTTTCGTCATCCACAACGCCCAGTAGGCCATCATCGTCCAGCATCAATTTGCCGCTTCCAGTTTCTAGTTGAAAAGAAATAATCCATAAACGTTATTATATTGTGTTACTGAGATTACTAAACCCTCTTGAACTTTAAAGAGTAAGAAGAACATAAAATAAATCCACAACAGCCATGTCCAATCAACGCCATGATTACACCTTTAATTTAAAGCAGGATTGCTTCGCATCGAAAATAAAATAAACTAGAAAATGTGTTACTTGGTCTCTTGGGCCTGGTCTTGGAAAACACTGAATGAAGTTCGTCTGGAAAAAACTGTGCATCTGTCAAATAGTAAAGTTATAGTAGAAGGAAAAAAAAAGTAGGCGAAAGCAAGTTATAATAGGATTAAAATAAAAACACAGATATATATAAACACATATTTGACATTGTACAGCCTCTCCTACTTACTTGCTCTTATTCTCTTCAAGCTTTTTTTGACCGAGTCGTTGGCAAAATATTTGTCAGAGTACCTCTCAATATCTAAACGATTTATTTCAGACCCATTGTCACTAAAAAGTGCCATCACGGACAAAACAGGCGGCAAAATACGTTTGGCATAGTATACTGCTACATAAAAACTGATTCAGACCAACAACCACTCGTACAGAATATAGTAGCAGCTCCTGCATATTTGGAAATGCACATGGTTAACCTCTTCTTACCTTTTTTTTCTGGTGGGCTAGTCAGGTGAAACTCGGTGCTTTTCAAATCATTCAAGTAACTTGTATACAGCTCCAGTATTCTACGTTCCTCGTACACCGCCTTTTTGGGTGCTGGTATATTATACTCCTATTTGTTTATGGTTATACATTTTTTTTCCTTCAGTTATTACTTTTGAGAATTAATAAATAAATCAGCCAGTTTTCCTTTCAATTCGACGCATAAACCTCACTGCCATTTAAATGGATCTTGTGTCCAAGCCATTTTTTATTAGTTTATATCATCCCACTATTATTCATGGAATTCTACGTGAAGGGAATTTGGATTATTTTTGTATCAATAACAACTAGAAGATATTCTTCTTGGAGAAAACCAACTTACTGGATAAATCTGTGCAGGATCTTTCGAAAGTTGAAAAGACCTCCCTAGTTCAACAAGTAATGCACTCTGTGGAGGTCTGCCTGCTCCACCTGGTCTACCTCCTCTTGACATTGTTGCTGTTGTTGTATTCGAATATTATCTTTCGCTTTCGCTTTGGTTTTGGTTTTGGTTTTGGTTTTATTTAATTCAGTTTATATCAAAACTTTAAAATTCTAGAGCATCAATTCTACGGTATGGATTTACTTTTACCCTCGTGGTGGGGTTTTTTTTATTAGTATCGCCTGTATTGTTTGGTTATACACTTGGGCGTTTAAATTGGTTGAATTGGAACAAAGCACTTTACGTCCGAATTTGAGTGTTTTTTTTTCAAAAAATAAAAAAAACAATAAAAAAAGTAAAAAAGTAAAAAAAAATAATTGCAGTTTTGTATTATTTTAAATTCGTTTTTGATTAAACGAAAAAAAAAAAAAAAAAGTGCCGTGCAAACATGCAAAGCTGGCTGATTGGACAAAGTGCCCGTTACCAATGCGATTTATTTGGATCTTAAATTGCAGTATTGATTATTATTCAACAGCTAACCTTCCCGTAATAATATACACAACACCTGGTTGCCGAGTATGGTGGTTTTGGCCTAGCTTACACTACTTATAAGTGTTTGTAATTCCGATTTAGGCAACATGATCACACTTAAACAGGACCGCCTATGTTTGCATTGTTTGGTATCTTTTCGACTATTCACCAAGGCCTCGATATAACATGAAACGCCCAATTTGACAAGTTGTGGTTTTAAACCAGTGTTGTTTAAATGGTTTTTAATAGAGTACTTTATTGAAACAGCTAAATACACGGCATTCAGCTGCTGCCATATCCCTAATACTACGTTGCAAGTGAAATCAAGAGTTCAAAAAAACAGAGAAGAAATTCAAATAGATAAATAAACAAGAAACAAAACTGGATCAGAAGCTTGAGCAAATATACAGCACGCAAAATGCTACTGTGTGTATTGCAGCGGTAACACCAGATAATTCCATGGCTCTAGAGCTACCTTTGTTGGAAATAGACAAGTGAGCGTCATTGGCATTTTTGAGGGCTTTAGGGTCAAGACAAGATACTGCGTTGCCGTTATTCTGTTTCCTGCACTCGGTGCCAGAATTACATGACATGTCAGTCCAATTGTTATTCATGCACTGAACATAAAGCTTTGGGTCCCCGGAATGGCATTTAACCTCACCTTCTTTTTTACAAGGGTTCTTGGTTTTGGGTACTTGATTTTTAGGGTTGTAGCAAATCGCACCATCATACTCGCCACAGATATTGTCGCCGTCACAGCTCATTCTGACCCACTCATTTTCAATACACTTTTGGAAAAACTTTTCGTTGCCCGGTACACACTTACTTTCGTCGTTTCTAGGACATGGCTCAGCCTCCTCGTCAGCCTTCACTTTGTCTATGCACATGGCTTTGCCGGATTTGTCAAGCTTACATACTGTATCGTCTCCGCATCTCTGGTTACTCCACCCATCAGCCTCGCATAGCAAGTATACAGCTCTGTTAGCGAGGTCGCATTTTGTTTGTCCTAGTTCTTGGCATGGATTGCTCTGTGTTTTTGGATCGTCTTTGTTCTCAGACATCTGTGCAACTGGCTTTAAACACACGGCCTCTTTTGACCCTCTCATCTTACATTCGGTTCCAGCCTCACAGTCCATACTACTCCATACCTTATTTACACACTTGTAAAACCTTCTATTTGACTCGTCTGAACAAACACTTTCTCCCTCATCTTTACAAGGTTTGTTGTAGCTCTGGTTTTGGTTTTGATTCTGGTTTTGGTTTTGATCTTGGTTTTGATCTTGGTTTTGGACCTGTGGCTTGTCTGAGCCATTAGGTTCATTCTGGCTTTTTTGTTCAGTGGAACCTGGTACTGTCACATTTATTACATGGTGGAATCAGAGTGTTAGGAAGGCGTATCCAACTCATCTTTTTTTTTTATCATACAAACAGTACTAAAACACACACCTTGAAAAAGGTTTTTAATGAAGTATACTTACCAGAAACAAGGATCGCCGAGTTGTTATCATTTATTGGTGTTTTTAAGTTAGAGCTGTTTTGACCTTTAATCGCACTCTCTGGTAGCATATCATCCATTGGGTGTACAGCTTCGCCTGGCATACCGTCGTTTATTAGCTCGTGTTCGTCCATAATCCCTGGATGATTAGACCCCATAGGAGGCAGAGTCTGACTTGCTATGCTATTGAGAAAAGCCAAGAGTATAACTGAGTGCTTAATCAACATTTTGCTACTTTGTTCTTTGGAAATATTGCTAAAGTAACTGTAAAATATCAGCGCGTGTAACTTTTGATAAACTCTTGTTTAGAATGTAAGAGTGTGATGATTTTAAATCAGCTAGCCCCAGCAGTCAAGTGAAAAATCTTTAGTATTAATATTCCTGGTTAATATTAAGACTGCTGTACAAATATATACATATCGCAATTGAGTTGATATTAACGTACATTCTGGTTTATACTAAATCAATGTTTAGCTAGGCATTTCCCACTTTTGTTTTATTTATTTTTATTAGAATGTTTGACTGAAAATACAGTTATGCATATTGTTTATCAGCACCAGCTTTGTTTTTTATGCTTTGTTTTTTAAATAATAAGCCAAATCGCAGCTTTTTTACTGCCACAATTTACAATGTGTTAGTATAAAGCAATCTGGCTTCACCAGATATTGTGTAGCTAGACTGTACTCGGCATTTAACTATATGGAACGCGTGTGTGCTTGGAACACTATGCTGCTTGATTGTTCCGATCCACATCTTTATAATAAGACAAAGCACAAAATAACATGAAACTAAATGCCCAACTAAACGTTGTGATTGTATTGTTTATTGTTTATTGTTCCTTGTTTATTTTATTTTTTTAACTTTTTTATTATTATTGTTAATATTAAGGGATGATTTTAGATAACTTTTGATATATTGATAGGTGCGTTTTTCTATTTAGCTCTATTAAATCGTAGCAGTTTTTTTGTTATACAGACTGCTCTGGTTATATCCGACCTCTAGCTAAAGCTAAAGTGCAAGTTAACAAAGTTTAAAGATTCATAAAAAGTCTAGAGCAAAACTCCAAGCAAGAATACTATTCAAGATTGACAAACAATACTACTAACGCACCAAGTTGCGGCTGAAACCCAACCACAGTTAACTTTAAGTTCGTTTACCAGCCCGATTGTATAATTTAAAACAAGTCTGTAATAGCCCTGACTTGTTTATTTTTTATCGATTAATAGCTTTGGCATTTTCATGTACATCACCTGGAAAAACCTCAACTTAACCCGATCATTTACAATTCCAAGGGCTGTTGTGGATTACTCTCAACATAAGCGTGGTATTACTCGTCATAGTGATAAAATACAAAAGATGAGGCTGCAGATACACGCTGATGCTTGCTAAAGAATAAAAATAAGAATATGCGTCATTATACGCTATATCATGACGCATCACACCATGACGTGATGTGGCAGTTTAAAATTGACAAATGGTGCCCGATCATGACTATCAAAAACACTGAACTCTGTAAATACAAGTACAATGTTTCAATAGAAAGAAGAAAAAAATGAAAAAACACCAAAACAACCAAACGCTAAACTTGATGTGTAAATGTACCGTTACTATATGTTATAACAGAAGGTATAAACACAAAGGCGCTTTTAAGCTATCCAGGCCTGACAACAACGCTGTAAATGTCTGCTTGGCCAAAAAAAGTGAACAGTTTAAAGCAGTACACTGGGCAGCTTTAAATAAAATACAGATTTAGCCAACTAAGAAAGTAAACCATAACCATTATATACAATGCAATTTCTTAAAGACCAAACCATGTCTCGGACTGTTCTTCAAGTTGCTGATTTATAAAAAGACAGGACTAGCATTACTGTTGCTGTTACTGTTACCATTAACACCAACACTAATATTAGTAGATATGGCAACTAGCTATATATATATGGGTTAAATTCACACTAGCCAACATATTAGAAACTTACGTTATTAATATTGCACGTTTGAGCTTTGAGTGAAGCGAGTGGGCTAGCTATATGCGACTTGGGTTTGGATCATTGAGCATTATTCAATAATTTGCTAATGCGAATAAAAGGCCGTACCAAGTATATAGGTGAGCAACAGATATTGGTGATATATTTGTGATGCTGATTCCTTGACTAGTATACGCATACCATAGTGGTTGACAAGAAACATTAGCTAGTCAAGAGTTTGATTAAATTGGTGGAACAAGCAACCAAATTTAGTATTTAGTATTTAGTATTTAGTATTTAGTATTTAGTATTTAGTATTTAGTATTGATCATTGATCATTTCGGAATTGGTTTTTGGTGTGGTCAATCAAATTTCCACGTCGAAAAGCATTGCAGATCTGAGTATAAGACCTTTGGTTTTAAATGATATAAAATTGTCGATGGCTAATAGATCATTACCGTTTTAGTAGTACTGTGTTCGGCTGCATTGGTAGTTCAAATATATGTAACCAATGACATCCTATAGACCTCACTGAGCTTTTGTAAAAAAAAAAAAAACACGGGAGAACTAGTATACGTTCAAGGACTTTTGCCCAAGTCATTACATGACCTACCATTAATACATGCATTATGTTCGAGCATGAGTAAGCGGGTGGTTGAATAACTTGTAGATTTACACAAAACAGTTTTAAATGTCATTATAGTTTTCCCCAGATACTGTAGATGTGCGTATATAAATCACTTATATGTTGTAAATTACATACACGCTTCCTTTTTTTGGTTTTTCTTTTTCTTCATATTATACCTTTTGAATCAGATGCTGATGTCGACATTGTATGACGTCAACAAGCTTTATTAGCTACGACCTGCGTCCCGAAGCTTCATAATTTGAAATGTGTGTTTGTTTTTGCTTGAAATTTTGATGCATATAGCTATACACATGAGTCTGGACAAAGACCAAACACCTGATATATGCTGACAGAGTAATGTATTTTGTTGTCTTTATATAACCCGGGTCTCATTAAACAGTCAGGATTTGCATGTAAAAATGATATTATTTGGCGTATTCACTCGCCTAAATTCAGTTTCCAGGTCTGGCAAAAAGTCTTTACAACCACATGCTTACAATTATCCAAATTAGCTTTCTGCTTATCGGGAAAACAACATCAGCAATTGATATTTGGCGATATGCTTATTCAGCTGTTTTAGTATGTGATGATCTCATTCACTCACAACCGACATCACTTGCTTCCCGCAATAAAATATATCCCGATTAAAAAATAATCTCGTTGATAATTTTTTTCTTTAATAGAAAGTAACAACATCATTTCAATAATAAAAAAAAACAATAATAATAATAATATTCTTTTTTTTATATTAGGCAATAAGCGACTTTTAGACACAGAGCCTATTTAGACCCTAAATTAAAACGCCCAATGACAACTGGGGTGTATTATCAAAATGAATAATCTAAGTCTTCAAGAATTTACGGAATTTAGAAACCCCCAAAACAATTGCTCTAAAAAATACAGGATTTAACTTAAATATCGCAAAAAAAATTAAAAAAAAACGACGCAAAAAGGCTGGACTTACGTGTACTTGGACATACCACCGTGTCAACTCTAACTATCAGAGATTAATAAGATAGATATGACCACACTTTTGTTTTTTTAATTACTGTGTGTTCTGAAAATGGCAATTATTCTGATTAACAATCTAAATAATACTGCTTTTGAATAAGTGCTTTTTATTATTGTTGAATTTTTAATGAAGTTTCTTGATGATACTTTTGGATGATATTTCTTGATACTTTTGGATGATATCTCTGGATGATACTTTTGGATGATGTTTTTGGATGATATCTTTGGATGATATTTTCGAACGGAAAACATTGGCAATAATTTAAATTACGCAAAGTATTAGACTTTTGACTATGTAAACAGCTTGCTTTGCTATTATTACGGTGGTCTATTAAAGAAAGTTATATTCTTCCATTTGACAGTTGGTCTGGACTACAAATCCTCTAGAATGCTATACGCCACTCTTTGTTTAACATGGGGCCAATTTTTATATATTGGCTATTTTTGGCTTCAATTATCGGGAATTCCCGCCTACTGCATACTGGAGGCGAGGCCCTAGGTAGAGTACATGTAGCGAATCCGTGCTGTTTATTGTGCTTTATATATCCGAAAACATAGGTATAATTACTAGAACAACGGGCTTGATGTTTGGTGTTATTGAATAGTAGGGTATAAACCAATATACAGTACGATTATATAGTTTCAGAACAATAAAACAGAAATATTGTGAAATATTTTGGCAATACAAATGTGTTGGTAATACACGCTATAGCACAAGAAGACATAATAAATAATGACGAATTAATTAATCAGAGTTAGGTAAAAAATAAAGGGTAAAAGGTGCGAGGGTGTACAATAACATTAGTCGACTTATTGGTGTTGGTGGTGCCCCTTGGACTTGTACCGCCAATACCAGTTTTGCATTACTAAATTTATTGCCCACGCTACTCTAAACATTACCAAATTTGATTCTCAAAAGTACTCCCAATCTTGATTACCGGTACTGTTACTGATTGTAATTATGGAAACATTAGCGATACCGTTGAACGCAACATTACCAACTCTTTTCCCAATGTCATAATCACCAGTGTCCCAACTAACACTGTTGTCAACACTTTTAATACTCCAGCTTCTACTACACAAAGATGACTAACGTCAAACATCTGGTATATACCTATATAGTTTGGCAGATATACAAAGTAGTCTGCTTGTAATATTGAGTTTTGGCGTAAGTTTTTTATATTGTTAACAACCAATACTATACGTGAAATGGATGGGGGGGGGATGACTGATAATAATTCACTTGTAGTCATATTTAATATATTCTGACGTACTTTTTATGGATTTTTAATAATTAAAAATATCACTGCTTTGACTAGTGCCGTATTCTTACGCCATCAGTAGTGGCCATTTGTATGTATTAAGACCTTGACCCAAAATAAATACAACCCAGTGTTTGGCTATTAAATTGTCAGTTTGAAGGTGTGAACAATAAAGCAAAGTTGGTAGTGTATGTTGTACACTTTGAATTAACAACCCCGCGTATATAATGTAACAGGACAAGGGTATAGCGCCAAATTCAGCTTGTGGCATTACGTTTATCACACTTTGCACTTTACACCGAATTTTAACTTTAACACGAGTTCAGTGCCAATAGATACATTATATATGATAAAAAGCCGATACAATTAAGCATACTATTTCAGGATTTGGGTGTACGTTTGAGGATACGCGATAGTCGACACAAAGGTAAGCCTGACAGAGAGTTAGTAAGACATAGGCACTGCGACACGCACTAGTATATTTCGGCGCGTGTAGCATTTATTATCACCGTATTCGTTGTTTATGAGAGTGTTGTTGGCGTTTAGACTTTTATAGCAGCCTTAAATTACATAAAGACAAACGTTCAAGAGTAATTTTGGTACAAGCTGTTGATTCTTGCAATGGCTTTAATCCTTTCTTTTTTTAGAATTAAGAAAAGGGCCATGTGATTTATATAGCCATGCTTTCAACAATTTGTAATGAGATAGTTGAGGGTTCAAATAAATTAGGTGGACCAATTGTTAATCACCACTATTTTTAAGCTCAAGCTAAGTGAAGAAAGATTACCTTTTTCGAGTAAGCGGGCCAGAGTTTGCGAAGCGGTATTATTTGTATAAGTTGTAGAACGTATTAGTTAGAGCGGTGCGGACCAATAAAACCAACAATTGAACAAAAGGATTGCATTTAATATTTGGGCATAATTAAAGCCAATTTAATTACTGAGATCTATTTTTACTCTGTAAAGAAGATTGGAAAATCCAACTGCCGAGATTTAAAAAACAAGAAAACACCATTTGATAATATACCAATGCACACAATACACCATGCTATAAGATTGAAGATAAATAAATTGGAACATGACTATATACTTCAATCCTGGAAACTATTGCAGGGTTGATTGTGAAATGGAAGTTGGTATGGCCAACCAATTTGATTTTTTTTGCAATACGGTAACAGCTAAAGCTTAGCCAATTTGTGTAATAGGGACGCTTAAAGAATTAAAGTGAAGGTTAAGAGCAGCCCTATTATGCTATGCTACAATCTAAACTGAAATTCAAAGAGAACAAAAAGCGTTCAGTGTTTAATTAAGCAAGACGGCACCTTGGTGATTGTATTGGGTAAACAGCCGTGTCAGTTCTAAAAGAAACGATTGCTACGTTGCAGTTGCTATTGTTGTAATAAGCAGCAATTGGTTTGGAAACAATATAGTAAACAGAGTCGACTTGAATCAAAGCTAAACAAAGTTAAATTTAAATAAACAAAGCTAAACTAAACAAAGGTAAACAAATAAGCCTATTTGTTGAAGCTATTGGAAGGTAGATGAGATAACTTATTTTTAAAGTTTCTCTAACCAACAATCCAGCTCTAAATTGAACTTAGCTTTGTTGTAGTTTGATTAGAACTGGATTGTTTGTCGGAAAAGGTGGGAAGCCTTTTGGCAATTTAATCATTTTTTTTTTCCATTCCGTTTGATTTTTTTTTTTTTTTTAAAAAAAAAAAGGTGGCGGTAATTCGCTAGAAACCGAGTAGCACTTTGAATACAAACAACTATAAATTAAATTCCAACAATTTCGTGTAGCCTTAATCTTACAAAATCAAAAAAAAAGTGAGCAAATGGCACACAAAAGAATAAGTTGGATTGAGAAACCTACTACAATAAGCTCATTCATTTGAAGAAAAGATGAAGCTTCTGGCTAATGAACAAGGGATGTTTTGAATACAAGTTGGTTAAATTTAATTAAAGCAACCCAAATACTGCTATATTGATAGGAATACCATATTTAAAAGAAATTTGTTTAAAAAAAAAAAGGTATACAAGACTTCAAACTCTGCCAAATCGAATTATAGAATAAAAATGACCTAAGGGGGGAGTAGCGTGTAGCTGTTGGGTGGCACCCAGAGTTTTCTTATTTTATTTTTATTTTTCTTTATTAAGGAAATATAGAAGATTCTATAGAGAAGAGGCAGAAATAAAAAGTATCGGGGTTGAGTGTTTAAATCTCGAATGGTGAGTTGATGATGGTTAGTAAGAAAGTAGAAAAAAAATGCAGGACTAAAAAAAAAAAAAATTTAAACAATTTAAAGATTGCTAAGACTTTGCTATATAACCAAGCCATTAAACATTTGTAATGAAGAGGATTTAGCGATAGATAGATTTAGACAGCTAATGTTTTTCAAAGAAAGTCAGTGTTTGTAATAGATGTTTAACAGTGGGTAAAAAAAATTAACTAATGGATGATTAATAATCTAATAATGAAGTTAATAATGGGTTATGTTATTCTAAAGTATCGATTAGCAAATTAAAACAGCTGGAAAAAGACTGAAATTAGTAAAGGTATAGCGACATACTGTTGTAAACAACATTTGGCAAAGCTGTCAATTAAATTGAAAAATAAGAGGAACGTTAATAAAGCATTCTGTAACTATGAATGCAAGAGTAACTTGGGAGGCAATATAATTAGGCTTGTAAATAAACTAATAAATAAGCAATAATAAAAATAAAAAACAAAACAATACAATAATACAATACAATACGACTCGAAACAATAAGAAATAGTTGTGGTAGTTTTGTTCTACACACTGTACTTTTTATTCCTAATATGTATAACAACGGTAGTTTTTTTTATTGATTTTAACTACAGTTCACACGTTTTGCTTTTTTTTGTTTTTGTTTTTTTTTGATTTTTTGAAGAAAAGGGCAAAGTGATAAATAGGATATAAAGGCGCCTTGTTCGTTGTTTATATTTTTTGTTTACATTTTTTTGTTTTATTTTTGTTTTTTTTTATATAGTCCAAGTGCTAGGAGGTAGAAGCCCATATTATTGTATATATAGCCAACAACAAAAAACCCCCCATATACACGGATAAAGAAAGTGTTGGTAAAGTATAAACTTTTGTAGACAGCATATAGACGGATAAGTAAACTACTCATAGGGTAAAAGGTTAGTAAGTATAAGCAACCCTCCTGGTGGTATAAGCAAGCTAGGACCACACTATATAGACGAACCTATAGATATAACCACAGCAGCCATTGCTATAAATAATTCATCTATAACACACGTTAAATTGCTGTGTACATATAAATGTAAATATATACTGAGCATTTAGGGGTTGGGGTAGTTAATATGAATACACAGGTTATACACCACGGTTGCTGTAGAGCTGTACTGACATAACAATGTATATGCTAAAACTGTGTCTTTAGAAAACAATACAACACTGCGTTTACAGGGAAAGGAAAAATAAAGAAGAGTAAGGATAGAGCAAAGAAGAAGAAAAGTTAACAAAAACGTATTCACAAGGACGAATAAGAGCCAACAAAAAAAAAGCACAAAGGGAAAAGATAAAATAAAAGAAGAAGCTGGAATTCATTGTTTTGACCAAAATTACCTCGCATATGAATAAATTTAGACTTGAGAATTGAAGATTGAAAAGATTACAAGTGAAAAAGGAAGATAGAGGGAGAGAATAAAAAACAAGGACACGTCGAATAGAATTAGACAACAAGACCGAAAATAAGGGGTAGCCAAGAAGAGAATAACAAAGGGGGACAGCGAGAAGATTATATGGTCACAATATACCGATAATTTGAGTCGAAGGATCACAAAGAAAACCAAGCTTAAACTGTAACCAGAGAAGAGAAAAAAAAGAGAAAAGAAGGTCAAAGGACGAGATAAAGACAATGAACATTATAAACTACATGGATGAAATTAGTAGGGGGGTATCAGAGGGAAGTAGAGTTGATAATGGTAATGTGTTTATAAACGACTGGGGGATAGAAGTGGGAAATGAGCAGGGGGTAGAGGCAGGAAGAGCAAGAAAGCGTAGGATAACGATATCAGATACAAACCAGGTATCTGTAGAAATGATAGGAAACGGAGGGAATACAAATACAGGTGGGCAATCAACACAGCCATTTAGTTGGGAAGGGGGGGAGCATATGATGTTTAGAAGCGAAGAAACAGAGGCATTATTGCAGCCACAAGACGGAGTAGAACTGTTGACAAAAGGCATGGATACAAGAGAGTGGAGTCAGTTTGTAAATAATTCAGAATACTACAAGAACAATGAGTTTGAGGGAATGAAAAGCGAGCCACAGCTGGATTTCCTAGGCGATCCAAACATAAAATTAGAAGGGGCGGATTTTGAGAACTTTGATATGGACGTGTCGCAGTTTCTTAGCAACTCGCAATTTGGACAAATGGGACAGATTGGGCAGATGGGCCAGACAAACAATAATGGGGCTGGGCAGTATACAGGAACAACAAACGAGGTGAGCAGTGGGCCAATAAGTTTCCCAGAGCTTTTGGGGTCGGCGGAAGGGCTACAGCAAGAGCGGGGGCTTAAATACACTCTATCGTCGCGGATGGAGGGGTATGAAATGATGCCGAGCATTGAGGGAATGTTTGATTTTAAGGGGCTGGTGGATGACCAAATAGAGTTCAGTGGTATGAGCAGTGCTAGCATGAGCAAAAACGACACATTGGTGGATGGGCAACTGAGGTATAGGTTGGCGGGACAGGCAGAAAACAAAGGGTACCAAAACATTGGAACAAGCGAGATGGTTGGGAGTATCAACGAGGCGTTGGGAGTAAAGGAGGAGTTTGTATCGTACTCTGCGTTCCCAAAGCTACTAGACAGGGAGGAGATAATGAAGATGGCAGAGTGCAATAGCGTAATGGGCGCGAAATACGCAGAGTCGATGGAGCCAATTGGACTGGTGCTGGATGACTCGGAGAAGAAAAGAACGGTTAAGCCAGGAGCAATGAAGGTGGGAATGAAGGTAGACATGAAGGGCAGGAAGAAGAAGACGGATATGATGGCGGGACCAATAGGATTGCACCAAAGCGGGCCAGCAATGATGGGCGGAGTAGTAAGACGGCGGCATGGGTCATCGTTAAGTATTGGAAGCTGGGGAGAAGGCTATGGGGTTGGGATTGGGGTTGAAGAGCAGCCAAAGGGACTGGTGGAGATAATGTTGGGAGAAAAGATGCATGGAGGAGGGGGAGGAGGAGGGGGAGGAGGCAAGAGAAGTGATAGCAGCGTAAGCCTGTACACGGAAGGGGTGGTGCAGCGTAGCCGAACAAATTCAGGGGCACACAGCACAGACTCGCTGAACTACGAGCACGACTTGGCTTTGGGGCCAGGATTTGGAACTGTAGACAACATCACAGGAAACAAAATGATGATGATATTTACAGCGAAGGTGGCGCAAAAGTCGTATGGAACAGAGAAACGATTCCTGTGTCCTCCGCCAGTAGTATTGTTCTTTGGCGATACCAGAAGCTACCAAAACAATGACTCGTTAGTGGGAGAGAAGGTAAAAGACCTGGAGGTGCTGAGGAGCAAAATGCCGCAAGTGGTGGTGGGGATTTCGGGAATGGAGACTGGCGGGGTTTCGGGAGGAGTTCCTGCAGACGTGACATTTAACCAAGGAAACCCAAGCTCAGTCAACTTTTCCAGTTCAGGAAACAGCAGTGGGTTGGTAGCAAACCTAAACTCATCCAACGCGCGACACTCTGCACAGCTGGAGTGGCTGGTGGAGTCGGGCGACTTGGAAGGTGCAGGCGTGGAGGATGGCATCAACGTCAAGGGCAGCAATGGGATAAACGAAGGCGAGGCAGCGCACACCAGTGGTAAGAGGGGGATTGACCGGCTTGCAGGCAGGTGCGTGGCAAAGAATTTGTATATAAACGACAGCGACGACAAGAACAAAAAGGTGCATGTATGTATTAAGCTAATGGACTCGGAGAACAAGCAGATGAAGGGCGAATTCTATAGCAAGCCAATAAAGGTGATTAGCAAGCCGTCGAAAAAGAGGCAAAGCGTGAGGAATGTGGACCTGTGTATTCACCATGGATCAGTGGTGTCGCTGTTCAACAGACTCAGATCCCAAACCGTGTCAACCAAGTACTTGGGAGTGAACCAGTCAATGGTGGCGGGAGGACTGGTGCCAAGCTGGTGCAATAAGGAAACTGGAGCCCAAAGTGCTGGTGACAAAATACCAGGATCAGGATCAGGATCAGATAATCCATGTTTTGTTGCGAGAACTTCGGCTTGGGATTTGTTTATTATCTGGATAGTTGATCCATACACACTTGCAAATGGAGCTACGGGAACGGCTTTTGACGAGCAAACAGCCAAGGTTCCTGGATATCCACCACCTCCAGTAGTAGCACTTAGTCCAAGGGTGCCTCCAAACTTTGACATCTCACCAACAGCGAACACCAGCCAAAGCCGCCCGGCTCATGGAGGGTCCAATGACTTTGATACTGATGGCGCTGACGACATTAGACTTGGACCAGGCCAAAAGAAACAAAGCGGGTCGCACATAGCCATCCACTACAACCAGCCAATAGTGCTGCAGTGTCTATCAACAGGCATGGTCAGCCCAGTCATGGTTCTTCGAAAGGTTGAGCGAGCGAGCAGTGTAACCGGCTCATACTACACTAACGGTTCCCAGTATGTAGCGCTTGGTGACCCAGTAAGTCAGCTGCACAAAGTTGCCTTTGAACTCCACCAACCCCACCATTTTGCCCCGGGATATATGAGAGGAAACAGCAACGGAATCAATTCGATTCCCCCCACTACCACCACCACTCCTACCTCGGCTTCTAGTATAGCCATGAATATGAGTATGAACATGAACATGAACATGAATATGGGGATGGGGATGGGGATGGGAATGGGAATGGGTATTGATAGTCGTATTTCTGGTAGATTTATGACAGGAAATATGGGCCATAATGAGGCTGGATATCCAGGAACTTACTTGTCATGTATGGGTGATGTAGTTGGGCTTCAAAGATCATTGAATGGAAAAACCACTGCTCAACCAACAACATCATCCACCCCAACAGATATGGTCAACAAAGCAAACAGTGCATCAGCCCTCAACAGCGCTGGACATCCTTACAGTGCTGGTGGGTTCTTTAGCCACTCAAATACCGACTTTTCATCCTCGTTTGGACAAAACAACATGACTTCCGGACACTCGCACAGTCATTCAATGTCAAACTCAAACTACTTGAATCATAACCAGAATCAGAATCAGAATCAGAATCAGAATCAGAATCAGAACCAAGCCTTTGGCTCAATTGTCAACCCGTTCCCAGTCCCTCCCAACCAAACAAACAACATGTCCAGCCGAAATCTGGCTAGCCATGGGTTGGAGATTCAGACCAACTTTGTTGATGGGTTTGACAACCCAAGAGGACAAAAGCGCCGAGTAGGTACATCACAGTCCTTTGTTGGTGTAAACGCCAATGTTGATTCGTTTGGAAACAGACGAAGAGCCAACACAAGCTCCGATATTCTTGGAAGCTCAATGTACATGGCCAACCACTCCCCATTCACAAAGAGCGCCCATGCAAGCCAGATTCAGTGGTCTGAAGATGTAGGCGACTCTGCTGTTTGGACAATTGTAGGAACTGACTGTGCCACATACAGGTTCAACTACAACAACCAGAACGAGTGCTTTTCCCAAACTTCCACTGTTAGGTCCTCTAAATCCCAGCCCACTAAAGCCGACTCGACAAACAACATCAACCAATCCAAAAGTACTTCCAGCTTACCTGCTACCGTCACCGTTAGCCAGCCAACCATGTCCTTTGCTGACTCTCAGAGATTCCAGCTCAACCAAAACCAAAACAGAGACCTCATCAACCACCTGACTCTTTCAACCACCCAATCAAACAACATTACACCTTCAATTCAGAACTTGCCTCCAACCATCCACAATAATAACAACAATAACAACAATAACAACAATAACAACAATAACAACAATAACACCACCAATCAACCCCAAAATTCCATTCCTTTCCCCAACGCCATTGACATGATCAATAGAAACTTTGGCGGAATGGTATCCGATATGCTTGGTCAGCCATTATCCAGCTCCAACCAAGATCAACCTATGATCTCAAATTCAAACTCAAACTCAAACTCAAATCCAAACTCCAGCACCAACCCACTAGCCAACATCAACATGAAAATGGTCCCAAGCATTCAGCAAGTCTACCATCAGCCCACATCCAGTTTTTCTGCTACAAACTCAAATACCATCAACTTTTCTCCTATCCCAGAAAACAAACCTCCAGTTGTCTTTAGTGTTCAAGTAGCTATGCCTGATCCAAATCAGTCATCTAATATTTTCTCTAATTCCAACTCCAACTCCAACTCCAACTCCAACTCCAACTCCAACTCCAACTCCAACTCCAACTCCAACTCCAACTCCAACTCCAACTCCAACTCCAATTCAAATTCAAATTCAAATTCCAACTCTAATCTAGCCAACATTGAAAGGCGAAGCAGAGGTCTATCCTTGGCCTCTACGTTCGTTGACTTGGACCTACTTGACCACCCTCAGCCATCCAACTCCCAGCTCCACCTAATCACCAGCCAAATTGCCAACAGCTCAAACGGAAACAATTTGTCTACCGAAACCATAAACATAAACGACCTGCCAATCAGACCATCAGTCACTTTACACGGCGAGAACTTTACTCCTGACTTGAACGTCCTGTTTAATGGAATTCCAAGCGTCCACTGCGAGTACAAGTCCCCAAACCTTATTATGTGCTTGGGCCCATTACACTCTGACTACACCGATTTCAACTCCAACAATGAATGCTCCAACCAAGCCAAAAACATAATCAAAATCCAAAATGATCCAAACATCTTTTTGTCTCAGCCCGCTTCCTTACATCATATCCAGCCCCCATTCAATGTGCCCATCCACTTGTCCTCTTCCTCAGGCGCCGTATACCACTCGGGACACCAACTCACTATTTCTATGTGATCAATTCCACCCTTATTTTCCACCATTATTATCACCCTTGCTACTTTGTAATATTGTTACTACTACCACTACAATTACTACTACTATTACTATCACTACTACTACTACTACTATTATTATCCATATATCTTTAACCCTATTTTTATTGGCAAATTTGGTTTATATTTATTTTGTCATACCAATCCACCCACCCTCGAGCCTAGTACACTCATTTCTTAACGTGCAGATTCAGCATCGATATACAACACTCGCTCATATAAATAGTCCCCACTCCCCTTTTTTTTCATTTATACCCATATTCATTTTTTTTTTTTTTTTTACATTGAAAACTTTTAATAAATGTAAACTTTTCTATACGAGATAAACAGAATTTGTTAAAACTATACTTGTTAAAGTTCTGGATGATTAGAGCTCGAATTCCTTTATTTAATCATTAGTAGTATTATTGTTGTTGTTCGTTGTTCGTTTAATTCTTTGTTTTGCTTTACTTTGCTTTACTTTGTTTTGCTTTGCTTTGCGTTAACAGGTCAAGTGAATAGAAGCTGCCTTTTTCAACCTGTTCATAACTGCCAACCCACTGTCGTGTTCAAAACACCCCTCGACAAACACTGCCTTTACTCCCAAGTCATCCATCAACCGTAGCAGCCTAAACATGTTTGTCCCAAGCCCACTAACCCCATCAACATTACAAACAAACAGTCTGGCCTTTCCTCGCTTATTTTCTGTACTATCGTTACAGCTGCTGCTGTGTGGATCTATAGCAGTAGTCTCATTTCCCGCCTCTAGCGATCCTGGCTCCAAGTTTTGCAATTCCGCCAGTGTTTCCTCCTTGTTTACCTTATAATCAGCTGCCAACTCGACAAATTCCACCATTCCCTCAGCAACCTTGCTCTTCAAGTACTCCAACCCCGCATCACCCCTGCCAACCACTCCACCTACCCCAAACTCGCTGCCAAGATCTG
The DNA here is from genome assembly GCA_001661515.1 of Capniomyces stellatus. Taxonomy (NCBI): domain Eukaryota; kingdom Fungi; phylum Kickxellomycota; class Harpellomycetes; order Harpellales; family Legeriomycetaceae; genus Capniomyces; species Capniomyces stellatus. Next base: position 435,957 of record LUVW01000013.1, on the reverse strand, counting down.
CCATCCTAACAAGCCCAATATCCCCACAAGTGCTACCACCAAGTATATCCTCGTTTATCACTCTGGCCACCACATCCAGCATCCGTTTCCCCGCAGTTCCGCCAACAAACCCACCGCGCTCCTCGCAATCGCCTGTTTCCTGCCGCTTAACTGCCGCATCGCCCTCATCCAACTGTGGCTCTGGAACCAGCAAGTACACTTTGGCCAACGGACTGTAATGCGTATACTTCATTCCCGGCGTACTCGGCGCCAATTCGCTAAGCTTGCTTGAATACCCTTTTCCATAAACCTTCAACCTCTCCCAAATCATCCTATTTCTACCTAAAACTCCACCAGCCCCTACGCCACTCCCCCCCGTTTCGCTCCTCTTTTCCAAACTATCAAACAGACCTATTATCTGCTCAACAGAAACCCCACCCGGCCTCAAAACACACGGCAACTTCTCCATCCTCCCATCAACCCTCTCCACCGGCAGCCTATCGCTAACCGCATCAACAACCGTGCTCTCCAGCCCATACTCGCAGCTCCCAGAATCAACTATCAATGGCAGCTTCCCTTCTAAATCGTCCAACACATGGCTGGCTAGTGTCGGTGACGGCTTTCCACTCGAATTCGCACTCGGCGCTGCTAACGGCACCCCCGACGCTGCTATTATCGCCCGTGATATTGGATGGCTTGGCAACCTAAACGCCACCGTGTTGTTCAGCGTCACATTACCCATAACTATTCTTGGTATCGTGCTGGGCCTTGGCAACACTATCGTCAACGGCCCTGGCCAAAACTCTGTTATCACTTCGTTGTACACTGATGGAACCAGCACCCTGCTATCCTTATTGCTTCCAACACCCCCCTCTCTACACTCTCTGTCTTCTACCTTTCCTATTGGCTCTACCAAATCAAGCTGCTTCCTCTCATTCTCGTCGTAAAGCGCAAGCAGCATTTCTATACTCGATACGTGAACTATCAGCGGGTTGTCTGAAGGCCGGTTCTTTGCCTTGTATATTTTTTCCACCGCCTTTTTTGACAGCGCATTCGCTGCCAGTCCATAAACCGTCTCTGTTGGGATTGCCACCAACTCTTCTTTTAGTATCCAGCTTGCTGACTCCTTCAACCAGCTTGGCCATTCCCTTGCTGTTTGCTCTACCAATTGCGGGAAAATATACTGCTTATCTTCCTTTTCATTGCTCCCTACCACATCTCCTTGTTCCCCTACATCGCCTGCTTTATCGCCTTCCCTTCCTTCGGTTTCCTCCAGCCTTGTTCTGGCTCTACTAACCAAGCGAGTATAGTCATATTTTGGCGTATTGATTTTTTCTCCGTGGATCGTAAACTCGCTTGTCTCTGCTGTTCCCAAAAACTCAATACTCGAAGGATCGGCCTTCAAAACAACGGTCTTGAACTTTTGCTTCTCTGCCTCCATTCCAAATATTTCTTTGCCCGCTATCAAAATATCGCTGTCGGTTTTGCTCTTGTATCCGCAACGCTCGTTACTATTTGAATTGTATCTTTTGGATCCTACCCGGTCTTTTATTAGCTTCCCTAACACTCTTTCGCTATGTTTATATAAACCAATTCCTACCAATTCAATTCTAAACCAGGAACTTTTATTTGCTCGGCAAATCTGATCCCAACTTGCTCGTTTGCTTTTGTGCACTCTTATACCTTTGACAATCGCTTGATCTCCAAGCCTGCAAATTGTGCCTCTTATTTTAATAATTTTTGCTGATTCTTTTTTGTTGCTTTTTTCTCAATTAATTTACTAACGAAACAAAGCCTTGCTTGAAATATTGGCAATCGAAACCAATACATATATATATATATTCGTTTTAATACTAGTATTTGCGTTTATACCTCTTGTCTTTACACGGTAAATCTAGTGCCGATTTTGCCTCGCTTTATTTTGTTTGTGTGCTGTGTTTTGACTTACCTGTTACTGTGGCTTATTTTCTAGACCTGCTCAAAACAATGTATGATTCTCCTTTCAATCAATGCTAACGCATATATATTTACTTTGAATATTAGGTATACTCTTATTCTGAGTTTACTTGCTAATAACCGATAGACTCTCAAATAAGAAAAAAATTATTATTTTGGATTTCAATGGTTGAAATGTATTTCTCCTCGATTTTATTTTTACAAGACTAAAGTTTTTTTTTAAATTTTTTGAGTTAAAACCGCTTTAAATCGTTTTCATTCAAGTTGGAATTTTGATTTTGAAGTAGGGATAAATGCGATTAAGCTCCCTCAAGTCTTATTATGTTTTTAAGGCTTTGTCACCCACGTAGTTACAACGATTTAAATCTTGTCGAATCAAATCAATGAATTTGGCTCTTGCTAATAAAAAAAAACCTACTAGCTGGAATTGAGATAGTCATCGCTCTAAACGAGTTTTCAAAGCTCGTCAAATCCCGCAAATATTATAAACTTTTTAGCTGAAAGTTACTTGTCTATATTGGCAAGTCAGTTTCAATAAACCAACTAGTTGAATGGCAGTTTCTTATCTTTCTTCTCTGATATATAACTGAATGATGTTTCTGTATATTCAAATATGCAAATTGTTTCACCAACTAAAAAGTTAAACAAATGAATGGCTAAATAAAATAAGTAGGTTTAAAAGATCTAAATCAGCATAACCAAGTTAATTAACGTATCATGATATAGTACAGTTAGGCTTGTCTGAGTTTGTCCTATTGGGCTTGGACTTTGGGTTAGACTGTTTTTTGTTAGCGTGTGTGCCCATTAGCCCAGAAAATCCATTGCTTAGCCTTCTATTACTACCTTGCTTCACATTCCCTTTACCCGCAGTTTGCGAACTTTTAAAGTAGTCCAATCCAATAATGTTTGATCCTGCTGGCTTTATAGCTGCACAGTTGTGATCACTTTCGTGCCTATGCTTTAAGCAGTAGTTCCTGGTGCACTTTGGGCATTTTGCGTGCACCAAACTCTTTGTTATGCACCCTTTCTGGCTGCACACGTCATTTCTATATGCTGGCCTATTCGACGTTGTACCGTTTACCTTTGGACACCCTGAACGTATATGATGTTCAACCTACATCATGCATACCAGTCCAAACACAGCAATGAATTTTGTTTTCGTTAATTTCTTCAACACAGAGGCATATGCAAGCGATGAAACTACTTTAATTCTGACTAATATTTTCTAGGGAAAAAAAAATACGCTGCACCTAATTTTATTTGTGCGTAAAATAAAGAGCATTACCCTCATATTTGGATTTTCACCTCGATTGATTGGAATCACAGCACCACACAAAGGACATTCAGGAACCCTTACATCAACAACTTTATGCTTTTGCGCACAGTCGTGGTCTGATACTTTCCAATGCTGGTCGCTATCATTCACAATTAGCTTTACTACGTTTCTCGCGTTACAATCCACCATAACAACCATAGTTTAATAGCAACAGCTGAACCGGATTGGCTCAGGTTTAGAAAATACGTGCTTACCAAAAGGACTCTTTACAATATTGGCATTTGTATGGTAGAAAATCTAAAAAAAAAAAGAAAAAGTATAAAGCAAAAGAGCATATGATACATTAAACACTGCCATTTTTATAGATAGCTTTATAAAAAAAACTGATTTAGATATGTATACTCTACAAGCGGGTCAGGATGTTGGTATATGCTTACCTAATCTATTGCAAAGTGAATTTCTACAATGTGCGCCCAAATTTGGCAATTCCATTTCTTTGCAGCACTCTTGGTTTGGACCTAAATATTTCGATTTTGTAGTGACAAACACAAAGCTGCTCGATTCCGATTTTCAGAGTATGGTTCACGTTTATACTTGTTTAGAAATTGAATCCCGTTTTTTATTTTACTATTTTTTTCTTCTTTTTCGAATCGTCTTTTCGTGGAAACTAGGGTGCTCTAATTTATATAGAAGGTGGTGAAAGGAGTGAAGGATTGATTGCTCTGGGATTCAGCCAAAAACAAGTTAAGGTTATGTTTACAAGCTCAAAAATGCGAATAGCTTAAACTATTTTATATTACAAAGCACCTGCGTATTAACAACCAACTCGTTTTAATTTATTTTTGGCAAACTGTAGATTTTACTTGGGCAACTAAAACCTTATTTCTTTCCTGTTCAGTTAATCTATTATGTACCATTTACATTTAAAGTTCAGTAATAAATATTGGCTTGATTTTTTGTGACAAAAAGCAACAATAACAATAACAATGAGAACTTTCAACGTTTATCAATAAAAAAATAATAATAAAACTTTCAAAGTTTTACTTGAAATTGTGTAATATCATTTCTGTTTCCGTGTCTTTAACCAAACACCAATATGGCCGCACTTGGTCAACTCCAAAAAACAACGGGCACCATCGCCAAGTATTTCAGCAACTTAAAACCCATCCTTACGTGGACTAACATTACTAATACACGTTACTAATACACGTTACTAATACACATTACTAATACAAATCACCAATAAAATGTTTACATCACTTGATACCAAGCATTGTGTCATTAACCTCAATCAATATGTATGTATATATATATACCACCTGAAGAATCTTATAGAAGTTTTAGCTATTATAATAAAACGCTAAGCCTGACATGAACACAGGACTCGTTTTACAATCTATTATGTTCTATTATACGACACTCTAAATCGACGACAACACATATTCTTCTTTCGGCTTCTTTCCCAGAATAAACCAACACGTGAAGCTTTAACTAATAGTAATTTTTGGCCTTTTATCTATAAACTATCACTGCACTCCTTACTTTGCATGCCCTACTTGATCTTTGCAAAACTAGATAATTAGCCACAATACAACCTGGGAAATGTGTTTTTTGTCTTTTTTTTAAAAAAACACAGCAGATTACTCAATAGCACACAAGAACCACTGGCTCTGTCGAGTTGAAAGCTTGAAAGATTAATTATACACCATCCAGCTTAATTAAAAAGGTAAATACTTCCTTGTTTATTCGATAGGAATGTGGTTTGAAATTAAAACATGTGGATATTGAAATAAAGGAAACAAGAGTCAAGCTAGAAACAGTTTTAGAGTGGGAATCACATAAGTATTTCGTCGATTTCTTGAACAGAAAAAATCTTAAAGTTTGGGTTCTGAGCAGACACCATAGCTACCTCTACCTCGGTGGACTTGAGATGGGTAGCCAGAACTGATGAGAGGGTATCAATAGCCGTCTCTATGGTTTGCTCAGCAGTAAGCTCGGGGTTTTTCTTCATCTTTTTCTCCAAAAAGTTCATTGACTCTTGTTGCTTAGCGCCGGCAGCTGTCGCTTTAAATCCTACAAAGTAGCCAGCAGGATCGACTTTGTATAGCTGTGGGCCCATTTCGGCGTCATATCCAATTATTATCAATGCTAATTTGGTATAGAAATATCGTGTTACTCTTTTGAAACATCTGCTCATCTCGAAACAATTAAAACAATACAAGATTATGTATATAGCAAATAGTTGTATATACTTACAAACACCATAAGGCCTCATAAATGCCTTCTGGGTATAAACTTGGTTAATGTTGGCCATCCTTTTTGATAAAAGATCGGCAGAGATCTCGTATCCGTATTTATATTTAAAATCTGCTGCTTCGTTCCTTGCGCGCGACACTTGAGCTCTAGCATCGGCTAAGGATAGATTGGAAGAATGGTGTGTATACGGAGGGGTGATTAAACTTTTTTGTCAATGAAAACTCATCCATAATACGTAGGCATAAAACCAACATGACTTTCAAATTGTAAATACCTATTAATCCTGTAGCCACACAGCCAATTGTTGGTGTCAGATTGAAAAGCTGCGTAACGGTGCTTGGGTCGATCAATTTATCCTAAAAAAAAAAGAGAAAGAGCGTGATTTCCAAGTTTAATCTTAAATTACCAAGCACTTGGAATCAAAGGCCGAGATTTATTCATTTATATAAACAAAAGCAAAAAAAAAAAAAAGTGAAAGGCAAAAGGACTTACTGGGATTTTTTTCTGGACAATAATAACCGCACAATCTTTACCTCTAACACCAACAGATGTTATTCCATCTTTAGAAATGGCCTTAAATGCATACTCTGTTCAAATAGACGTGCATGAGGAATTGTTTTAGTATTAATTAAAAGCAAATAACAACGCCAGCACACTGTTCACCAACAAAGTATAAATCCAGAGTTTAGTAATAAAAGTAGAATTCATGTTTGAGTGACTTGCCTACTTGGAACAGCCTTCCTTCTGGTGAAAAAATTGTAATCTGGCGATCATAACCAGCATTTGAACCTCGATTGCTCATTTTTATGTTTTATTGCTCTTGAAAGATATCTGGTTATTTTTTGATTGATTGGAGTTTCAGAATTCAGTGAAGACTAGAAGAGCGTATTTTATATTTCACCAAGTTGAGCTTTTATATACAAACTATATCAAGTATTACCACACATTATTGTTTGTTTTAATTATAATTTTTCGAGCGCTGAATATCAATTTTGGTGACGTATACGAATCAAATACTAAACAAAGCAATGTAGAGGTTGTTTTGAGGGTTTTCAACCTTCCTTTGTATTTTAATTGCGCTAATTCGGCAATTTAATTGAACCTGCAGCTCCTTCCCTACCAACTATTGGCTGTTTGTCTGTTTTTTTTTCTCTCGTTAATTAATATGTAGGTAACAAATCTTGACTTGGTTAGAACCGGACCCATAGCCCAGAAACAAAGCAAAAGAACAATATGTTACATCTACCAACGAACTAACACTTATACAAAGCGTGTTGCGGATACTTTAGTCGTAGTATCAGTTAACCTTACGCCATGAGTAAAGCTCACACTTGCCTGAACATATTTTGGATGTTTTGGAGTCTAACTACTCGATTAATAAATGCATTCACCATATTCCGGTGGGAGAAAGGGTTTGACATCGGCAGATCAATTGAACAACCTAACCAAAAAAAAAAGAAAAAAAAGTCAAAGTTAAAAACAAGGATGTAAACATTTAAAATGATGTAAATAAAAGCAAAAAAAATTATTTTGCCGTTGCCTGGAATCGAACCAGGGTCATCACGGCCACAACGTGATGTACTGCCACTATACTACAACGGCGAATAAAACTTTGGACTTTCAGTATAACAAAGCAAGTTTAACATAAACAACGCTTTAAATTTAGAAATTGATTTTGGCACTTGATACTATTTACACGACCTCAAAGCAACAAGTTTGATGCTATACCTTATCACAAATTAAAAGAACATGCCCACTAAAGGCGAAATGGCCAGTATTGGCTTGCTTTAAGCCAGGCTTTACAAAATAAAATGTGTTTTGACTTTGAACTCAGCCATCCTGTCATCCATGCCGAGATTCAGTATTAAGGCCAAGTCACCTCTGATTGAACCAACATGCAATGTCGATAAAGTTGTGTGGCTCATAATTGAAATAATAATTGATCAGATTAGAAATGAAAGTGTATATCTCTCGTCTGTCTGGTCTTTACCAACTCAAAATAAGACATAAACTGTGTTAGATTTGAAGGTAGTGTGGTCTCCTGCCTTTTTTAATTGAACTTTTTTTTTACTCTCTTTAAGTGCTCTTCAACAATTCCAATAATAGACCAAATTGAAAAAAAATACAAGGAATTCCAGATTCAATGGAATGTGTATGTAAAAGTCCCAGCGCCTAATTATAGTTGTAGTACCTTTACTAATAGCTTACTTGATGCAGCCGTAATCCTAAGCCTTTAAACCAAACATTCCCAGATAATCAAAACAAGTTGGATACTTGCTCAAAATAGCACTTAAAAGCAGGAACTAATTCCAAATCAGCTTTAATTCGATTTCACTTGTATTGAAGTTTATAAACCAATTTCAATTCAATTATGTAATTACAGGTCATATATTAACAAATAATTGCAGATTGGTGTTACTATTTTTACTTTAGCGATCGGTTTAAATATGTATTCATAACAATACCTCAATGTTACTCCAACATTTACTTTGGCCTTTATTTGAGCCTACACTCGAACTTGCACCATAAACTCCAGGTTTATATTGCAATTGTCAAATCATCGATAGATAACGATGCACCTTAAACGGTTGTTCTGGCTCAATGTTTATTTGACAAAACAAACTGCCAACATATTAGAACATTCGAGTAACCTAAAACAATATATATTAAACCCAATTGGGGTCTAATTTGCGTGAAGTAAACCAACATCGAGAGAATCTTTTGGACTTTCAGCCTTAAGTAATCGTTTCTCGACCATGTAAACTCTTCGTCACTTCCAGGAAAGCTTTTCTTTTAGTATCAATTGCTTCCCAAAACTAGTAAAGACAATTTCTGAACCCACTAATCTAATAAAAAGTAAAATAAAAGCTGAAGCTAAAGTTATAGCTCACCCAATTAGTCCAGAGATTATTTTTTTATCTTGTAGGTTTAACAAAAGATTTAGTTGAAAGTTGTAAAGATGAAAATAATAATGTTTATAAAGCTTGGTCGATTGGCCTAGGTAATGTCTCCAGTTACGTATTTGGTGTTAAACCAATATGCTTCGATTACATAAGCATAGAATATTAAACTTTGGCTATTTATACGACTTTGACTGTTATAGAACAGTCTACTCGAAATAAAGACCACTTTTAATATTGATATTATCTCGATCCACTTTTTTTTTCAAAAAAAAATTAGTTACATCTTTTTTAATCAAGAGTAGAAAAGAAAAGCTTGATCAATTATACAAAAAGAGAAAATGTCGATTTGGAATAGTATAAAGCAAAATAATAACAAACATAAACTAAAAACTATACTGAATAACTGGATTGCAAAAAGCACAAGAGAAAAAAAGAACATAAATATAGCCATGCGGTGCGTCGATTTAGTTTACTCCAAACTCAAACGCCAAACATTTGACCTCTATAAAACTTGGGAATAATTCTTCTATTCGTTTAGCAATCTTTTTTAATGGCAAAGAAATCGATTATATAGATCAGCCCAGCAACCTCATATCACTCCAAAGTAATAAATACACCGCTCAGCCTCGCAATGGATCATCTTAAAATGGACAGTGCTTTTGAGTATAGCCCCAACTCACAGCTTTTTGAAAGTTACAATAAAGAACGAACACCACTCGGGTTAGGGGAGTTTATCATGATGATGCTGGTACTGGCTTCGATTTTGCTTGGCTGCGTCACGTATCTAGTGATGCTTTACCGACTCAATTGTGAGAAAAAGCCCAAGAAAAAGCTGTAAAATAAAACACCGAGCAGCTTTTGGACAAGCTCAGACAAGCCGCGTTAAAGCGTTTCGAAATAGCCGAACATTTCAAATACAAACACATAGATTTTATAAATATATTTTAAAACAACAGCTATGCATCCATTTATTTTATAATTAATTGTATCCATCAGTTGAGGCTAACACTGTATGTACCATAACTTTATATAATAAACGCAACTAAACATATCCGTAAATGGTCTCTCCCCACTGCCTATTGCATCATACATTACTGTCTAGATAACAAAACAAAGCGGTAGCTTTATAAAAAAAAAATTGAAGGAAAAAAAAAAAGAGGGGGGGGGGGGGTTTTGCAGCTTATAGCTAGTTGGGTTGTATTGTATTTATATTTAAAAAAAAGGCGAACCTTGAGAGTGCAGGTCATTTAAAACAGCATATATGTACAAAATGTATAAAAAAGGGCTAGTTCGACAGCTTTAGTTGGGAAAATAGTGTTTCGTTGTAGTATTCGGCAGTAATAGCTCTACCGGCAAAGTATCTTCCGTCCAAGTCAGAAACAGCTTTCGCTGCAGATTCTTTGCTAGAAAACTCAATAAATATTCGGACTTTGTCGGCATTTGAATACGAGTCACCCCTCTGCTCGTACACAATGCATTTCACCACCTTGCCAAACTTTGAGCATTCCATAGCTGTTTCGCTTTCTAATGTCTCGTCGACTTCATCTGGAGATGCCTATTTGATTAACCATAATAGCATAGCCGTTTAGCTGTTCAATACGCAGAAAATACACAAGGGCAATAAATAGGCTTTCATCCACATCCAACTCAGCTGATAAAACTCAAGTATATGGCAAAATATACCTAAACAAAAGTACATACCATGTTTTTTAGCAGTATTACGCGGGAAGGCTGACCAGGATCCTTGGAGCTACCTTGGTGACTAGCTGGAGCTTGTACCTGGCTGTTTTGGGGCTGGCTAAGCCTTAGTCGCGCCTGGTAAGCATCCTCGCCTGTAACCGCAGTTAAAGCCTCGCTCTTGAACACCTCAGTATCTACTCTATTTACACCAACCGAGGCTTGGTGCTGCTCTGAGTGTGGAATGTAGAAACCAGATTCTCTGTTACTAACGCTGGAGCTTCTGCTAGGCACAGAGCTACTTCTCCGCCTTTTGCTTGAATATGATCTGCGCCCAGAGTCTCTCCTGTAACCTCTTGAGCTTTTCGAGTCTCTTGAACTTCTCGAACTACTTTCACTGCCCGTAGAATCTAGTATACATAGGTTCGTAAAGATATTATTTACCATCTTATGTTCTTATTATTTAAAATTCAATAAAATCAGGGCTATTAAGATAATTTGTATATGTCGCTAGCTATATCGAACTTTTAACAAACAGATTTAGTACCTGAATCAGTGTAATCCTTTCTGTGTCTGGTTTTTTCCTCGTTTCGTTTTCGCTTTTCAAGATATAACAGTATGCTTTGCTTCTTCTCCTCCAAAGCCCATGCTTTGTAATGTTGGTACATGTTTGGTCTTGATGCGTTATACAGCTCCCCTACCTCAAACCCTATGTTATGCTCTGATTTATCCCAGCCAGATTTTTTGTTGGGCTGATTTTTACTTCGACCGCCATGGTGAGCTTTACCGGTTTGGTTGGTGACCGGAAGATATTCTGACAAGCTAAGCCCAGTGGCTTTTGATCCACTTAAAGCACTGGTACTGGATACCTCTTGCCTCGGTTTTACCTCTGCTGGAACCACGTCGATATCTCTAGAAGTCCATGCAGTTGGAACCGATAATACACTTGCTGTTGCCATTTTCACTCCATGCCTTTGCTCCCTCGCGTCATTCCTCCTAACTTTGTCCTTATCAAGCACTCGACTTGTATCGCTTGTTTTCAAAGAGCCACGTTCGGTCTCCCCACGCGCAATGCAGTGCGCTTCTTTATAGCCCTTCAAAATATTACCACCTTCAACACTTTTTAATCCCTCAATACCCCCAACAGCATCTCCCTCAACATCTTCCTCAGTTTCAAATGGATTCTGTTTTATAATTGAGGTGTTTTTAAACCCCGACAGAACTAATTTTTTTGCCTTCACTTGCTTTCGAACAATCGGCTTGAAAAGCTGTGTTCCCCAGGAAGATGGGTTCTTGTTGCCCTGTAGCTTAATTGATGTCTTTACATGCTTGCTATCGTCTATGTCTTTGTTTTCCTCGGTCTCGCTATCTTAATTATTCGATTTGGGTAAAGTGATCGTGAAGCAAATCCAAGTACATTTACCACAGTTAATAATTTGTTTTAATTCCATGTTTAACAAACATCTTTTACAAACACATTTGCTCAAGCAAAGGCTCTATTTAGCCAGTAATATTTATTTCGTATACTTTTTTTACAAGTAGCTACACCAATCTCTACTTGATACTATCACTTAAAGTTCCAATAAAATACAAGTCATTCTTGATCGTTTATAGACATGCTGTGTTGGTGAGTTTTGAACCCCGAGTCTCAAGCTTTGGTTTTCACTTACCATCTCCAAAAATATCTTTAGTCCCTTCTTCCTTTTTAGTTGGTGGCGGAAGATCGTCAAAAAGCGGCATCGTTTGTTGTTCAGGCGCTGATAAAGATAGTATATATATATTGACACCACAAAAAAATAAAGTAGTATGCTTATTTTTAAGCTAGCTAAAAATAAAATAGTAATGCGATTCTTTTAAATAAAAAAGCCGATTTTTTTGTATATTCCGCTCATTTAACTAGTGTTTATTTTCGCTTGTTGGTTGTTATTTTTGTGGTTTTAGTTCATGAGTATTTTTGGCAACTGTTATAGCTCTTTTGATTCCCACAAGTTCTCCCGTGAACTCCTGTTAACTTTTATTAAAAAAATGTGCGTACAAACAAAAAGCAAGAGTTTGGCAGAATTGAGCTACTATGATTTGGCAAACTGTTGTCGCTTTTCGTTTGATTTCTTTGGTCTTGGACTCAATATCCTGAATTTATGGGATTAAAGTAATGAAAAAAATTTTTACCAGCAAATAGATCGATTTTTTTACAATTTATTATTTAAATTGATTTTTTTTATTTATAAAAAGTCTGAACAATCTCAATTCAACTACAAACAAGCTTGAAAAAAAAACACATTTTAGGTTTGAATTAGAGCGTGTAAATTCATTCAATAATACCTATAATCCTTAAAAAGTATCAACGTATATCAAAATGGTCCGAAGCCTAAAGCATCACGAGAAAAAACTCTTGAGAAAGGTTGATTTTCTGGAATGGAAGAACGAAAACAATGTTCGCGAAATCGAAGTAATGAGGAGATATCAGCTCGACAAGCGTGAGGAGTACATAAAGTAAGCACGGCTTTGGTTTTTTTTTTGTATATCATACCATATGTTGTATCCAGCTGTTAACACCATATTACTTTCTGGAATAGATATAATAAATTGGTTGGCGAAATCCAACATTTAGCGCATAAACTGAAATTGCTCGATCCCCAAAACCAGTTCAGAGTTAACAAAGAGGATGAAATCCTCGAAAAGCTTTATAACATGGGTTTTATTAACGGAAAGAAGGTGTTTTCACAAATGGAAAAGATAACCGTGTCTGCGCTTTGTAGACGGAGACTGCCTATAATTATGTGCAGGCTTAAAATGGTTGAGAATGTACCTGAAGCAGTCAAGTTTGTCAAGCAAGGACGTAAGCACTTGGATTTTATTAATCCGTTTAACTTCGCTTTAGTATATATTATGTACCTAAATCCTATTCACAAAATATACAACCGATGGCCTATTTACCAAATGTTGAGTGTTATAAAAATCTGTTATAATCCACTTTTAGATGTTCGTGTTGGCCCAGAAACCGTGACAGACCCTGCTTTTTTGGTTACAAGGTAAACCCTTAAACTAATTTATGTCTATTTTTTTCAAATGAAAAGTTTAAAAAAAAACGTAGAGGCGGCTTAAGTGATTAAACTCAAGATTTAAAGGCAAACATTAAGTTAATAATAAAATAAATGTGGTTATAGAAATATGGAAGATTTTGTTACTTGGGTTGATAACTCCAAGATCAAGATGAAAATTCTTAAATACAACGACAAGGTACAGTACAACTCAACGCATATCGTCAACCTTTCAAAAAAAAAATTTAAAAAAAAACCATTTACAACATTGATATGGATTTACAGAGGCTATAATTATATAAATGTCATGACTAAAACATATCTATGCATACTACTTTTTTTTAGCTCGACGATTTTGACCTTCTTAATTGATCTTTTTTTTGTTGTTGCTATTATTCCAATCACGTTTTAAATATCACTAGACACCTTTTAACAATCAACTACTTTGTTTGTTCAGTATAATCAAATTTATTAAACTAAAACTTTATCTTGGCTGCTTGGTTGATGCACCGCCCCATTAAACTCTGGCTACAACATAGCCGTCAGTATACGGTATTTTAGACTTTATAAGTGCTGATCCCTTTGAGTGCTATACACTCTTAGGGTTATTGCTCAAATGGCCAATCTCGACGCCTTGTTTTTTAGACTTCCATAGCTGTGATCTGGCGATCTGTAAACGGAACAAATGGGGTTTTTTTTGCCGAGTATTGATGACTGATATTAGGTTCAAATGTAGATTTGGTGAGTTGGTTCAAACCTTTTGTGCCAAATATCTATATTCTTAATACGACACAGCAAAAACAATAAAATCCATTGCTTTAGCATGCTGTGTCATAACAACACCAACAATGGAAAACATAATGTTGCAACGCACCTATTCTTTGGTCATATGAAGAAGCTGGTTGACGCAGTAAATATCGATTTGCATCACCAGCACGGTATTTAAAAATTCATGTGCTTATAACCCTCTCGTGGCTTATAATTAAATAAAAATATTTTGCTCATGGAAAAAATGGGTTGTATTTTAAATTCTCGGAATGTAAATTCCAACTTTTTTTTTTATAAAAAAAAGTTCGCTTCAACATCAAGGACAGAGTGACTGTTTGTTTGTTTGTTTGTTTGTTTGTTTAGCGATAGGTTGTTTATGACTAGACGCTGTGTGACCACACACACATCAATCATACATATCATTAGTACGGTCTAGTTGTATGAATCAATCGATTGCTGTATAAATCCAGGCCCACAATCAAAATCAAGCACCAGGTGAAGCGGGTTTAAAATCGGCACATGATGAGATACTATGAAAGTAATTTGTGGTGAATATCCGAATAAACGAGTTAGACTCGTAGGTTTTTTTTGGCTGTAGCGTATTTGCATGTAATCTCAGCAGTGGTTAGTTTAAAGAGCAAAATCGGTTTGCGTAAATGGAAGGCGCCACATGTTGGGGAAAGCAAAAGCATAGAGCAAAATGATGTGTTTCTGGTAGCTGGCCCAATCGTGAATTTGTTTTAAAGCAAAAAACGGCGTATACTAAAAAAACAACGCATAACAAAAAAATAAATAAAAGCTCGTGACTATAATTGTGTTGATTTTTTGAGAACAAGTCGACACTCAATTCCAATTTACCCAAACGAATTGTGTTATATCCGGGCTTTTTTTGCCTTTTTAATTATAATTTTTTTCTGTTATGGGTAAATATACAAGGATTATTAGCCCACCATTATGAATATGAACAAGCTATCAGCTGTGTAGTATTATACATTTGCTGACATTGCCCAACAATATCGATTGCTGGTAGTGTAGATGGATAAAGTTTTTGGTGTTGCGGACCACTAGAAAGCTTGATTAAAGTATTTAACGGACGGTTTCAAATATACAGAGTGAGTTTTGCAATAAAAAGTAGAAAGATGCAGGTCAGTAGTTACCAAGGACTAGATTTTTAAACAGATATGAAACATATTCCAATCTTGAAAGAGACCAATGGCTTAAACCGACTGGTGGTTCAGAGTTATAAATAATAAAGATAAATATAGGGAAATAGGGTGACTCGAATAAAGTCGTTTAATAGATTACAACTTCCCCCCTCCTCCCCAATAGCCAAATTTAGGAGAAAATGTTGTGTGTAAAGTTAAAGTAAAAAGCAAAGCAGGTGGTTTCAAAAAGGATTTGCAATGGATCTTCAACACAAGTCCTTATTAGAATTTTTCAAAAGTATGGATTTCGAGTCGGTTATTTCCAATATAGCCTAAATGGATCATTATATCGCCGTACTTTTGCTTTTTATTTTCGGTTATAATAACATTAAGTTATTAGGTTGCAGCTGCCTAGCAGTTTTGGAGAACAACTGACAAGGCTAGTTTACCAGGTAACATAGAACGACTATGTCAACTCAAATGGCCTGTAATAAAAAATAGGCAGATGGAAAAATATAAGTAGATAGATTGGCAGCTAATTTAAATGAACGTAATTAGGAATTATAACAGATGTGGTTTATTGACAATAAAACGATGGAAACAGACGATGTATACTAAAGTTGCCGTTTTGTAAGTGCTAGTTGCTAAGATTTCTTGCTGAAGAAAAAAGCGTTTGGTAAACGGTTATTATGTTTAATCCAATCTATCAAGCCATTTATATTTTCCCAAAGACCATTGAGCGTAAAATCCAAAACCAATAAGGCTTATATTTACAATATACCAACTAAAAAGCCGTTCGCAAACCAGTATATTCTTTCTTTCTTTAGGATAATGCAAGCTGTGAATACATTGAACAACACATAAAGGCATATATGCTTCTCTTTAACTGTTGCCATGCGTTATTAAACGTTCAAAGACTATACCCTAGATTTGGAATGGGCTTTTTTTAGTTTTTTAGTTTTTTATTTTTTTTTATTGAAATGTTTTTTAGTTAGTTTATTAGTTTATTAATTTTTATAAATTAATATTTTTATTGAAGTCTATTTATTTTTTCTTCTACCAGCCTGGAGTTATATATGCTGCACTAGATGTCCTAGGAGGACAATACAGACTTTTATTTGCACTTCTATTTGTATTATCGAGGGTGTCAGGCAGACCTTATTTTAATTTGTGTCATTGGTTTCAAAAAAGAAGAGACCGCGGAGTATAACACAGCTTTATTGCTCCTTGCCTAAACACTCATCAGGAAACTCACGTGTGTTGTTATTATTACCTGAATGGCCTTTATGCACTTGTGCTTTTTGACGAAGCAATAATAGTGAAGGTTGGTCATTAAGCTTTTTAAGTTTAGTCTAACAAATCCAATATAATTTAGATAATATCCGCTGATTTGTAATCTCATGGATTGTTTAATTGTACGTATTATGACGAAATAGTAAAACATGGAAATAAATTAACGTTGCAATAAATCAGTTCACACCAATTCATCCAAATAATCGACTAATCTTATGGTTTAAAGATCTCCATAAAAAAGCATTGCAAACATTATTAATCTAAAATGTCAGAATCTGTAGCTACTTTGCTAAAAAATAATTAAATTAACACTCTGATTATTTAAACAATTGTCTGCAGAGCGTAGTACCATTCTGCTTATGAATCATTTGATTCAGACCAAGAGATTTAAGCGCCAGAAAGAAAAAAAAAGGAAAGAAAAAGAAAAAAAAGAAAAAAGTATCAATTTAGAAAACAGAAGCAGAAATAAAGTTCATCCGAATGTTGCTAATTGTAATTGCTGTTGCTGAAAGGTATTGGCTCAAATAAAATCCACCAAATCACTCACTACTCTGCAACGATATCAAAGAGTTTGATTAATACGAAAACATTTATTTAGAGCATATTAGAAAAGCAAAGTCAAAATTTGTATAAATACAGCCTTACGGCGCACTTCGGGTTTTGTGCTCAGTATATTAAAACTCTCGAATGTTTTTTTTAATAATTAAAGCGATATCAACTTACTTTTGAAACAACTAGTTTTATAGGACAATTCAGTCGTAATAAAGGACAGCTCACCTTACTTTAGTTATCGAATAACCAAAATCACAACCACACACTTACATAAATATATATATACTCTTATACACTCAAAATGGATACAAACTGGTGTTTTTTTTGTGGCAAACATATCTACCACTCCGACTCGGCTTTGTACTGCAGCGAGAATTGTAAATCTTTGGATGGCATAGACAACAATGACGGCTTTGAAGCTTTTGGAGTCAAACTGGATAACACGAGTTTGAATAGTAAAAACTGTGCGGATATAGACAACAAGCTAACTAGGTCGCTAGGATCGTTAGATATTTACAGGT
Source organism: Capniomyces stellatus (assembly GCA_001661515.1). Taxonomy (NCBI): domain Eukaryota; kingdom Fungi; phylum Kickxellomycota; class Harpellomycetes; order Harpellales; family Legeriomycetaceae; genus Capniomyces; species Capniomyces stellatus. The sequence continues at coordinate 418,590 of LUVW01000013.1, read as the reverse complement.
TTTCGCCAATAATATTGTCGCCAAGGTTACCTTGTCATACACCGCCTTACTCACAGCCTTTCCAACACTTCAACGCGTTCATACTGCAAAAGCAACAATAGATATATACAACATTAGTAGCCAGGTAAATATCCCTAAATCAGCCTAAAGTCTAGGGCGCTTGGCTGCACAGCTATTCCAAGTGTTTGAGCCAACTCTGCTTTTGAACAAGTTCAATTAGGACCGCACAATATAGCCCAAGTATATTTTTCGCCGAGCAGACTATGTCAGAAAACCAAATAAGCTACTCGGAGAACATTGTTTAAAATTCTCCGCCATTTAGAACCATATCATGCCACATACCAAGTCGATAAATGCACCTGTTCTTCTTGTGCTTACCCATAGCCACAGCCACTCGCCTTCTTTGTACTTTACTTCTCCCCTTCTGTCTATAGACACGCCCTTTTATTATCAAATGTGTTCTTGTATTGTTAACTATATTAGCGCCTACTTCTTATATATTCCTATTTTCAAATGTAATTTTTTGGATCTTTTTTTTAGAATAAACAACTGTAATATTAGCAAAGCCAGTCTCATCCCCATTACCAATCACAACAATTTCTGACCAGATATATTTATAGCGAGAATACCCATTACCAAGTAGGCACTGTTTTAGACTTCTCAGCTATAGATATTTAAAGTGTAGAAACCCGAAGGTGAGATGGTTCTGAGGAGTAAACGGAAGTTTCCAGCTAACCCAGCTAAAATCAGCTTGGTTGACTTGTCAAACAACAGTCACCAACTGTCCTTTTCCGCATAACTACTTTGCAATTGTGTGGATTCTGTTACCAATAAACCACGTAAATAAAATAAGTATAATATAATTGAATTGAGTTGAATATAATATAATAAAAACTACACTACAGCTTGATCCTGTTCAAACTTAAAGTAACATCAATCTCCCTGAGCCCAATGTCCATCAGGTACTGACGATCTAATTGATCGAAGGAGTATTGGCTAATATAGTCTTTTATCATACCAAAATAGCAGTTATTTTATAGTATTTTTCATATTATTGTTTAATACTGTATGTTTTGTTGTGTTGATTATGTTGCCAATAAACCACGTAAATAGATAAATAAAAAAATAAAAAAACAAAAGCTGACGTTTCAAGATTAAATAAAAGGGCATTTTAACACCAAGTATTTAATACATCTTTTAGCTAACGTTGTTACACAGAATGCCATCATCACTTTTACTCTAATTTTTAAAGATTCCAAACAGTTTTTTTTGAAAAAAAAATTGCTTGTAAAACGCTATCTATGCGTTAATTGAATATAAAAACTCTTTGAATCACAACGCTATAGATTAACGTAAATATACCTTGTTAAATTACTCGGAATTTGAACAAAACGTCACTGTGCTTTAAAAATATATATCAGGACAGTAACTAAATGCTTATTGAAGCTGAGTTCGCTCAAATATATTCACTTTATATTATTATTTTCCCTTGAATGTTTGGACAGTTCTTGTCTTGATGGGGTTCTCTATTTTTTACTATTCTTTCCAATATTTTTTCCACCATTCAACTTTGGGAATAGGAAGCTGATTGTGACGCTAAATCAGCTAATAAAAACCATCACGGATGACACCAATCTCTAGTTACCATATGTCACCATGTACTCACAGATGTATTCTAGATTGCGCAATTTATTGTCGGAATTTAGATTACAGCGGCCTTCATTCAAGTTTAAAGCCCATTCTGACATCTAGACATTTTGAAACCAACGTTCAAAGTAACATGACTTGGTATGCACAAAAATCTAAATCTCAGCTAAAATGGAATGTCCATTCAGTAAGACCAACGTGTGCTTATATTGGACTTTCCCTAAATTTTCCAACATGCTAATATTCCAGTTATATCCTTTCATCTCATTTTCTTTGTATTTACGTTCACACTTTTGATTTACTTTTATCTTTATTCGTATTTCCATATTTATTTACTGATCAAATGTTGGAATTATTTTGCAGAGTTTGAATCACCAAGACATACTCCAACTATTTTCCAATGACTTTAATACTGCCACGCATACAAAGCGATTATAGATCTATGGACTTGACACTTGTAACTGTCTTTTTTATGACTCATATCTATTCCAGACTAATAAGATAATGGTTGGGGGGGGGGGGGGG
>LUVW01000013.1:342972-416413 GCA_001661515.1 Capniomyces stellatus | reverse complement strand
AGGGGGGGGGGGGGGGGGGGGCAGAATAATAAATCATAGTTAGCAATCAGGGTGTCTAATCAACTATAAATTATGTTTTGTGCACAGAATAACATGTTCTCTTCACTAAAACCGAAAGGTATATGAAAGGCTGTATATAGTATATTTAAACCATATGTTTGAATAAAGAATGGCGCGAGTGTTATACGTAAAGTAATATTGGCTGACGTTGGGGGTATATGTGTTGGTATGTCAACAATATCGTTTTAGATTAAAAAAAAACTCGTAAAGCACACACCAATATATGAAATCAAAATCATTCCAATGAGCCTAATTAGACGGAAAATTAACTAGAAATAGAATGTTTGAACAGTCCTGTGTCATATACCAACTGGTGGCCGTCTAAATATATTTTTATTAACATCAGGTAGCTGGAAATAGTTAGGCGCCCCCAGTTTTAATTTATAACACAAAATTATAAGCGTACGGTCTACACATTCTAATTAAACCTATTGCCAAAATCTCGTCTACCTCCATAGCTATTATTGCTAGGTGGCCGGACTATGTCGCTATATCGCAAATGTCCACGCGGAATCCGCCCCCAAGAAGCCGGGTTTCTTCGAAGATCTTTATGAACCTTATTGGGTCTGTCAACACCATCTTTACTTTTAGTGACTTTGCGTCTATTTTTCGATTTTGATTTGTTTCTGGGCTGCTCATCTGCTTTATACCCGTTACTTAGCACATGCGTGACCTTGTTGCTAAAGAAGCACCTAGCCTGTTATGTCGATCACCGATGATTAGTAACAAGTCTTGCACATACTTTGCGGTATTTACGGTTAAACATTCAAAAGTAAAATAAACAATAAAATAAACAGTAAAATAAACAGTAAAACAAAAGGTAAAACAAAAGGTAAAACAAAAGGTAAAACAAAAGGTAAAACAAAAGGTAAAACAAAAGGTAAAACAAAAGGTAAAACAAACAATAATATAAAAGGTAAAATAGAAAAAGTGCAAAACACTAGCTTACCCAAGGGATCTTGGACTGGATGGTTATGTCGTCTACCCCAACAGCACACGAGTTAAAGCTACGTAACATTTCTTCGCTATTAGAGTAAGGATGTTACTATCGATTAATTCTCAATAAAAGAACAACTTAAAGCAGAAAAGCAATACACATGTTTAATTAGGGATGACATATCAAGCTAATATTATTTTGATATTGAAATACCTTTCAACCTGCTCATACTCGACAACCTTTCTACCGCCATTCATCAAATCAGCACACCCAGGTTCTGTTACCACAGTCGCGGGACCAGAGTTCGAAAAAAGCTGAAATTGATCTAGTTCAACGTTGAAATCATCGTGTTAAACATCCATGGCGCGCCATTTCGATTATCTCGATCGATTTAAACTAATAATATCACTTTGTTGACTTGAATATCAACTCAACTCAGCTCAACTCTCCAATCCAATTCAAATCAAAAGCTTACATGCGGAGCCTGTATTGTCGACTTTTTCGTCTTCGCTATTTTCTTCAAGTGAGGAATCCTTAACCTCTACTTCATTAACCGCCGATACCTCATTCCCCCCTACCAAGTCGTATGTACACACGAAAAAATATATTCTACAAATTGCTTGGATTATTACATGTTTTCTTATAACAAAATCTCGAGTTGAGTAATACCTAAAAACGCCATTCTTTCGGAAAGCAGTCTTTCATATTCCATTCGTTGAGCTTCGAGTTCTTCATTTTCGATTTCTACATCGCTTGTGTTATTATTTGCGAGTAGTTTCTTTCTATTTGACACCCGGTTACTCTTTAGATCTGCGTGATCCATAATGTATGTTTTACTTGTTTTAAAATTGGTGGTGTGCGTGTCTTTACAAACAAGATCAAATCCGATTAGTGAGCCGAAATAACTATTTAAAGCAAGTATGTTTTATTCCACAGGAGAATCGAAAATCAAACTGAATCTAAATATTTTAGAGACACTAACTAAGCGGGAAAAAAAAAATTAACTGAAGTTTAATATTAAAAAGGTGCTAACAAATGTTGAAAATCTCGGGTTTGATTTAATATAATAAAAAAATACCCAACTTTGATTCAATAAAGCAACCAAATTTTTACGTTATAACCTGACAAAAAAAAAATCAAACTGGCAAATAAAATCATGACTAGAGCTTACTTGCCAAATTTCGCCGGTTAATTATTTATTAGCAAAAAAAAACACGTCAAAGTTTTATATGGGTTTTTATTAAAAAAAACAAAAAAAAACTGATCAAGGTAGTGAAAACAAACACAATAAAGAAACAAATTAAAGCGGTGTGTAAGCTTAGATGTTTGAGCTTCTCTTTTTAAGTTCTCTAGAAACGCGCAAAGAATAATCGTTATCAACACGTCTGAAGACTTCCAATTGACGGGCTTGGATGAATTGCTTGGATCCAGAGAGGCCGTCAGCAATGTTGCTAGCAAGTCTGTCTTTCTCGCCTTCATTCATATTGTTGTATAGAGCAGCGGCCTGTCTGAAGTCAACGTCTGAAAGAACATACCCGTGGCTGCCAACAGCGCCTGAGACAATTGTTGCTTCGGGCTGTGTTGTTCCTTTGAGGTTGTTTTGGTATGGCCCACCAAAGCTGTTTGGTTCATAGTTTGGAAGTCTTCCACCGTTGCCATTGACAGTCATGTAGCCATCGCGTTGATGGTTGTTTGATTTGAGCGGGGCGTTGATTGGGATTTGTGAGTAGTTTGGTCCCAAACGGTGGCGGTGAGTATCTGGGTATGAGAACAAACGTCCTTGAAGCATACGATCAGAACTGACTGAGATTCCTGGAACCATGTGTGATGGCGAAAAGGCAGCTTGTTCAACCTCAGCAAAGTAGTTCTCTGGGTTGCGGTTCAACACCATCTTTCCTACAGGGATCAGTGGGAAGTCCTTGTGTGGGAGAACCTTGGTGATATCAAATGGATCAAAGTCAAGGTTCTTGACCTGGTCAGCCTCCAAAACTTGGATATAGACTGACCATGATGGGGCGTTTCCTTTTTCGATTGCATTGAACAGGTCTCTGGTTGCGTAGTTAGGATCGGTTCCGGCAATCTTTGCGGCCTCTTCAGCATGCAAGCACTTGATTCCTTGGTCGGTCTTAAAGTGCCATTTGACATAGCAGAATGTACCATCGCTCTTAACCAAGGACAAAGTGTGGCCAGAGTATCCGTTCATGTGTCTGTAGCCATCTGGGATTCCACGATCTGACATAAGAATCGAGACTTGGTGGATGGACTCGGGAACCAATGACAAAAAGTCCCAGAACATATCGGCGTCAGGCAAGTGGTTTTGTGGGTTTCTCTTTTGGGTGTGGATAAAGTCTGGGAATTTAAGTGGGTCTCTAATGAAGAACACTGGTGTGTTGTTTCCAACCATGTCCCAGTTGCCTTCTTCAGTGTAGAACTTGACTGCAAATCCTCTTGGATCACGTGCTGTGTCGGCAGAGCCTGACTCTCCTCCTACTGTTGAGAATCTAGTGAAAACTGGTGTTCTTTTGCCAATCTGGTTAAGGAATTTGGCACAGGTCAAGTGTGAGATGTCGTGTGTGACCTCAAAATAACCATGGGCACCAGCTCCTTTAGCATGCACAACACGCTCTGGGATTCTTTCACGGTCAAAGTGAGCAAGCTTGTCAATCAAGTGGAAGTCTTGGAGCACACTATATAAGGTAGGGTTTAAATATTATAAACAAAAATTCGTTTTAAGTGGACGTAAATAAACATGAATAGTAAGGTGCACTAAATATTATTTAAAGTCTGCTCGACTTTACTGTCTTTACATGATTCTTGTTTCCTTTTCTTAATTAAGTAAAAAAGAAGCAGTGTTTTAAATAGACTTACATTGGTCCGGTTGCTCCTGCAGTGGTGGAGGTCTGGTTGTTGCGTACTGGGTTTCCATTGCTGGTGGTCAATACACCGTTGCTGGTGACAGCTGGGGAATCACTTGGGTGCTGGAAGGCCATTCTTTTTCTTGTTATACAAGATTTCTGATAGTAACTAGTATGGTTGTAGTCTTTTTAGACAAAGAAAGTGTAAAGTATTTAAACAATTTATAAAAGCTATAAGCTTGATAAAAAATGTAGTAAAAACAAATTTAAACCGCAAAGTTGTGAGTATTTATATGATTTCATTTAAGGTATTGAATTTATCACAAACAAAGGGGATGTTTTTATAAACCCAGGTTTGCATTACCCCTCGATTTGCATTAGATTGATGATTGGGGGGTTTATTGATAAAAAAAACAATATTGCAGAGTTTGGTTTCTTTGAGTAGATAATGGCAATCATAGCCACAATTGGCCAGATATGTCTATAACCATTTGTTTCTTGAAATTAATTTTTAAACTATTAGCCAAGCAAGTTATACTAGTGCATAACCGACTATACCAACTACCAAAAATTGCTTAGAAATTAAAACCAATTTTCAAAACTAACATTCTTTTGCACTGCTTCAAATTAAAAATGCCAATAGCTTGCTTGCTTGAAACTAAGTGTAGAATCAATTTCAAGCAACGGATTTCAGGTAATTTTAGTTATCGAGTGTATGTACGTAAACACTAAAGCAGCTCGACGCCAACTAATTGCAGAAGATCAGGTTACATTATGTAAATCAGTTGGGTTTTTTTTAAATGTTCTACGTTTTTCATTGTCTAATCATTGTTTGTATCTTTGATTTGTGACGTTTTTTTTTCACATTCACCAAATTCTAATCATTAAAATGTGTCAAATGCAGCTGAGAAAAAAACAAGTTTTCGAATAAAAAAAAACATCAACTCAGCCATTTAAAGCAGGGCTAATAATACAACCAGGTTACCTACAATAATATAATCAAGGTTGATGTATATTAGACGAAAAAGATGATGTCAAGAAATTCTAAAAATAGGCGATGTTTGACTACTTCTTGTAAGGGTATACAATACCAAGAACACCTACAATCAGATAAAAGCAAGACTAGATGCAATAAGTATAGCATCCTTAGCCATCCGCCAGATAAAAAGTATAAAATTATGGTAGATATTGTGTCTAGCTTCTGTACCAGTTTAATACAAATAAACAGATGATAAGCAGCAAAACACGACTCTTAGTCAATAAATTGCTTGGCTTTTCAAACGCATATAATATACCTTCACTGACACTCTATCCCACCTTGTTATTCTTTTGCTTCTCCCAGGACTTTGACTTTTTTTTATTGAAATAGGACTTTGGCTTTTATCAATGCGGCTCTAAATTTACAAAACAAAAAGCCTATAGTGTTTCGTGAATTTCAAGCAACATTGCCTAATTTATCAATTAGAAATCTCATTACTTAATAAGCTAATCTGAACTGCGGATAAGACAAATGGGGATAATTGAATACACACCCAATTGACTACAAAGTCGACGCCAAATCGATATCATTTCATTTCCGGGTTGTAGCTCTAGTATCGCAATTATCGGAAGCAGTTTTCTAAACAAAACACCAAAGGTGTGTAGCCCTATCATTTAAATATATATGCCGACATGGTACTATCTATAAGCATGTATAACGCAATATTCAGAGGTGGGTGATCCTTGACATAAAAAGAAACAATACTGTCCAGATAAATATATACTTTTTGTAGCTGAGCTGGTGATGAGTTGGTTGGTCATGTTTATTCACATCAACAACATGGTAAAATTGGAAAAGAAGTAGAAATATCGCTATATAAAACAAGTACTTTTAGCTTTTATATCAAGCTTGGTCGTGATATGAATGATTAGAGTCAACAAGTTTGCAACCAGCCAACGATAAAACTGAAACAATAAAGCACAAATCATCAACTAAATATACCATTTGGCCAAAGAATAATATATTCGGTTTGGCCGCTTTTCAATGAAAACAGACGATAAAACAGCGAATGTTGTGTTCAAGGGGAGAAATGTGTTACATGCTTTTGCACTTGTTTTAAGTTTTCACCTATATTTCCAAACTAACCAAGAATAAACCAGTTTACCAGGTGACTTTATAAATTGCATCCCCCGTCAAATTTCCCCGCTGACTGATGAATAAATTGGTTCAAAGTTTTAAATACAGGATGTTGTATAAACATTACAATTATTAAAAAAAAAGAGCTAGGCCTATAAACAGGAAGCTTATTGTAGTCGATATAACCTATTACATTACAAATATAGCAAGAATTATATTGACAGAAAGCTGCACAAATAACTCTTTGAAGCGACAGGACACCGGTACTTGCTAGTGTTTCGGTGTCGACAAACGAAATATGCTACAAAAAGTGCTTGGGGATGAGCTGGTTATAAAGCTCAAAATCCGAGGTTAAAAAAGTACAGAATATTACATGCAGACCCTATTAAAGCATACATAGACTTGTTAGCAACAAGCCACAACTATGTCTGACTCAAACGCATCATGCCTAGTGTCTATACACTTTACCTGCATGCCGTCTCCAAACTCACAAATCCACTCAAGCGTAGAGGCTAAGGCTACGGAGGCGGCCTTATCTGCAGGGTAGCCGTATACGCCTGTGGATATACAAGGGAAAGCCTATTTTGTATCACGGTGTTTTGTTACATTGATTTTAGAAATACTTGCCAACGGGATGTATAGTTTATAAACCAAATATAAAAAGTTGATGAAAAGTACAATTGAGCTTAGCCTATTATGAAAAGCAACATCCAGGCTGCTTCTATAGCACCTTGAAAGCAATAATGAGTTTTCGCCAATTGGCCCCACTGTATGGATAACGTGCTTGGAATGTAGGTTATACCCCTTGGTGATTTTTGCATCCCCAGTTTTACAACCATTAAGTGTTCGACACTCTTCAAGTAATCTGGGGCCCGCCGATCTGTGGATGGCACCATCAACTCCGCCACCACCCAGCAGTCTACTGTTTGCTGCGTTTACAATTGCATCGACTTTAAGCTCAGTAATATCACCTTGCCTAGATATACATTTGAAACAGTAAAGGGCGTTATTGTATAGTGGCAACGGTGAGCTGGCATTATGAAACCGCGCACTGTATGCTCAATTGGCTCAGTACTACGATAAAAGCAATGAATCAATAATAATATGCCACTTGACCAAACAACTTAGCAAAGTGTCAAAGGCAGCATTGAGCCAAGTGAATATATTTTTGTTTTAAACTATTTGCTTTATTTATTGATTTTTTTGATATTACCAAACAGAAATAGATACTGGTACCAACCCTCCTATTTAGAATTGTAGAAAATTTACTTTGTTACTTTTCTTTGGCGCTCTACTTGCTTACTAAAACCATTTCTGAGTGCAAAAACACAGGACAGGTCTTACACTCGTAAAAACAATAAAAGGAGATAATGTAGATACCTGTTTTAGTTTTAACTCGATGTTTAGTAAAGTTAATTGAATCTATAGAGATGCAAGACATTGTTTCTACTAGAGGCTAGTCGTCCTGGTATACTCGATTTAAGACAGTAAAATTCTGCTCTTGTGCTTGTGCTTGTATCAAGTCGGTTAAAGCGGAAGCAGGAGATATTTGAGGCCCAAAGTTTGAATACACCATATGTATTCAGGAAATAGTCAATACATGAAAGCATGCATAATCGAACAGAATCAACAAAGCTTGTTACTGAGGCCAATGAATGATGCAGTTTATACTTTTACTGGAAAAAATAAGACCACACAATTGACATAATTTTATTGCGCCAAATCGTGAGAGCCAATAAAGACAGATGTAAACCAATAAACCAAAACCTTGCCCCAAAGTTAAATAAAACCATCATGGAATTAAAGCACCAAAGCTCTGAACCTGTTTTAGGTGATCAACACCTTCGCTTATCAACGTTGATAAATTCTTGGTTTCTTTTAACAATATATTTACAAAAAGGCTTTAAACACAATCAAACATAATTGCGAATCAAACCGATCCCAACTAAAATAGGTGCGACTGTAAATATCACACACTTTCAATAAAAGAATTAAATAAGTGTCACGCACTTTGCTTAAGAATACTTGACAGTTTAAATAGCAATTTTATAATATATTTATACACTCAGTGCAAAGCGATCCAACATCCGTGTTAGGTACTTGTAAACGACAAAGAAAGCAACAAATATAAACATAACCAGAAGAGACAGATATACCGCCATTCTAATAAGAGCGTAAACGTAAACGGATTATCCCAGGAAAAAATTAATAAAGGAAAGAAGCTAATTTAAAAAAATATATCAGTAGAAGTAATAGCATCAGTAGCAGTGACAGTGAAGTGATATAGCAGTAGAAGCAGCAAAATCAAAAAAAACAGAAAAAACAGAAAAAACAGCAAAAATAGTAAAAACAATAAAAACAGTAAAATGTCTAAACTTGAAGAAGAAAGAAAAATAATAGTCGACACGGCGTTTGCGTATTCAGTTGCACGAAAAAACAGTGACAAGGAAATGATTTCAAAACTGTCTTGTGAGCTTTTAAAACAACGTATCGATTTTCTTGGTCCTGTAAAAGCAACAATCAGGGCCGTAGAGTGCGAAAAGAGGGTCAAAGTAGGCGAAAAAATAGAGTTTATAGAGCAGAACGAGGTAGACACGGACAATGAAACAGAAGAGTACAACAACGCACTGGATTTTGCATCTCAATGGCAGCACAATCATTGTGGAGCTTTTCTGAGACATGTTTGGGATCCATTGCAGCGTTTTCCAGCAGAAAAGACATTGGGCGTTTTTTATAAAAGGACCGGCGACGGCGAGATACATAGCCTTGTTCCAATTAACTACGAGCTGAATGAGGGATCCCAAATTATTAACATGTACTCTATTATCCTAATATTAGAAAGGGGTAATTGGTTGGTGTTGAACACTATATTTACAGAAAATTGGGATACAGACAAAGTTAACTGGATCCATTCAATTTCAGAGCTTGGGGATATTAGGAATAGTGTCTCAGGATTTGAAAGCATAGAAAACATTGATGCAAATGCAAGCGACTTTTCAAACGAAGACACGGATGATGATTACTGGAATATGTTTGAGTCGCCAGAAAACACCGCAATGGACTATGGACCTTCAAAGCCAACCGGCGATGGTAGTGTTGATAATCCAACAACGCCAGTCGACCACGGAATGAGACAGGCCGAAAGTTTGGGGGTCAATAGCACCGATTCAGACAAGGACCTACCAGTGGCTATACACAACTCTCTACTTTTAAAGGAAAACGGGTATTCGGTTGCAGATTATAACGCTGAGTGTGACCAGAAAAAGAGCCAGCTCACCCAAACCGGGCCTGCAACAGAGCTACATCAACCCAATTACGCAGCGTCTTGTACTAACCCGGGCTACAGCAAGCACGTGGCTAGCAGAGTTTGCGAAGAAAAGAAAGATTATAGTATAAGTGATAACAATGGTTTATCCAAGGCTCATATAGAGCAGATATTGGTGTCTGCTGCTTACTTTGCTAAGCAGTCTAAAATGGACGAGAGCGAGTTTTTACGTTTGGCAAAACATGCTTACTTTAGTAGCTAGTTTAGTGCTGCCAACACTGTGGAAATATAGCCGTAGTGGTAGCACCGCTAATCACAAGGGTATATGTGGCTTTTATATGTTGTGGCTGGTTCTATTTATAAACATACGAGCAAACAAGAATAAATCAAAAGCAAACAAAAACGAACAAAATAAAATATGTTTTGTTGTGTCGATTCTGTAGGCAATAAACCATATAAATAAATAGAATAAAACATCTGTCAGATATATCTTATTTCTAAAATACCCACCAGTTATCATGTTATTTAAATTGCAGGCGTTATGAAGTTGGTGGGGAGCCTGTATTTGGAAGAGAAAAGTGATGTATTGAGAATGGTTCTAGTATTGGTGCTGCTGCTATTGCTGTAATCAGATATTGTTTTTTATTATTGATATATTGAATAAAGTAATTGAATTTTAAAAGCTGAAACTAGGCTAACAAAAATAAGTTTAATTTTCGGACTTGTGCTTTAATGCGTATTCTATAACACCTGACAAACCAATGCCATGGTTATTTCCCGATGTCCCATCTAGTGCATTTCTGAGCTCAATATCCCTTTTGCTGATCGCTCTGGGGCCCAAATATCCACCGCTGCTATCAAGGGAATGCATCATCTCATCAATTTCTAAAAAGTCTAGCTTTTGCGACCCAGTAACGAACTCTGTGACTTTTGAGTCCAGGTTTTCATAAGTAACAAAGTCAGCTGCCGAGTGGTATAGCTCAATAAGGCTTTCTAATCGACGGCGACTCATGGACTCTTCAAATTCTTTCATTCTAGTCTGGCGCATTGCTTGGACTTTTTTATTTTCCTCAACAGGGTACTCAACTGTAATGCGAGGTGGACGAAGTTTTGTGTGTGGCTTCAAAAGAATTGAGCTGTCCTTGCTCCCAGTTTCTGAGGAACTTTGCTTAAGTTCCTCAGTAATCTTAACTTGTGCGCCCCCTTCACCGTTTACAAGGCTGCTATTGGCACTACTTTGCTCTTCTGAGACGTTGCTCTTGCTGCTGGATTTAGGTGATTTAAACTCGCTGAGTTGGGACAAAATAGTGGTTCCTTCGGAGTTGAGGACATTGTGGGCTGAGAATGGGTCGTTTAAAACATTTTCTATATGCTCTCTCGCCTCTTTGTTTTTCTTCTCAATAACAAGCTTGCGTTGTTCCGCAGCTTTTAGAATCTTTGATTTTGTTTTGGCATCCTTTCCTATTTGCTTCGCCAAATGCTCCTTATAATACTCGTATCTCAGCTTTGACATCTCCTGCTTATAGTTGAACTTGGTTCCGACTCTTTTATCGTTGATCTCAAGACTTTGGAACTTTGAAGGCGGGGGTAAATCCTCAGGCTTCATTAGTGGTTTTTTTTGTTTTGGAACTGCAGGCCAATTTTTTGGTGGCGGAAACAGCGGCGAATAGCCACGACGGCCAGCTATATAATACGAGCCCGAGTTTGCATCGTCCGCATTTCCTGCCTCCTCAGATGATTCCGTGCTTTGATTTGTTGTGGAAACTCCTCTAGTCGAAATCAACATGATCATGTTTTTTGATCTATTAAAGATCAGGCTTCTCCCTGCCATCTTTGGATTCTGGATTACTCTCGACATTTTGTCTATTTTTTTTGTTGCTGCCGCTGTGCTTTCTGGTCAACAATTTATTTTGAAATAGTTTGTTTTTCTAAACTCGAATATTGTGGACACTAGACGATTGATATCTTTTTCAAATGATTAAAAATTAAGGCTGAAATCCAAAACAAGTACTGTATAGAACGACCGTTGTTTTTTTAAAAATAAAAGTAAGAATATTGATATCCGCTCGATCACACTGATCCCAATATTTTATAACCTCTACAAAAGTAAAAGCAAAACAGACTGAAGCAACCATTACCAAAAAAAAATCCACAAAATATATTGTTTGGTTTTACTATTTTCTACGAAAAAAAAAAATGCCAGTTTGATTAAGTCTCAATCAATTTCAATTGATTTCAAACATTCTTTCGTTTATCAAAGAGAAAAAAAGCTTTTATAGCCCGATTTCAGTCTTATTGGTTTAAATTCTCGATTGCACACCTTATGAGACTGCTTGATTAAAGAGCATTTCAAACTTCAACTGGGTCGCCTTTATAGTAAAAAGCATCAAGATGTAAAAGCCTGTTTTTAGACTAGGAACACGCCTCAATAACTGCGTTTACGCTTGAAGACACTGACTGCGTTTGTGTTGTTATCTTGGATACCTTCGCTTTACACAAGCCGTTGGTCAAATGTGTTTATTCAGTACATTTGGCTATTAAAGGCTATTGAACTCCAGCTAAAAGCGAATGTATATCACCTCGTTTATTGGTTTTTTTTCGTCCTAATTGTCCATTCGGAAAAAACAAAAGTTTTAAAGAAAAGCAATGTTCCAATAAAAAAAAGAGAAAAACAGTATTCACTACTGAAAGCATAAAAAAAAGACTTGTTTATAAAATTAGCACTTGGCAAAAGCAATTAATTAGGGTTAATAAAAAGCAGCTCTATAAAACAATCAAACAAAAATTTGAATTTGGCTCTAGTTAAACAGATATTATTTAATATAGTAGCGCTCTTAACTTTACACGCTTATTAACTTTCGTATTGAACTTTAATAATAATAAAATTCGTCTTTGTTTAGTTAGGATTAAATAGCAACAAATAATAGATCAATATAAAAACAACTCAAAAGTCTTGGTGTATACTTGGGAAAATCTTGTAGACTTTCAGTGCAGCAACTCTTTTATTCAACTTTTTTTTTTAAAAAAAGTAAATATATAATACAAACCGTCACCAGGACGATTGATGGGAATAAAACAAGATGCAAAGCCTTAATTTAATTTCAACAAACATCCTTAGAAACTCTACACAGCTAGCGAAAAGAGCAAACTTGACAAACCAATTAATTTTTGTAAGCCATCTTCCAGTATACCATAGCTAGCGATAACCGTATACGTTAAACCCCGAATGGCCTTTGTGATGTGTTTGGGAAAAAAAAGTGTACTTGGTTGAAGCTGGAATATATGATTTTGAAGTTTGAAGTTCGAATTTTGAATTCTGAATCTAATTTTTATGCCTTTGTATACTTTAACCTACTCTGAACCCGAATAGGGTATTTCTTCCAAGACATGTTCTATTAGCAGTCACTTTGGTAGTGGCACAAGCAGGAAAATCACAAGCTCAGCGTTCAATCGTCAGGGAAATCTTTATGGAAGTTATCGAAACAGCAATTCAAATTCGAGTTCTCAAAATGACTGGAGAAGAAATTCACTCAAGCATAAGGCGAGAAGCCTACCAACAAACACAGTAAGTATATTTGTACCAGCTTAATGTGTTATGCAGTTATCCTACTTTTGTTGGAAATGGGTCACAGATAATCAAGTTTTAACCTCCTTTTTTTTCCGTTTTATCACTTTTTTACAGATTGTAAAATTTGTCCCACAGCAAGAGGCCTGGATTGTAGAAAGAATGGGTAAATTCAACAGGATTCTTGAGCCTGGGCTTGCTATCCTTGTACCAATTCTAGACCGAATTACATATGTGCAGTCTTTAAAAGAGGTGGCAGTAGAAATACCCACCCAATCAGCGATTACTCAAGACAATGTAACCCTGGAGCTTGACGGAGTGCTTTACTATAAGGTTGTTGATGCATACAAGGCGTCGTACGGCGTTCTTGATGCGCAGTTCTCTGTTGCACAGCTTGCTCAAACAACAATGAGAGCAGAAATTGGCCAGATGACACTGGACACGACTCTTGCAGAAAGAAACACGCTGAACTCCAACATTGTTTCAGCGATAAACGCAGCAGCTGAATCCTGGGGAATTCGCTGTCTAAGATACGAAATCAGAGATATCCATCCCCCACTGAATGTTGTAGAGGCTATGCACTCCCAGGTCTCCGCCGAGAGAAGCAAGCGCGCGCAGATTCTTGAATCTGAAGGTCAGCGTCAATCAGCAATAAATGTTGCTGAAGGTCGCAAGCAGTCACAGATTTTGGAATCGGAAGCCGACAAAGCACAGCAGATCAATAGAGCTACAGGTGAGGCTCAAGCCATACTTTTAACCGCAGATGCCGAGTCCAAAGCCATTACCAAGGTTTCTGAGGCAATTGGCGGCTCTCCAAATGGCTCTGATGCGGCAGCCTTGCATGTTGCTCAGCAGTATATCGAGGCATTTGGAAGGCTGGCAAAAGAGACTAACACTCTAATCCTGCCTGCAAATGCAAACGATGTTACCGGCGCAGTAACTCAAGCAATGGCTATATATGGAAAGTTGAAGTCAGGAAAAATTGTCAATCCTCCCACAACCGACTAGTTTACATCGTAGCTCCCTATAGCACTATGCCTTACAAGTCGTGATTACACTTTTGCACCTTGGTGACTCATTGCGCAGCTTAGTTGGCTTTTCTTTTTTATTTCTTTCTTAATACACAAGCAATGTTTTTATAATTAAATAAACCGAAAGAAACATAGCGATTGCATACAATGTTAACAATGTAATCAATTTATTTCGAAACTATAATATTTATGCTTTTTTTTATTAACTTGGCAAATAAATTTATGTTTGCTAATGTGTATATAAAAAGTTGCGAATTGGCAAAAGCAAATTAAATACTAGGAGGGCCAACTTTCTACACGACATGGCCCAAGGGCTAGAAAGACTTAGTTGATCTTGAGGAGCTCAACGTCAAAGACCAAAGTGGCATTTGGTGGGATCTAAAAGTGTTACCATAGGTGTTTTAGTCAGAGCAAATAGTCTTTTCTACACTCACGAGTCCAAAAAACGAGTGGTAAAATTAGTAGAATTATCAATCAATACTTACGAGTCCTGGGTATCCTCTGCTTCCATATGCATAGTCGCCTGTGATTGTCAATTTGGCACGTTCTCCCAAAGACATTCCAAGGATTCCTTCGTCCCAACCGCGGATGACCTGGCCAGTTCCGATTGTGAAACCAAAGGGACTTCCTCTATCGCGGGAAGAATCAAACTTTTTTCCATCCTCCAATGTGCCAGTATAGTGCATTGAGAGCTTATCGCCCTTCTTTGGGAAGTTGACACCGTCACCAGCGCTAATAGTATCTTTGGTTACACCCATTTTGTCTTTGTTACGTTCTTGTTGTGTTTTTGTTTAATTTCGAGTAGCTCGGTGTTAAAACAGGGTTGTTTCCGAGTTGAGGCTTTAAATTTAGAAAAAAAGGAACAGGAGCAGATTTTTTTTGGTAAAATAAAATAATAAATAAATAAAATAAAAATCTTAACTTGAATATCCAAGTACAAACATCATTTGCGAGCTTTTGATGTGACAGTGTAAGGGTTTCAGAATACCAAATTAAAGTCAGAATAAGCACTTGTAGTCATTGGTTACACTTGTTAGTTTGGATCTTTGCCACTTTAGCTATATCCTGTTTTTGCCTAGACTTCCACCTAAAAATCATTGCAATTAATGTTGTTTCGTGGAGGTTCATGTATGTTAATTTTACACGATTTGTTATAAAAAACAAAAAATTGAGGCAACATTTATGTGCTTTTATGTTTAAAAAGCAAAAAAAAAAAATATGCTGACGAATATATATATATATATATATACCAAGTGGTTGGCCAAATCATTTTTTATTTAATTTTCTTTCTTCTTTCAACTATTGGCCAGTATTGTTGAGTTTTTTCCAAAGAAAAAAAAATAGTGGAATCAAAAAGATACCCAATAGGCTTCTACGTTCAGATAATGACTTTTAGTTGCATACTTTGTTTCAGGTCGGACTTTTTCTTGCTTTTATTTATTATTGAAATTTGGCTTTTTCTTACTTTTACTTGAATTTTTTTTCACTAAAACTGTATTTGGAATTTTTACTACTAGTTTATGCTTAAACAGCCTTTACAAGCGCTTGTAATCTAGGCATAAGAGGCCATAGGGCAATATTGACGAAAATCATGCTATAGTAGTTAAAAGGGGCGGGAGTGTGTATCAAGGGTGGAGAGAAAAACAATGCTGTTTTCGACACTCTTATGATCGTAACTAAAGATACAAGTTTGACTACACTTGAATGGTCGGCACTTGGTTAGATTATAACACCGACAATAAAGTCGATCTTTTGTGTACGAGTAAAAAGCCAAAATATCACGGCAAATAGTCCACTTCAGCTGAATAATTTGCCCAGCTAGTGTTGCTAGTTAATATACACAATTGAGTAGTATTGTAAGCTTATCAAGCCTTTTCGTACTCTTTCCCCTGAAGTAACCACCAATTCCATTGTTATTCGCTTACACTGCAACCAAAATATCATTGTTTTTTTTTGTTTTTTTTTACTAAAGTACAACCCAAAATTGAATTGTTACGATATGTTTGTCAAGTTAATTATAAATCGCTTCCGAAAAAAAAAAAGCTACGAGTTCCAACCACAAATTCAATCCCACAAACACCTTTTGTTTTACAAGATAATACAAAAGGTCAAATACCTATTTTTCATCTCTTACATTTTATTTCAAAAACAATTTAACTTTGAATATAGCAAATATGGGCAGCAACAACATCAGTATTATCGGCGGAGGGAACATGGCTGAATGCATTATTGCTGGGTTGGTTAAAGGAGGGCACAAATCGACTTGCATTTCTGTTTCTGATCCAATCCAAGCTAGAATTGACCATTTGAAAGAAAAGTACGGCATCTTGGGCTCAACTGACAACAACATTTGTTTGGATTCTTTTGTTGACAGTAAAGTTGATGTAGTGATCATAGCTACAAAGCCCGCATACGTTTCTGTGGCTATCAAGCAACTGGCACACCAGATAAGAACTACAGGTGCAGTAGTAATTTCAATCGCAGCAGGAATTCCTTCGAGTTCCATCTACGGCTGGATTATCAATGAGGATTTCAGCTCCGCACCTGTTGTCCGAATGATGCCCAATACACCATCTTTGGTAAATGAGGGCGCAGCTGGTTTGATTGCCAACGAATTTGTGACTTCTGAGCACAAGTTGTTGGCTGAAACGATTGCCAGTCAAATAGCCAAGCAGTTCTTCTGGTTTAAAACTGATGCTGACATTGACTCGGTTACAGCAATTTCTGGCTCTGCACCAGCTTATTTCTTTTATGTAATGGAGGCCATGCAGAATGCGGCAGAGAAGATGGGGTTGGATAAAGAGGCCTCAACAAAGCTCATTGCTCAAACGTGCTTGGGTGCAGCAAAAATGGTGCTTGAATCTAGTGATGAGATCTCTACTTTACGAAAGATGGTAACTTCACCTAACGGAACAACTCAGGCAGCTATTGAGTCGATGCAAAGCAACGATGTTGACAGGATTATCCAGGATGCGTGCTTTGCTGCTAAAAATAGAAGCTTGGAGCTTTCGAAGGAGATTTAACGGGCCAGAGGGGTTTGCGTTTTCAATTTAAGGATAGCTGGGACAACTAAAGTTTTGTATCTTTTGGTGGTTATTAATATTTCCCTTCCAATTAAAGTAAAAGTAGTAAAGTAAACGTGTGATAAAATAAATTTAAAAATCAAGATTGTGAGAGCTGGACACTGATCCAAGAAATTGTTTCTGAGAAAAGGGGCATGGTGTTAAGGCAAAGTAGACCATTTTAGCTACTTTTTTCTGGTCGGAATAATGAGTTTAAACTCGCCATCCAACTCAATCGTTGCGTACGCTCTCTCCAGCTCGTACTCTGCCAAAGAGACATGGAAAGATTTAAAGAAGGTCCTTGCATCATTGCTACCCAGGGCCATGTAATTAATGTACGCTCCTTCAGCATTGTTTTTCCGAACCAATTTACTAGTGGTTTTATTCGAATGACCGTGAGCTAGCGTTGCTGGTTGGTGCTGTACAGAGTCAACAAGCTTACCCCAAATCACGGTATGGTTTCCAACAATATCAACAAAAATGTTATTCACGCTAAAGTTAGATTTGCTAATTGTTAGCTTAAACCTATTCCTTTTGATGGATACCCTGTGCTTGGGGAAAGATGACGAGTCTGAATGTAGATCATACTCGTCAGGCAAAAAGTCGTAGTCGGGGTATAGTCGAAAGTTCTTGTTTAAAAATCTGGCGTTAGGATTGTATGGAATTCCACATATGCCATAGCAGAAAAACTTGCAGATCCGGCATTTGGAGGCTATTCTTGGCTGTTGATTTTTAAAGTTTGGATGCATGCTAATCGTGTGCTCCGTGCTACTGCAGTTCGTTTTTTCCTTGGTTTTATGATTGACTGTCACGTCCACATCCACATCGATATCAACACTATTCTTTGTTTTACTGCTGCTGCTGCTGTTGGTGGCGGTGGTGCTCAAATGGGAAATGTTTGTTTCCGAATTCCCACTGGTTGGACCTTTGGTTTTGTCGTTAATATCGATTTCAAACTTGATGTTGCTTTTGTCTTTTTTGGAAACATGTTCATGTCTATCTTTAACTCCAATATCAATGTCCAGTTCCACGGTTTCGTTTCTACATTTTGTCTTTTCTCTTGTAGAAGAACAGCGACAGTTCTTTGAACAGCATTGGGTCTCATTTCTCCACTCACTGCAAGCCTCACTGTTGGAAAATGCTGATTCATGTCTCTTGTAAAAGAATGGGCTATACTCGAAGCTAGTTTTATCACACTCATTTCTGCCAAAGGATGCGGAACACTTGTACTCATGCTCTTCAAAAACACACCCGTTTTTTTTCAGACCTTCGCACACCTGGCACCCTACCACGTACTTGAAGCAGTTGTTTTTTTTCGAAAACAGCCCTACTCGTCGACCCTCAAAAAATGAGTCCACGTATTTAGGCTTAAATGAGTCCCCAAATTCTGCAACCTGGTTTGGGCTACTCCAGTCTGACCCAAACGCGCTTTTGAATCCATACTCGTTATGGCCGAATCCGCTCATGTTTTTATTTCCAAGTTATATATTGTAGTGCTGTTTGGTCGCCTTGCTTGAAATATTCTATATATATATTATGTGATATGCTTAATTAATGATAAGGAACACGTGTTTTTTTTTGTCCTTTAGCTTTTGGTTTAGTCACGTTAAAACACCGCTGAGGGAAACCTTGCGATTTACAGTTTTTGAAGCTGATATTAATTAGGTTGGTTTTTTGTTTCCAACGAGTTTTCTGCCAATGGCTTACGCGTTTCTATTTCTCAACTTTGTTCTATTGGCCTATTGGCGGACCTCCTTGTTTTTGCCCATTTTGTTATTTTTTTTGCTTTATTTTTTGCAAAAACTTACCGATTTCAAATCGATTTCGACAAGCTAATTCCGCCAAAACAACGCAATGATGCTCGGCATAGCCACAATGCTAAGCGGGAATACCAGAAATAATCTCGATAGTAACAAAAGAAGAAAAAAAAAGACACATTTTACAATAGCAAAAGAGTGGCGTGTATTCAAGTTTTTGGTACGAGTAAAGTGTTCCGTTATGCCTTGTCTTTTTCTCAACTCGAGCTATTTGTACTTTAGTTGAAAATTAAAATAATCGTTTATTATTACTGTCCGTTTACTTTACAAAAACTTTGCAACAACAAACCAACAGAGAGCAACTGACGAGTATATGGTAAGCCAAACTTGTGCTAGCATTCCGGGCCTAACTACTCTTGTTTTTGTTTATTTATTTATTTTTGCAAAAAAAGAAGAAAAATCGAAACAAAACAGAACGAAGCAAAACAAAAAAAAAAGAATATGGATAATCTTGTAAAATATGCTAATTAAACTGTAGAGCCGAGGTCGTTTTGACCCGAGTACTCTCGGCCTACCTCTTGGATGGAGGCTGACAAGTTATTCGGGGTTAAAAGGGTGAGGTTGCAAGGGTAAGCCAGATTGTTTATCAGTGACATATACTAAAACTCGATTCTAGTATATTTGTCCGTTTGCTTGTTTAATCGATGTTATCAAAGATAATAGTATTATGAACGCCGAATGTTGAATGAAAAGAGAAGAGAAGAGTTGTATATCCACTTGAAATCAACAATTGAATGTTGTACTTTTAGTTTCACAAGAAAGATTGAACGAGATATTAAAGGAGTTTAAAAATGAATATATTGGGATGGACTCGAGCATCAAGGACACTCGTTTCCCTGGGATTAAATTGGTTCAGACAACTGATTGCTTTTATCCATTGATTGAGGATCCATACCTGATGGTAAATATATGTGTAATTATGATAAAACCGAGTGCACAGTACTTGGTATTTTATTGAAGTGAGAGTACTAAACCGCATTTCTAACTTTGTTGTTGTTGTATGGATACATTGTGTGAATACGTTTTTAGGGAAAAGTTACTTGTGCAAATGTTTTGTCTGATTTATACGCGATGGGTGTAACCAACTGCGACAACATGCTAATGATATTGGGAATTAGCGAGAAGCTAGAGGAAGAGTTCAAGGATGTTGTGCTTAAAGCGATCTTCAGGGGTTTTTTTGGTAACTACTCTTTTATTATCATTTACGAAATTGGCGCGAAACGACTCTGTTTGGTTTTATATTCGTTGGCGTACATAGTGCACGTCCCTTTAAGGGTATTTTTTAAAGCCTTTATTCGGTTTTTACTTGGGTTTACCAGATTTAGTTCCTTATATATATATCTATATCAAGAGTTGTTGATCAAATACATTTTAGATCTTGCTGCTGAGGCTGGAACAGTCGTTACAGGAGGTCAGACCATTAGAAACCCTTGGTTTATGTTGGGTGGCGTAGCTTCAAGCGTGGTAAAAGAGTCTGAAATCATAAGGCCAGTGAATGCTGTTTCTGGGGATGTGCTGGTCCTCACAAAGCCTCTCGGGACGCGAACAGCTGTCAACGCTCATGTGATGCTTTATGACAACAATAAAAGAGAAAAGCTGCTCAGAAATCTAACAGAAGAGGAAATAGTTGACTGCTACAACCTATCCATTGACAGCATGATTAGACTCAATCTCAAGGCTGCAGAGCTAATGCACAAATATGGTAGGGTTTATTTGTTTTTGTTTAGTAAACCTACTACGGCAGTTACTGAATTTATGCATACTTGATATAGACTCGCACGCCTCGACCGATGTCACTGGCTTTGGGATACTTGGGCACGCTAATCAGCTCTCTTTAAACCAAACCAACAGGGTTCGATTTGAGCTACACACGTTTCCTTGTTTTGAGCACTCTATTAAAATCACTGATACAGCGGATTTTGGGCTAAAGACAGGGTTTTCTGCCGAAACTTCTGGTGGTTTGTTGATAGCGATGTCCAAAGAAAACGCCGATTCGTACATCAACGAGCTGTATGCATTAGAAGGTTGGCGTCCATATGTTGTGGGGGATGTCTTGTCCTGTAGCCAAGACGAGAAACCAGGTGCGTTTTTGTCAACGCATCTTAGATTCATTGAAGCAGAAAGTCCATAGTTGCTGGCGTTGTCGCGTTCTTTTATTCATACACTTTTCAAACTTTTTCAGACTGCTGTGAAACCTTTTAACCAAACAAACAATCACCAGTCATTTAAATGGAGTAAGCACGGACCTGGTGTTTGCTATCAAATGACAATAGGGCTTTTTATTAGACTGGATATGACGGTTAGGATTTGGGAAAACATAAAACTTTGATCAAAAACTTTGTCTTTGTTCTCTGCCCACCTAGCCCGAAAACCGACTCTGAGTCTGTTACTTTTCGTTCACTGACTTGTGGCATATTTGCGCGTTATGTTGGCGCAGTTCAAACCGCTCGACATGAAAACATCGCAATGCTTTGGTTTTTAAATGTATTGGTACAAATAAAAGCTACTAAACTAAATAAAACATATTTATTCGCCCAGTGACTAGCTTACTAGTCAATAGTTAATATTAAACATCAAACAGAATTCAAGGCAAGGCAAGAATGGCGCCACTCATATGTTGTGCTTGCAGTCGTAAAAACGCAACAGAGAATGTGATACATTGATGCTACAGCGCGCTTATGCGTCGACTATGCATAGTTAGCTCTTTGGTTCCGTGTCCTAAAACCAGCACATATTGCATTGTTGTGTTTATATTTCATCATTATGTGCTCCTTGGCTATAAATTTTATCGCTATACAATCCAAAGCTTATAACAAGGCTTGGTAAGCTACACAATTGGCCATTCTTTTGGTAGCATAGGGTCTGACTATTAATACTTGCCTGTTTCAACAGTTTCTTTTTTTGATAGTTCCTATACACGCTGGCCCCACAAAATGCCAAGCAGTATGCTAGATTTATTTCATCGTTGCTGTATTAGTCTGATTGCATTATACCAACAACACTAAAAAAAAATTTATCAACATGCCATTTCTATGTTCGCAGTGCATTCGCTTAATAACAAGCGTAGCTCAGATGTATCGTTCTAAGCTGGCCTTGAAAATTTAACATTCAGTTTACAAAAACACTTACCTGAGATTCCAAACAACGAGGCTGCTATAACCTTCTGCCCAGTGTCGTATAGTCTTGTTCTTATCGGAATCATGATTATTAGTTTCTATATCTTGTGTTGTATATTGTGTATTGTATATCTTGTATTGTTGTTGGAGCAAAAAGTGAAATGCAGATTCTAGCGTATATGATCCTACGTTACTTGCTATATCTTGGCGATTTTTTTTTTGGGAAGTGTAATTTCGCTGATTTTTCCAAACGTGAAGCAATTCATTTATAGCCAATAATATGGTCAATATTGGCACTTTCATTTTGTTCTTATCTAACATTATTTTTTTTTCTTTTTCTTATTGAATGCCGCCATTTTTATACTTTTTTTCATGTTGAAATGCCCACCTTAACATATTAAGCTTGGTTATTTCCTTTTAAAAAAAATCAAACCAAAACAAGCTGGAAATAAAATAAACTGACCTGGTGATTTTAAAGGTCACAAAACAAGATATAAAGGTATAATAGTGGTTCGCCTTCTTGCTTTGAGTGTGAAAACGTGCTTCATGGATAATCGGTCGACTGACTATTTAATCAAGCAAAACCAACAGTGGCAGTATTGAATTTCCAAGCTAGTCTGGGGGTGTGTGCTCGTTTACACTAGCTCTACACAAAGACACTGTTTTTGAAGCGCAGCTTCAGCCTAAAGCTATCTTTTTGTAGCCTCATTTACTTGCTATCAGTTGCAAGCTTTAACCCTATGAAAGAATTAGCCGAGTTAATGTAGCTGGTTTCACTTTTGCACCCTCCTTGACATTTAAACTTGTTCGGGATCTGAACCATTTACTTTGTCCCAAAAAAAGTCTGCTGGATTTGAAACATATTAAGCAATTTTGACTGGATGGTTCGAGTTGCTGATCCTGCTGTAGTCCGAATCTGGGGATTCTGGGAGCAAAAAAAAGGCGATAGATTTTCCTCAATGCAAAAAAAGCATAGAAGAACTACGCGAAAGCCAATGGCCAATCATTAAACAGTTGGACTATTTTAATCGAAAAACGTAGAACATGATACTATTTGCAACATTTATCAATAAACTTGGCTAAAAAAGCAATTTTACTGTAATATCATTGAGATATAGTCCAATTATAATAGCAGAAAGCAAAGTTTGTTTACGATGAACAAATGCTGTGAGATTAATATTCATAGCCAATAAAGGGATGGAACTTTAGTTTTTTTTATAATTCGAACACCTTGGATTGCTTTGATATAAATTGTTAATAGGAAAAATTTTTTTTTATAATATGAAGAATTGCAGATAACTCGTAAATGGGAAAAAGACAATGGAAATTAAGTGCTTTATAAGCAAAAGTATAACCAACTTGAGGAATTTTTTTTTTACCCTTACAATAGCTATAAAAAAGTTGCAAGTAGCCCAAAGACAACACTCTTAGTATAAGTAGCTTCTTATTTTATTTTAAATATCGACCTAAGCTCTAATCTTTTTTTTTTTTTTACAAGAAACAGAAATTATAAAAAAATGGCAGATGAAGCAATTCCATCATTCAAATTGGTTCTTGTAGGAGATGGAGGAACAGGAAAGACCACATTTGTCAAGCGTCACTTGTCAGGAGAGTTCGAAAAAAAATATATCGGTAATTATATTCTAAATCATTGATATTTGCTTTAAGCCAAGTTATGATTTGTGGGCCGAAAGATCGGATCGGTTACTATTCAAAAGACTATTTTAAAAGTCAGACAAGCACAAGAAAAAAAAGAAAAAGTGCCCTGGACGTTTTTAATATATTTTTACTAAAAATTATATTGTTTTTTTTTCTGTTTATTTTTAAATCTATAGCCACAATCGGTGTAGAGGTTCATCCACTCAAATTCTTCACATCCAATGGACCAATTGTTTTCAACACTTGGGACACTGCAGGTCAAGAAAAGTTTGGCGGACTTCGTGATGGTTATTATATCCAAGGTCAATGCGCTATTATTATGTTTGATGTTACCTCCCGTATCACCTACAAAAACGTGCCAAACTGGCATAGAGATCTTGTCCGTGTTTGCGAAAACATCCCAATCGTACTATGCGGAAACAAAGTCGATATTAAGGAGCGTAAAGTAAAGGCCAAGACCATTACTTTCCATCGCAAGAAGAACCTCCAATACTATGACATTTCAGCCAAGAGCAATTACAACTTTGAAAAGCCATTCTTATGGTTGGCCCGTAAGCTCGTTGGTAACCCAAATCTTGAATTTGTTGCTTCACCAGCTCTCCAACCACCAGAGGTTCAGCTTGACATGGCACTCATGCACCAATACGCCCAAGAAATTGAAACTGCTGCTGCCAACCCTCTTCCAGAGGAGGATGACGATTTGTAGATTTTTTTTTCTTATGTAAAGTCGTCTAGAGAGTACTCTGTTTTACAATAGCGTTTATCTTTGTTATCTTTATATCCAATGTTATTGTCAATTAAAGCTTATTCTTAAAGCCAAGTATCTATTGTTTTAATCCATTTTCGGAACTAGTCTTTGTGGAAAAGCCATTGTCTCTTATCGACTCGGCCTTATTTCTAAATCACCACAACCTACTGTTAAAAGCACTACCATCATCCATATATTTGGTGGACATGGGAAGCTTCTTGTGCATGTTAACTGGTCTTCTATTGCTTTTACGTGACTTTTTTTCTTTTGGATTCTCCAAAAAATCTAATTGCATAAAATTTCTTGTTTTAAAAAAGCACCCTCCCCCCAAACCTATCAGTGGGATGTCTTACAACACATCAAGACAGCTTTTTCACACACTTTTATAAAATTCTATGCTTTTGACTCCATTATTTTATTTATCTCCGCCATTTAATGAAAGTTGCTTATCTTTTTCCTGCTGATTTGCGATTTTATTTTGCTTTTTTTTTTCTATTTCCTTTTTACATTTCTACAGCTTAGCTTTTAATCTGGTTTGCTCTTTAAAAAAAACGTCTAGGATATTATTTAAGAAGCATATCCTTGAAAAATATTTTAATTGGATGGATAGTTG
This sequence comes from Capniomyces stellatus, assembly GCA_001661515.1. NCBI lineage: Eukaryota > Fungi > Kickxellomycota > Harpellomycetes > Harpellales > Legeriomycetaceae > Capniomyces > Capniomyces stellatus. The sequence goes on along the minus strand of LUVW01000013.1, from coordinate 391,569 downwards.
CCAATGTAGTAACTACCAAAGCAATCAATGTTATGAGTCTTTATTTTATCTTTATTTTTCAACAAATTTCTTTGTTTTTCTTTACCAAATAATGTAAAGGAACACAATGATCAGTAATAGTTGAGGATCTGAACGCACTTTTTTTTTTTTTTCAAAAAAGAAAAGAATTCCAAGAAATCACTAGTCAAAAAACCCAATTCATGCTAATAATTATTTCTTTTTTTTAAAAAAAGTTTCAAACTTTATTAAAAGGTTCAGAAGCTACAAAGCCTTTAATTTCAATATCTAATTTATTAACCAGAGAAATAACACGGTATCCGTTTTTGTATAAGCTAAGCCCTGGATTGTAAAACTTTCAAACTACTATATTGGCTATTTATCAAACCTGTTAACAGAACAGTATCCAGAATCCGAATTTATTTACCAAGTAGAGTGTTTGGGGATCTCATTTTTGCATTCTATTCATACTAGATTCAATATAGCAGCCGATCGAAACACAAAGTTTGCCAAGTACACGCGTGTGTGTTTATTATCAACAAAAATATATCAATCCCGCTAATAAAATTATTTGGTACAAATCCAAAATCCCGAGTACAAAAACGAATTATACAATATAATACATAATGCGAGGTTCAGACACTACAAGAGATCCATGGTAATTATTCACAAACATTTAGCGCCATCAAACATTCTAATTACAAAATATCAAAGTAAAGCCCAATCGATGAAATAACTAGTTGTGCTTGACAAAGATAAAAGTGCAGCATTTGCACCATTAAGCTCTACTAATCTTCTTTTGGAATCCTCTTTTCAATCTACTGACTCATCTTAATAGCCCATGGGTTATTCTAAATGATGCTGGAGGTGCGTTTTGCATGGGTGCTATTGGTGGTGGAATATGGAATTTTATCAAGGGTAGTCGAAATTCTCCACAGGTAAGCCGAACAATATACATACACATTGTAACTTATGTACTCAAGTTAATACTAGAGACACTACATAATTATTATTTTATTTTATTAAAGCTATAAAACTGTAAATATAAATATTAGGGCGAAAGATATAGAGGAGCTTTAGCAGCTATGCGTGCCCGTGGCCCAGTTCTTGGAGGAAATTTCGGTATATGGGGTGGTATGTTTTCCACATTTGACTGTGCAATGAAAGGTATCAGAAAAAAGGAAGATCCATGGAACGCTATAGCATCCGGTGCTATAACAGGCGGATTGTTGGCATCTAGAGGTAAACAATCAAAAGAAATCTCGCATTTTTTTTTGTATAGCTATAGTATATAACACTGTTGTTTTTCTAGTTATAGAAAGTGATGCTGGCCACCGCTATATTCGGTGGAGCTCTTTTACAAGAAGTGATTTATGCCTAACTTTTACAATGGCTTGTGCTTGATAGGTGGATGGCGAACAGCTTCGGTTTCTGCTGCTTTTGGTGGTATATTGTTGGCGTTGATTGAGGGCGCGGGTATAGCAATTTCTAGACTAACATCAGGGTCTTCCCCACAAATCGCTCCACCAAACTAATCCGTTGGTGCTTAGAACATCTAAACAAAATTTCCTTAGTTTTACTTTTTTTTTTCCTTTTCATTTTCTAATTTATTTTTAATAAGCCATACGAACCTTTCTTCTCGTTTAAAATAGATATAGTATTCCAAGTTTTGTTGCTGGGTAAAGCCTGGATTCCCAATGCCACGTTGTCAGTGACATTAAATGACACCTCTTGGCACCATTGGTACCAGTAAGCCATTTGCAACACGGCATTTCAAGAGTATAGCAAAGATTCCAAGCTGTGTTGTATTTGCCAGTAAAGGCGTTTTATTCCCAAAGCACTTGGGAGGTGCCATCAACTCCTATTGCCAACTATATCGTACTTTAGCTTGGCCAAACCTTCATACTACCACAGATATACAAAGCCGCACACTGTTGGCTCATTCAGGGTCGACGGTTTTAGGGGCTTTTTAGTGTTGCTTTTTTATTTTTATGAGGCAGATTTTAGTTTACACTTTTATTCTACTTAAATTGCTCTACTTGTCTATAATTCGCAGCAATTTAGTTTTGGAAAAATGACTGTGATTTTAAAAGCTGAGTCAACTGAAATTTACAAAAGTTTCTTTCTCTCCACTGCATTTCAATACGCTTACGGTGTTACATAAGGGGGAAATCAATCCTTTCATTTATATGGCCAGTCTTAGATTCCCAATGCCTATAAACCTGGCTTTATCTATTAGTTTGAATAAAGTTTTTTTTTTTTTTTTGAATAGCCAGTAGGGTGGCAATGTTTTTAATCACAACGTTTATTTTTTTACATGATCAAAACTGAATAATCGCCGATTCTATATTTAATTGGACAAGGAGTTGGTACCAAAGCAATTGTATTGGTTGGTTTATTTTTAAGCAAAATGCCTAAAAGACCATCAAATTTTAATTCCAATATCTTTTTATTCGGGGTTATTCAGAGTTAATTCCAGATTAGCAGACAATTTAAAACCCTGCTGTTTTGTATTCGCGCATCTTTTTAGCTAGTGACTGATTTTTGAGAATTTTGGCTCCCTATCTAAAGTATAATACACCTTGATATAGCATAGTTATTTTGAATCGCTTTTCTCCCAAACTATATCCTCACGCCTTACCTTTAAACACCAACTACAACCAACTAATCTTAACTTATTGTGGCTATAACCAAGTACTAAGTGTAGCAACAATTATAGTTAAATATATTTTTATTAGTATTACGAACGCGCTAGATAGAATTACTTACGATCCGGCTATCGACTATGATCTTAATACCTCTTGTATCGCTGTTTCTACTGACCAACGCCGTTACTGAAACCAATTGTGTTAACAATGTTGGATTCTGTGATCGGTCTGGAAATCCCATAAATTGTGTTGGTCAAAAAAGAGTGACCGAATATTGTTCCCAAAACGCTAGATGCGTGGTGAAAAACAGCAAGGCTGTGTGCGAGGCTTACGCTAGGCCAAAATTAGTGCTGCTTAATCAGAACAGCAACGGTGGCAGGAGACTGCTTAAAAGACAAGTTAATAGACCTGTAGTCCAAGTGGTGAACACGCCTGAAGAACCAAGTAAAACTTTGTTTCATTTTCTTAAAAAAAAAAAGGATTTTTATTAACACATGAAACTGAATTTAGCTCATGTTAAGAATACCACTTATAAATGGTGTCATTGTGTGATAAATGCGATCATTCACTATGCTTTTAGCGTATTTAAGGTGTAAAGAAGGCTAACTGCATTTCAAAATACAGATAATAGTATAAATTAACACCTAATACGTGTACTCAAAATAGAAGTAGTCGTCATTGTTCAAGGTGGTAGCGAGGACGAAAACAAAGAAAAGGAGGCTGAAGAAAAGGCGGCTGAAGAAAAGGCGGCTGAAGAAAAGGCGGCTGAAGAAAAGGCGGCCAAAGACAAGGCAGCCAAAGATAAGGAGGCTGAAGATAAAGCGGCCAAAGATAAGGCGGCCAAAGATAAGGAGGCTGAAGACAAGGCAGCCAAAGACAAGGAGGCCAAAGACAAGGAGGCCAAAGCACCAACCCCAGCAGGCTCCAACACCAGCAAAAACGATCCAGATTATTGTGAAGACGGCAGCCCTGATAGGTGCCAATCAAACGACATTCACGTAGTTTGCGAAAAGAACAAGTGGAAGGCATCCAAATGTCCAGCAAGCCAGATTTGCTTTACAGATAAATCAAAGAATGAGGCGTACTGCATAGATAAGAGCAAGGCGTCCTCAACATGTAGCGAAAAAGGGATAGCCAGATGTGATGCAGATAACCGCAGCAAGTTTGAAACGTGTGACGGTAGCTTCTGGTTAAGCAGCACCTGTCCAGGTAACCAAGAATGCAAACCGGACGGACAAAAAAGGACCAGGTGTGTTGATCCAACCATCAATCAGGGGTCTGGAGATAAAGTTTTTTCTGTCCTGCAAACAGCAGCCCCATGGGTTCCTCCTAGCTTTGCAACATCCAACAAAGCCTACTCGCTGCTGACCCTACTATCCACAACGCTATTGGTTGCTATACTATATTGACTATAATTTAAACCAAAGAACCCCTATAATAGCGGCATCAAACGTATCAGCCATCCTATTCTATGCCCTTTTAATTAATTCAAATAATCATATAAGGCCCACTACTCCTACTTTAATATTATACCCTCTATCTCTTTATAAAGACTATCCTTTTTCTTCTGGTGTTAATTAAATCGCGCATTTTTTTTAATCATTAGTTAAGAAACGTCTAACTTCTAATATACATTTCTCTTCGCTTTTAGTCCATTGGATGGAGTGATTCAAAATAAGTAAATAAAATTTAATGCAGAAAACAAAGTACGGTTTCAATAAAAAGATAAATACAAAAATAAATAAATAACGCTCTAGTTAGCCTGAGTTAAGTCCTATTCAAGTTTAATTTACAAAGCTGTGATAAATACAGTGGAGTGGGTGCACAATGGTGGCCTAGAAATCAATGTCTTTGGAAAACTCGGCTATTATGGATATAATGTTCAGTAGAGAGTGCATCAGCCTTATTCTATCTTTTAACAAAAGGATATTCAATACATCGGTGCAGTCTACCATGTTGTTGTCTTTGTCTATTGCAACCATCAGCACGTCGTGACCAGCAGTGGCGTAGCCAATCAGGTATGGCAGCTGCTTTGGGTTTCCGATCTTGTTTAGTATCATTTTGTCAGTCAACTCTTTGGCTATCTTTCTTACATTACCCTTCTTTTTCTCCTCGCCCTTAAAAACCAACATATTCTTGTACCACACCAGATAATCGGGCCGTTTACGCGGTAGTGTCATCGACATGTCGATGGTGTTTCTGTCAATCTTGTAGCCAGCGTCACCCAGTTTTAGTGCACCAAATGCGGGCCGCAAAAAGTAGTCAATATTTTGCTGCATATAAGACTCGGACGAGTCTGTGGCTTTTGGCGGGGCTTTGCTGATAGCGTTGACAAATTCAAATGCAAATGCCGAGCAATCATAGTTATGCCTATTGAAATTGCTGTTGCTATCGATGTTGTTTTTGTTTCTGAAAAAAAACGCTTTGTTAAACTCGTCGCGTGCACCTGGTGAGCTGCCACAACTCATCTCAAGATCCAGCTTTTTAAAAACATCGATATCAACAGGTATCTTGAAAGCAAGATCCTGCAATATAAACGACTTCAGCTCGTTTATTCCTGGAACCTTTCTTTTGGACGTGACCAGCATACTCGAAAATTCCATCTCGCTTATATCAATAATCTCCTGTTGGACTACCTTACCCGTCTTGTTTTTTTCGTAGCTTATCTTTTTGCTTTCAAGTTCAGAAGTGTTCAACTTGATTTTATCGAGCTCTTCACTTAGCTTCTCGACGTCATTCTTAGGCTTCAAGTCAATGAGTACTTCAGGCTTGTTGTACACATGATTGCTACTCCCATTCGCTTTTCTGGGGCTGGTCAAACCTGGCTTGCTTATTTCCGTTGACTGACTCTTGGAGATACCTGTGCTTAGTCGGACTTTTGTCATTTGTGGCCCGGGTTCTTTATTAGAGCCGCATTCCTCAATTTCTGGCTTGTCGATGGTGGAGACATTGTTTTTATACGGTACATTATCATTCCGTTTAAAATTGGTTGGCACATTTTGTAAGACTTGCTCCAAACTTGACTGGATAGCGTCTAAACTTTTCTTGTACCTTAAAAGACTCACAACAGGCAACCCAGCGCCAATTTTTACTTTTGACAGCTCCTCTACCAACAGAACGGAGCATTCGCTCTTGTCTGCGTACATATAAATCATACATATCCGTTAATTATGCATATTGGCATGCTAATAAGCCACATTACCTTTAATTACTTTTTTTCTCAAAAAAAAAGTTACAAGGTGGACCTGTCAGGGGCCAAGGAATTAATGCAAGTATACTATACCTTTTGTGAAAACAGAAGTGATAGAGGACTTTGTGCTCTTCGGTGTTGCAGGGTGTTTGCTTTTCAATAAATCACTGTCTTTATGGCTCGAAAGACTGGCTTTGGGCTTTATGTCATCTAAATTGACCATTTCGTTGTATTTATCGTTGTCTTTATGAGCGGCTTGGGCTATGTTATCTTGAGAACCACTGAACTGCCCCGGACTAGTCGATATCGTTGTTCTGGCGTCGTCAATGCTTTCCTTTAGCCCGACCAATAATAGTGCATTGTCGCTAGAGGTTGGATCTACATGTTCGTTCCTATTTCTCCTTGTTCTTACAACCATGCTATTCAATGGTATCTTTTTATGTTTGCAGAATTGTCTAAAAATATTTAATGCTTTACGAACTTGGTGGAGGCTTTGTTTATTACTGTAATATTATCGTTGTTAAAAGACGGTGGGAGTTTGGGCAATCGAGCTTAAATATGTTTGTGTATAGTTTTATGTCTAGTAGTTTTTATCTCGCGCTTTTCCTTCACACAGGTATTTATACAGTCTAGCCTGTCAAGCTAGTTGTACTATATCATATATATCGTACCTAGTGTTTCTCACAAGGCAATAAAGGAATAGTCTAAATGTAAAACATGTCGTTCAGGGTCAATTTAAATATTATACAGTAGTTTCTTGTCATGTGGAGCTGAGTGTGGCAAACTGCGTGACAATTTCGAATCTGACTTGATTTTTTCCTGTCAAACAATTTAGCCAAGTCACCAACTAAACCTTTCCTTCTGTAAAAAACAAAACTATAAACAGGAGTCGGCAGCATGCATAATGATGATGAGATAGTTTCTCGATTGCATTTTTATTCACATAACTTGGGATTTAAACAACAAATACAAACCCCTGTTTGTTTTTACTGAATTGATTTTTTTGCGGTGCAACCTATCGCGATAACTTATTAAAAGAAAGATTAATCATAAGATCTGGCAATAGGGGAGGACAGAATGGCTGACCAAGTACAGGAATATGGCTCTTGGAAATTGGTTCATGATATAAACCAACATTATGAGTAGTATATTATTGAGAAAATATCAAGTGTACTGTGTGTGGTGCATGTAAAAACACAGCCAATACAAGTGGGTTTAAAACAATCGTGATTAGTCAGGTTGGTATATTTTTGAGCTATCGGATCTAATACAATGATAGCGAGGCGTTATTTATATCCAACACAACAGTCACCTGTAAAAGATAAAAATAAATTAAAATCCCCCAAACCGAATAGCTAGTATACGAGTTGTCCATGAATCTCAGCTGCAACAACTTGCCATAAATTACTTTGCTTGGTTTTAAACTAGCAAGAGTACGTAGGTAGTGTATAAAACTGAGCGTTATTTATAGCAAAAGAAGCCTATTATAGGATGGGCGAAAGGTCTTCAACAGTTGACGTTACTAAACATTTGCAACTGTTGGCACCATCTAGCATATTTTTTTTCTTTCTCTGTCACGTTAGCATAATTTGGGTGTGACTTTGTGGTGACGAGCGAGGTAGTATATTTGTAAGATGCTACAAATTCAAACGCATACAAAGTCGTTTATATCATCTGCTAAGCATCGATATCTGTAAATAAAATTGGCGCCCTGGCTAGTGCTAACATCCAAAGTCACCCAAAGTTTTGCACTGCGAAGAAGAAAAACGTTGAGAATACCATTTGATAGATGATGCGGATTGAAGTGCTGCTAGGCAATGTGAATGGAAGAGTTGATGGATGGCGTGAGTCGGATAGTATATATATTATGTAAATTGAAGAGTTGAAGGCAACCAAGCAGAGCTGGGGAAATTTATAAAAATAATAGTATATATTTTAGAGTTTAGCTGAAACCACCAATATAAACAATTGGCAATATTTAAACAGGATTCTAATGGGATTACTTGGACACGCATGAATAAATTTACTATAACTATGAGAAGATAGATGGATATAAGAATAATGGCAAGTATGTTGGCTGAATAGGAAGTTCTAAGCTAGTTTTTCCTTCCAATAAGGCCTGCAAACATATCGAAGCTATTTCCGTCTGGCTGAAGACTGTAGGTCATGAGGGGGTTTCTTGTAGACCGGGCCAAAAGAAAGCCTTGGTTAATATCGATACCAACGATCTTAACTTGCTCGTAGTCGTAGTTTTTCAGCGAAACAACTTGGTTTCTAGAAACAAAACCATCAAGCCAAAATATCGGTTAAGACAAGTAAACATGTGTATTATATCCTTGCTTAAATAAACAATGATGATGTGTATTGTATCCATGCGTATATGAATAATGATGATGTGTGTATATAAAAATCATGTCACTTACGTGTGAAACCAGTGCTTATAATACAGTCTTTCAAACGGCCCAAATCCTGAGACCAAAAACCTGGTGTAAATTTCCTCAAATTTGGAAAGTACGTTTGCCAATAACTGCTCTGCAGATATAGGCGCCAATCTTGTATTATACTTTTTGTTATATAATTCGATCAAGTTGTTGATGGATACCAATGGCAGTGCTGTGCTAGAGTTGATGCCCGTTCCTATAAAACAATGTACATATTTGTTCCTGAGTTAGCCCAAAACTCGCTGAGCAAGCCAAGTAGAAACTGTTCATTCAATCAGCGAGTCAAAAACCAAATAATTAAAAATAATTAAATAGCTAAAAAGAAACTAAAATATAAAAACTAATTACCTATCACAATTCTCATAAATCCCTTTTCAAAGGAAGACGAAACCAAAACACCTCCAAATTTTTTGGGCTTGAGAGGTTCAGGGCCATCAAGATTTGGCTGGATAGCGTATAGGTCATTAGGCCATTTTATATGGATAGGCAGATTCTAATTTGGTAGATTTTTTTTTTCCAATGGTGATGTGTTAAATAGCAATAGATAAAGCAGAGCAATTTAATACGAGTAGATAGCCATATTTCGTCAAAGGTATATTGTTAAAAGTGTAGGGCTAAAGTCTGAAAAATGCAAGCTAATTGGACTTACCTCGTACCCGGGCTTTGAGCACACAGCCTCTACAACAGCAAGGGTCATAATGTATTGAATCATTACAGGAGGAGAACTTTGCATCATTGGGTGTTGTAGATATATTGAAAACTGTAGGCAGCCTGGCGGAGAAATCCACGCGTTGTTTCCTCTTCCACGTCCGCACATTTGTATAGACGCTAGGTTAACAATAGGATTCGGTAAGGCTGTTTGTAGCTTTAGGTTTTTTTCCAAAAATGTTTGAGTTGAAGTGGTAGTGTTTGTGTAGATAAGCCAATTGCCAAAACTGCTAGTATTTTCTAGCTGCATATAGCGGGTAAATGCTTTGAGGTCAAACTCGCATTCTTCCTGCAACTTTTTTGGAAATTCGTAGCTGCAAAAAAACAGGTCTACGTAGTTTCTGGAATCATCAGGAACAGAACTCTGGACAAGAGTGAGGGTATTTTCAGCATTGGGTTGGTTGGCGTTGTTTTGAGAGTTTAAACTCATCTTTTTGAAGAGCTCTATGTTGGAATCATCTATAACCTCGAACCTTATGTTATCGAACGTATCGTTTATAATACTGTTCTCGGAAAGGCATTTGAGTTTGTAGGCAAACTGGGCTATATCCGATACGGCATTGTTTTTTATTGGGAGTATGTAGGATGGCGTTCTGGAGTTGCGCTCATTTGGCGCCTCAGTTCCTAGAGAATTATCAGGTAAATCTGTGCCTATGCCCATATATTGAAAAATAGATTTCAAGAATCTATCCCTTGCCAAATCAGACCCCTTTAGCATTTCTTCGATGCCTGTAGGCGATTCGAATTTATTCATGTTTGAGAATACGCTGGATGAAACCTCAATATGCACACCGGAAATCACCGCAACACCTCTGCCGTATTTGCATGCCACAATAGCTGCTGCATTCTCTACAATAGCTGTCCTATTATTTGGGTCGAGGATGTCGTTGGGGTACCGTGCCAAGACTTCAATTTTGTGTAGAATTTTATTTTCTGAGCTCGAGTTGCCTTCTCTAATACTGGATTCATTATCCTTGCTGCTATACAAGTCGGCATCGACAAAATAGCCTCCCCCATTGTAATAAACGTAAGGGTCTTGAAGGTCTGACAGAGTAGAAGATCTAGAGTTCTCGTTTAGCAGGAAGCTCTTTTTTTCAATTCTTACTTTGACAGCACGGGAGCCAAGCTCGCTGTCGTACTTGTACCCTCTGTATGCCGTGCCTCTGCATTCGCCTGGGTAAAATTTTAATGGTCTTTCACCTATCACTTCCATAGCCGTATTTGGCTCAAAGGTACACAATGAGCTCGAATAGTAGCCCCCGGCACAAAAACCCATGTATCTACCGCCATTCATCACAAACCGCTTAATTTTAAGATTAGCTACCCCGTCTAGATCCCTAACATAGCACAAGTCTCTTCCTCCTGGTATTGCCAACAGTACAGCTGATTCTTCCCATGGCTCGTTAGCCAATTGCTTTGCGTCAATAATCAAAACAGCATACTTGTTTCCAAAAAACCTTCTAAATGTGTTCATTGATTGATTGAGAGAAAGTGGGCTAACCCCAGAACCCGTATAAACCAAAACATTCATTGCTGGAATTTAAAAGTCTCCTATTCTCAATCAAGCTGCAAAGTCTGGCCGTTTTTACAAAGTTTTATATAGATAATAACTGTGTTTTAGATGAACCTTATTCAAAATATTAAAAAAAATATAGTAATTTGATTGACGGATAAAACAAATTGAGGATAGCCGATTCATTCAAAGTGCTGACAATATAGCAGTGAAGATTGTGCTTTTGGAAAAATAGGGTTTAAATACCTAGATAATGAACTATTGAAGAGTCTTGTTATCAAAAGAGTGGTAACATAGTGGTAGATCTTTTATTTTGGGGGGAGAGGAATAAAGTGGTGAGAAAAGATTCTGATTTGGTAAAATGGCGGTAAATGAATCAAACCTTTTTGAACAGATCAATAGCCAATATAAGAGTCAAAAGGCTCGTTTAGTTGAATCTGCACGCTTTTCATAAATTAGCCAATGAGGCTCTGTAAAAAGAAACCGCCTTTTCATTCGTAGGCAAATTAGCCTTGTGTCGGGAAAACTACGTTTAGGAATTTTAGGGCCAGATTTGTTGGGACCAATTTGTAAAGCTTTGTTATTCACTTCTCAGTACGCTGGTTGTTCCTATTTCAATAATTTTGGCGGATGCAGGCTTGTACACTGGTGTATTTGGCTCGAAGCTTTGTATACCAATCTGGTCGCAAGTAACAAAGTAACTCACTTGTTAGCTTGCAAAAAAACAACAGTGCTTTTATTTGTCTTTGATTTCTAGCAAAGCAGCGTTATAAGCTATATGAAGTAGCGTTATTGTGGAAAGGAGTGCCGCTGAGGTGAGGCAAGGGCATTAATAATTGAATCGGGTAGGCTTAATTTGTCCTGTTTCAGAAAATCAGGGCTTTATGTTATACTTTCTACTGAGAATAATCACCATTCCCAGGTTTTTACTGGGTCTTAGCAGAGAAGTCGATGAGGAAAAAAATAATTAATAGCAGGAAAATGAACTACAAGAAGAATTGAAAGAAAAATAATGGTAAAAATATGATAAAAAAATTTTAACAAATTAAAATTTTATAAGCAATTTGGTGAATAAAAATAATACTGATACTCGTTGAGGTAAAAAAAATAAAAAAAGAAGGAAAAAGTCAACTTGAACGCGAAACTGGCAGAACTTTTAATTATTTGGCTGTTCAATCGTTCAGTTGCATTTCTGATTGTAAATAAAAAAAGAGCACACTTTATAATAAAAGGACAACGAATTAATTAGTTAATAATAGTTTTTTTTTCTTTCATATATTACTTTTGGATTTGGTATGTAAGAGGTGCTTTAATTTAAAAAACAAAACAGAGAAAAGTTACCAAGTACTCCAAGAGATTATTCTAAACATCAGAAGAAATATCCAAGCAGAAACAAGCGAATGGGTAACATTGATCCATCTACTTTACGTGTAGTAGATCTTCGCAAAGAGCTACACAGTAGAGGATTATCAAGTGCTGGACTTAAGCCAGAATTGGTATCGAGATTAATAGAAGCGATAGCGAAAGAGGATGCTGGCGAGGAAGATGGCGAAAGCCGCGAAAGCTCATACGAGGGAGTTGGGTTGGTGCAAAAGTTAAACCAAGATGATGAAAATGTGTTTGGTGAAGAGTCGTCTGAAGAATCAAGCAGCAGCAATCATTCGAGTCCCAAAATCAGCAGTAAGAATTTTACAGAGTCAGCTGAGGGGGCGGAGAGTAGGGGGGCCGAAACTGAAGAGGTTGAGAAGAAAATGAACATTGATGAAACTTTAATAGAAGAGGATCGAAGTCAGCTTGGTAAAAGCGGAGACAAAACAAGAGCGGGAAGGCTGAATGATGAAGAAGAAGAAGAGGAGGAGGAGGAAGAGGAGGAGGAGGAAGAGGAGGAGGAGATGGCTTTAGGGGATGGTGTAATGTTGAGCGGGCAAGTAAAGGTGAATAGGGGGGAGGAAACAAAAACAGAGAGAGAGGAACAGAGAGATGAATGCAATGATGAAGATAGATCGGCAGCAGCAGGGAATAAAGATCAGGGAGAAAGGAAGGTAGGAGATGAGAGAGAGGGGCTAGGCAGTCAAAATGGATACGCAAATGAAGTAGAGCGTAGGGGCGAAGATAATGTCGATGGTTATCAAAAGGAGCAATTGCTACGCAAGCGTTTGGAGATGGCGAGGAGAGATGGGCAAAGCGGGAGAGCAGCAAGCAACAGCGATGAGAGAAAGGAAAATAGGGAGAATGAGGCAGAAAAGATGGCGGATGAGCTTTTACATTCACTAGGAGAAACGCTTGTTAGAGATAAGAGGGATGAGCGGCAGAGCGAGAAAAGAAAAAGGGAGGATGAAGAGGAATATAGTAGAAGTGATAGAAGAGACCGGGATAGGGATAGGGATAGGGATAGGGATAGGGATAGGGATAGGGAGAGAGATAGAGGTAGAGGTAGAGACAGAAGTAGAGAGAGGGGCAGAGACAGAAGTAGAGAAAGGGAAAGGGAAAGGGGTAGGGATAGAGAGAGGGACAGAGAGAGAGGTGTAGACAGAGGTAGGGAGTCAAGAGATGCGGGGCAACTAGGGGGAGATGTGGATGCAGAGATGGCTTTACAGAATGGGGAAAGAGATAATGTTGTAGCGGGAGAAGCAAAGAAAGAAAATATACAAGAAGGCGAAAGGGATAGAAGCAGAATAAGAGAGAGAGAAAGAGAGAAAGAGAGAGACAGGGGAAGGGATAGAGACAGAGATAGGGGTAGAGACAGGGACAGAGATAGGGACAGAGGAAGAGATAGGGATAGGGATCGTCGACGTAGAGATAGTCGCGACAGAGGAGGGAGGTACAGGTCTCGAACTCGTAGTAGATCAGATTCAGGGCGTAGAGACAAGGACAGAAGGCGGGGGTCAGAAAGGTCAAGGGTCGAGGTTGTGCCGCTACATCTAAGAACGCGAAAGCTAAATCTATGGGACCTTGCACCGCCAGGACTTGAGGGTTTGTCGGCGCTGGAGGCCAAAGCAGCAGGGTTATTCCCACCACCGGGCCAGGCGCTAGGGTCGCGTAACGTGGCGTCGTTTAACCCAGCAGTACTGCAGGAGCAAAAGATGCGCGATTTGGCTGTTAGCGAGGGGAGAGAAATGGACTCAAAATCAAGCTTGCTAGTGCGGCAAATGCGCAGGCTGTATATAGGAAACATTCCGTATGGGGTTAACGAGGACACAATAGCAGGATTCTTCAACAGACTGATGATCGATAAGGGGTATGCCTCGGAGTCCGAGTTCCCAGTTGTAGCTGTCCAGATCAACCACGCCAAAAACTATGCCTTTGTGGAGTTCAGAACCAACGAGCAGGCAACCATGGGAATGAGCCTTGACGGAACCCAGTTCCAAACCCAGAACCTTAAAATCAGAAGACCAAAGGACTACTTGCCACCTCCTGGCCAGCCCCCAGATCCACTTCCCCTAAACAGTCACGATGGTCCTGGGAACTCAGGAATAAACAACTCTGTAGGCCTGCCCACCATGGTTCCCGAAACGCCACATAAGGTATACATTGGAAATCTACCCAACTACTTGACCGACGAGCAGGTCGTTGAGCTGCTCAACACCTTTGGCCAGCTCAAGGCCTTCTGCCTAGTTAAAGACAACATGACCGGCCTATCCAAAGGCTTTGCCTTCTGCGAGTATGCCGACCTAAACATCACCGACATAGCATGTCAAGGCCTAAACAACATGGAACTCGGCGACAGGCGCATCATTGTCCAGCGTGCCAGTATTGGCTCTAGAGCCTCCCAGATGCCCGGCCAACTCTTTGGTTCTCAGCAACACGGTGTCATGCCTATCAATATGCCCAGCAGTCTACTGCAGCCTGCCACTTCTGGAGAAAGCGCTCAAGTAACCACTGTCCTTCAACTACTCAACATGGTCAGCGAAGAAGAGTTGCTCGACGACAACGAATATCAAGGTTTGTACTTGTCTCCCTTTACTTTTTTTTCTTGCTTCTTATTTACATTCTTTTGCTCAACTGTTTTTTTTTTCCATTTTGATCTCTTTCTTTATAGATATCTTTGAGGACGTCAAGGAAGAATGCGGAAAGTTTGGCCTGGTCCAAAGTGTCAAGATTCCAAGACCCATTCCCGAGCAGCAAGTTCCAGGCGTTGGAAAGGTGAGTTTGCTGCGTTTAGTTGATTTCATACCTTTCTTTCCTTTTTTTTCTTCTTATTCTTACTGCGTTTATTCAACCAAGATCTATATTCTCCTTTTTTTTCTGGCTTAGATCTTTGTCAAATTCTCTTCAGTCAATGAGTCTGCTGTTGCTCTGCGTGCGTTGGCCGGCAGGAAGTTTGCCGACAGAACTGTAGTAGCCACATATTTGTCAGAGTCTGATTTCTCATCAAACAACTTTTAATTTAATCTATCTTTCGCTGCTCTATATTCTACATTACATTTTTCTTACTACTAAACCAGTTTTATGCTAATCTTTTATACTATTATTCACCAAGTTAACATAAACGCGATTAAACAATGCGTACACATAACCACGACATTGTCTTTCGAACTACTTGTCTTTTTGTCTATTGTTCGTCTCCCAAAATTAAGCATCCGCCCAATAGCTGTACTATTCAGACACGCACTCGACTTTGTCAAATCAAACCTGGGGCCACTCCGTAAAACCACTTGTAATATATAAGTGCGCTAGTCTCCCCTTTCCCAACCCATAAATCACTATTATGGCTATACCTAGTTGTGGATTTTTTATATATACATATTATACTAATTCAAGCTTGGTTGCAACATGTCTTTACATTAATTGCACAAATTTTCTTCTCCCCAAACTCACGATTCTATTTAAATATAAATATAAATATAAAAGTTGATGTAGTGTTATTAATGACACCGCACATCACGTTTACAATTGGCCAACAACGCACCTTTCTGTGCTTGTACAATTCACCACCAACAATACACCACCTCTCCTTAAATAAAACGCTATCACCCCTTTGCCGAATATATGGGGTGGTTTGTTTTACCCACCACCATCTCCAACATAGTCACCACTAATTTTGCTATTTATTATTATTATTTTACTAAAAGCGATAAAAGCTCACTACTATTTTTGCAACCATTTTGTGCAAACTTTTCTCTAAAATAAAACTTGTTTTGGACATTTCAATAATAAAACTGGTTTTGGAAACACCCGCCATTCTACGGAATCAAGCAACATCTATTTGGAAATCTGACTAGACTAAATCATACGTCCATTTATGCACCAGAAATACGGCATCCCCAACACTTTCTACATTAGCTCAACCCCAAATTTATAGGCAAATCACCCATTCATATAGCACACAAAACCAAGACGCTCTTCTATTGGCGCCGTATCAACACTATACCAGCACTAAGCCCATATTGTAATCACCCTGCTGTTCTTTCGTGAGGGAGATGACTTCGTTTATGTTCTATTGGACATCTACTGTGGTTGCTGGTGTGTTTATGTTTCCACAGCAACCAAATGATCAAGCAAACAGCCCAACAAAAACACTATTACCACAAACAGAGAACAAAAGATCACAAAAAAAAAAAGTAAAAGCAAAAATGGAACAGCAAAAAGAATAATGGATGTTTGGAAGGATGCTTGGGGGTAGCAGAAAACGTAAGAATAGTAGCGGAAAGAGCAGCACAAACCCCATGCTTAACTCGTGCTTAGCTCAGGTCATAAATTCAAGCTATAAACTCAAGCTATAAATCCAGACCTCAAACCCCAGACCCCAGACCCCAGACCCCAGACCCCAAACTACATACCCTAGACCTCAAACCCCAAACTATATACCCCAGACTGCATACCATAAACCCAACCCTTATATCATCGCCAATCAAAATCGGCTGTTTGCTGCATCACGCGTTTACACTAGGTCGATGCTGCCATCGTTTCCTTTTTTTCGTTGACGAGCAGTGGTAGCATCAGTATAAGAATAGCAACAACAAAAGAACAGTAGCGTCAAGAACACAAAGATAGAGTGAAAACATCTCAATGGAAAAAAATGAAATCAAAACACCTTGCACTGGAAAAACAAAAAGACAAAGAAAAAACAAGAGATAGATGCAACAGAATGATAGAAAGTAAAGTGTAGAGACCAGATTCAGATAGGCAAAAAAAAGTATAAATAGTGAGAGAATCGAAGGTGAGATGGAAATACACATCTTTTTCTTCAAGCAACCAGAACCACAGATACACATTTAGCTGTACACGTTCAAAAAACAGATATTATATATACAGAAATTAGCCGGTTATCAGACAAGCAGCACAGATAGGAATAGCAATAGTCAGCGCAAATAGGAATAGCAACAAACAGCAACAAACAGCAACAAACAGCAACAAACAGCAACAAACAGCAACAAAGTACACAGAATGAAACTCGCAATATTTATGACTATGGCTGCAACTGCCTTCACTGTCAATTCGGAAGGGTGCAAAGAGTATTCTCCTGGATGGATAATATGCGATAACATTGTTATTAATAATAATAATAACTATTTTATGACAAAACTGTACACTGGAAACAGTGGATATTTTAGTCCTATACCTCAACAGGTGGTTAAATATTGGAAAAGTGAAGCTGAAAAAATGAATGGCAAGGAAAAAAACACCTCTAGCCAAGATATGTCTTTCATAAAAGTAGACAATTCCACTTGGTGTGCTACTATTTCAGGGTCTTTTTATGAAAAAAACTACAGTTATAACCCTTTGTTTAGCGCTTCTATTGAAAAAATGGCCAAATTAATGAATGAAAGTAAATGCACTTTGTCTATGCTGGAAGGAATTTATGTTGGTGCGAACTTTGTACTTCAAGCATTTAAGGTTGCGGATTAGTATTTCTGCAATAAACCAAACTATCAGGGCTCGTTGCATAAATATAGTATTTTCCTATCCAAAGTCTTTAAAGCACCTTATTGTTTTTATTGAAGCTTTAAACTATTTTAACTTTAAATTTTTTTTTTCTCATAATAAATTTTGTTGACAAAATTATAAACGTTTACTTTCAGAGTTCTAGAAACAGCAAACTGTCAAGGCGCGCTATTCACATATTAACAGCACAATTAGACGAGTTACATTTGGCATCAGCGTCTTTATAGTTAGCGGTGAGTCCATGTTGGTCTTAATTAAGTGTTTTTGACGATTTATGGACTAAGTATCAGATTTATTGAATCGATTTGGAAGTGAACCAGCGCTTTTCCAAGCTTTTTTTTTTAAAGCTGCGATTCTTTTGGTTGTGTTTTTGCTATGGTACAAAGAGTTCAAGTTTAATACGTCTTAAAAATAAAAAACCGAATCTGGGCTGTTGGTTGTATTCCAGCTTGACTTGCAAACCTTTCTGATAAAGCTCGCTTTATCCTCTTGGTTTGAAGTGCGCTTTTCCAAAGCTAGTTTTGATCTTTGACTTGATTAGGAGTAAAAGTGTAATTTAATTAGCCAAAACTGAATAAAAACTGTCAAATAGACATTTCAATAAAAAAAAACTGACAAATAGATAGTGAAATAGGATGCTATCCTATCTTGACCAATAGTCAGCCAAGTTTTACTAGACAAATTGGATAGTTTTTAATATCAACTTGTAAAAACATTAGGGAAAAAAAACGAATGAAAAAAAAAATGAGATGAAAAGTAAAGGGAGGTTTTGTAGGCTCATGAAACTTGCAAATAGATAATAATAAATCAGTGAAATAGCTAATAAATGGGAAATTGTAAATATAACAATAAAGTGGTAAATAACCAGCAACTCGAGTATAAAGATTAGAGTTGTTTTGTTCAAGCGCAGTATAAACCTGAATTTTCAATCAGAACTAATGTAAGTAGCAATACTATTAGTACCGCACTTAAAAGTACGAACTAGGATCAACTTTTGTAGACCACAACGGCACTTATTTATTTATTGTATATTCCAAGATCCTGAAGAACATTTAAACCTTATTTACTTTGAAGGAAGGGAGAGAGAAAAGTTTGAGGTTTAAATCTAGATTCTGTCAATCACTTTGGAGATGATATAAGTGTTGATATACCGGTCGATTAACTTGATGTTTGGAACATAGTCCAGATAGTGTATTTTAACAAGCAGAATTAGATATGCTAATAATCCAATAAAATTTGAATCCTGATCAATAGAAATTTCAAGATGGCTTTTCAACAAGTATCAAGAGGTCTTTTGGGTAAGCGATAGTCGCCTAATTTAACTATTATTTTTTCTCCTCTTTGTTTTATTACATATTTGTTGTTACAAGTTTCACATTTGATTATCCGTGATTTATTTCTGGGCTAAAATAATAATAAGAGAATTGGAATTAAAAGAGAAAAACTTTTACTATTATTATGTAGCATCCTCACGCTCAGTTGCCATCCGTGCTACACCATCTTCAGCCTTTGTAGCAAGGTACTAGCTTATAGCGAATAGAGTGTTGCTATTTGATATGGTTTGAGTTGTAGTTGACAACTTTATCAAGATGGCTTTGGGTTAAGCTGTTTTGTTTAATCGGTTTAAATCAGGATCTTTTTTTATTTATTTGCTGAACTACACCTTAATTGATTTATCTGCTTACCTTCTTGTTGATAGAAACTTTTACTCTTCCAAGCCAGAGTCTGGTGGTAGTAAGTATTTTGTCAGGATAAATTGCTTTGTAGAAGCCGATAAAGAAACAGTTGATTAGAGCCAGCAAGCACATAAATAACCTTATGATGCTATGTGATTGGCTACCCAATGTTTATTTATTTAACTGTTTATTTGTTTTAAAAAGTGACACACATATTTTGGTTGGATTGAGGTAATATTCTATAATTGCGTTTTAACATCCGCTAGATGACAAGGCCATGAGCTTTATTCAAAGTATGCCAGGAGACAACTTGGTTACCAAGACAGGGTATATTGCAGCCACCACAGGACTGACAGCATTCTTGGTTTCAAAAGAAATCTATGTTTTCAACGAGGAAACAGTTGTTCTTGCCGCTTTTGTTGGACTTGTTTCGATTCTATACAACAAGGTCAAGGAGCCAATGAACTCGTGGGCCAGAGAATACAGCGACAGCATTGTCAGCATCTTGAACAAGGCACGTTCCGGACACAAAGAAACCGTATCCTCAAAGATCGAGTCACTATCCCAGCTCAAGGACATTGTCCCAATCACCAAATCCTTGTTTGGATTGACCCGCGAAGTTGTTTCGATGGAATCCGAGACTTTCGAGTTGAAGCAAAAGATTGCTATCCACAACGAAATCAAGGCCGTGCTTGACTCCTGGGTCCGCTATGAAAGCTCAGTCCGTGAAAACGAGCAAAAGCAGGTTGCAAACCGCGTCATCCAAAGCATCCGTGCCCAAATCGCAAACCCAAAGACCCAACAAGAAATCATCCAGGAGTGTCTTGGTGACATGAAGAAGATCAACGTCTCTGCTTAATTTTTTGCAGCTTTTCGATTTCATTTACTTTTTTAGGAGGCTAAGTTTTAAATTATTAATAAACAAGCACCAAGAAACTACACTTGTTAAAGCCATTAGTGGCGGTATCTACAAAACAAAAGAAACATGTAGCAAGTAAAGTTGACATACTATATTAATAAGTCTTTTTTTTTTGTATGTGTATTTGTATTTGTATTTTATGATCCAAGCTTGTCTTTAGTTTCCTATTCTACTGACCCAGTTAGTTGTAAACATCTCATCAAAGTTTTGACGAAAAGTAGTATTGCCGATGTTGACATAAGTTAATGAACGCATATTGGCGGATGAATGTATAACTATCCATGGCTCTTAACACACACCCTCTCTCCTTCTTTCTCTCTTGCCACCACACACACTCTCCCAATACCACACTCTTGTCATTTTATTGCTATTAACAATATTAATCATGGTGTAGTTGTTTAGTGGTTTGATAAATTGGTTACAATAAAAGAAAAATGTTATACCAAGTCAAGTAAATTCGGCCACAATGGCTTAAAAACTATACAAATGTAACCAAAATCTGTAAAGCAAAAGCAAAAAACAAAAAACAAAAACAAACAAAAAGTAATAGGCAAATAAATCAAGTGGCAAATATACAAACTGTCATTCAACACAGCAATAGTCATAACAGCTCAAGAATGCACGGATTCGGACTTATACGAGCGATATAGTGGGGTTTGATACTCTCAAGCCCACCTATTAAGCGAATTCAATGTGGATTTTGGGCATTGTTGCGGATAGTACTGGTTTAATACTGTGTAGCATGATTCTATTACAGACTTTTCAGCGGCAAAATCTTCAGACTTGCGAATTACTTTGTTATTTAGCAAGGAGCTTTGTATAAACTCGCACCATTTCGCAGCGCCTGCTCCAAAATCAGCTGGCTTTTTTGGGTCGGCCTTGGCTCCATCGTTGCTCGGCTTGGTGTTTTGGTCTTTAGAGTACATGTGCGCGTTGAAGAAATCCTCGACAATCTGTAAAACTCTTCTTCTTAGCTTGACCTCGGCATTAAGTTGGCTCTGCTGCAGCCCCTCAGACAATTTCGACCGCTCAATGGAATCTTTGAACGAGCTTTCAAGAGTATCCAAACCCCCAACGCTTATAACCGACTCTCTGGAATCCAAATTTCCGCTAATCAAGCTGGAAATTGAAAACAGCATGTGGTTTTTTACAGAAACAGAATGTTCTTCCTTGAACATTAAAAGCAGCCTTTCTGAGGCTCCGTTTTCCAACGCATATTTTTGGGCTTCAGGATTATTTTGCAGCGCTGAAGTAAACACCATTGCAAGCATGCCTCGGATCTCCTCCTTCTGATCAATTATGTTAGACTTTGAATCATAGTCGATATCCAGCTCAAAACTACTAAGCAGACCATATAATATCTTGCTCTTCATAAGATCAGCGCCAAACTCCATATCGTGCGAGTACTCCTCCATCTCCTTTAGAAACTGCTTTGCCTGCTCAAAAGTCTTCTTGCTCTCGATAAAAAAGCCCTCATACATGCTTACTTTTGTGATGAACCTAGTGTCCTTTTTAATCCCGTCGCCGCTCTTGGCCCCACCCTCTTTATTATCCTCTGTGCCTCCTGGCTCTCCGCTTTGACTACCACTAACCTTGGCCAAGTTTTGGGCGTTTAACTTTAGACGAGCCTCATGCTTCTGTTTCAAAAATTCCTCAGAGATCTTGTCAATCATTTTTTTATCCTCTTCTTCCTTGCTTGCCTCCTCTTCATCTGACTCTACCAGCACCAGACCATTTCCGGGATCCGCTACACCCTCCGACTTGTTTTCTTCCTTCACATCCTCATACGGCCTAAATACCTTTTGCTTGGTGTTTTCGCTATCCATATATATCTGTTTTTCCAGGATATTTCCTCCATTCTCGCCCTCAGCTGCCTTCTTTTCATCCGTCTCCTTTGAAAGCAACTTGGCCATCTTGACGCCTGTTGTCATATCAATGCTAAAATGGAGCCCCTTATGCACTGTCTGCCCCTCTCTAATCACTTGGAATTCGTCTGTTGCTTTGAACGCTTTTGGGTAGCAGTCCTTCTCTTTATTTTCCTCAAACTCATTTTCCTGAACACAAATGTACACCTCATCTCCTCTGGTTATCTCCTTCAATATCTGTGCTGGAGTATCTTCCTTTATTATCCTGCCCAAAACCACCGAAGTTAGTGCCAAAATGCCCAAAATGCTCAGCTTCATGTTGCAGTCTACTGTCTTTTTTTCTACTTACAAAATACTGAATTGAAGAGCTTGATCGAATATATACTACTATATATTTCTATTATCCTCGTTTGCTATAAAACCAGTGCCGTGTTGCCTTTCTGTCGGTTATTTTTATTTTTTTTACTTTAGAGCCAGCTTGAGTTCTGGTCAAGATATGTTCCTTTATATACCACAAAGTCAGAGCGCGCATATCCCTATTTCTACTTATTGTTTGTAACCTCTTTTATTAATCACAAATACGAATCAACCAAAAAAATCATATTTTGTTTAAATTAACCATTGGCCTGTTGAAGGGCAACATACATTTGCTATTCTCTTCTTTTATTTGCAGACGCACATTTTAATGCAATTTTTCTCATTCCACGTTTATATAATTAAATTTTGCTTACACAGCTCCAATAGTTTGTCCTTTATGTTTTTTTCAACAATCTTTTGTTTTTTTTGAATAACTTTTTACGTGAGGGTTTTTGATTTGCCCATCTGTATTTCATTTTGGCAGCGCTAGAAAATTCGCTTTTAAGCAAATATTGTCTTTCATTGGCCAGTTTTTTGAGTTCTTTTTGGCTACTAAACCACCAACCATTCTTTATTATTATTCAGGAAGACCTGGCCAACTTTGACTTTTTCCACTGATAAAAAACACCTTTTCGCCCTTTGCCTTTTTATTGTCTTGATAAGAGACTATAAGACGGGACAACTGTAATCTCTAAATGCAAGATTTGTCTTTGTTTGCGCTGGTGCCAATTCTAAGTAATTGCAAAATTCCAGCAAGTATACTTATTGGTACCATCAATACCGTCAACAGGGTTTATCAGTGTAGTTTTTAATTGATATTTTAAGTAAATAGGATTGGCTTTCCATTTTTTCTTCAAGTTTGTACGAAAAAGGTTATTTCATTTAATTGTGCTACTACTGTCTTTCATAGCCTAAACAATGACTAGAATTGGAAAGGTATCAATGCCCAAACAATGTAAATTTCTCTTTTAGAAGAGACATTTGGAAAACAATAGTCTAACTTTGACTTCAAGATTCAACTCGCTTTGTTTAGCTTGGGAAACAATGCGGGCTTGTGTTCTTGACTTTGCTTCTCAGTTTATCCCACTTTAGCCTTTTTTAACTTGAGGCTGTCGTTGTTTGGGAACTTTTTGTTTTTTCTATTCCCGTTTCCGTTTCCGTTTCTTCTTGTTCTCTTAAAGCGTATCAGTTTGGTTTATTGGCTAAATGCCAAAATACCAACACAGAAAGCGATATGTATTACTGTGGTAAGATGATTATTATTTGTAAGCTATACCCTGCAAATAGCCAAGTCTTGGCTGCTTGCTAAACTATTGTAAAGTGTGATTAAATTGATACAGCAAAGATTACACCAGTAAAGACACCAATGAAGAGTACATCAACAAAGACATCAGTAAAGAGTGCATCAGCAAAAACACTGGTTAAGATAATACCAACAAAGAAAACACCAAGAAAATGCCAGTGTCGTTTTTTGATGTTTAGCCATTGTTGCTAGTATTTTAAAAAAAGCAACACCAATGACTACACAGCGTTGCTTTTACCAAAAGTCACCTTATATTATAATACGCAGGCCGAGTTTATTATTCTCTTTGCTGACCACTTTCGAGATCTCGTGTTACAAATAGTACAAAGTTTGTTTTCTTTGACTGCCTTAAACAAAAGTAAATTTCAATAATAATATTAAAGGTTAAAGCGAGTTTATTTAATGATTCGAGTAAATAAATGGGTAGATTTAGGTAATTGTTGCTAATTTCAATTTAGTAGATGCCTCAGTATTTTGAATTAGTTAATGGAAAAAAACACTTATAATTAACGATTGGCCCGCTTTAATTTCTAATTAAATACCATCTTTCAGCATTAAAATCCGTGATTTTACAAATTGAGTGGGATTTTTTTTTAAAGAAAGTGCCTGCTTGTAGTAATAAAAGCTAGATTATTCCTTGAGGATCTCATCTGACAAGCTTTATACTTATTCCACCACGAACTTCAAACTCTATTTTAAACTAGCCAACTTTACTAAGGTCATAATACCGAAATAAATATTCACTTGGCTGCTCTATTTTACACTCACAATACTTTAATATTGTAAAATACCGTGTTCGTTTTGCCTACCAAGCCAGAACGAGACCCAACAAAGCAAGGGGCAATACATAGAGGATAGATAAAAGTCGATATCAAGCTGTTTGCAAAGCTTGGCACTCAAATACTATTAAATCAAGCGAGAGAAGGTATTTTTTTTATTTGGAGATCGGCAAGATAAATAACTCTAGCTTAGATTTGATAAAGTCGAGCAGCAGCAAAGGAATTGGTAAACACTGGTACAGCAAGATGTTTAACCTTAAAAACGTATTTTCAAAGAGGAGGAATTCCAAAAAAGACGAAGATTACATAATTGCAGCGAAAGAAGCAACAGGCACCAGCAGCGGATTCAAAGTAAAAACATTTAACCGCGTCACAAAGCCACACAACATACCGGGGTTTAATGAGAATTCTACAGAAGGTACCTTTAAAGAATACTCTATGTCAATTCCAGCGTATGCGATATAACATGATTGTTTGCATTGTTACCCAAGCTTAGGGTTATACTGCTAAATTCATAGAATTTCTTTAACTTGTAAACACGTTTTTTTTAATGAAATGGCTCTAGGAATCAGTGGTTCAAACACTTTATCGAATCTAAATTATATTGAAGACCCAGCCAATAACTTCAATGACAATGCTAGCTACCACTCATTTGCATCAAATGAATCCGAGGAATACTCCAGCTCAAGCGTCAGGGCAAATAGCAGCTCCAACAACGTTCATAGCCAATATAATACCAACCACAGATCAAACACTCCATACTCGGATGCTGGGCAGTACAACCCCAGTAATAATAGTAGCGGTTCAAAGAATCTAATAAATTCGGAAGAGCTCCCCCCAAGCTTTAACAGGCAGAAGGGTGGAAGTCAGGGTGGGCTGAAACCAAAATTTGAAGACTTATCGCCTGAGGAGCAAAGCTTGGTAAAAGCCGAAAAAGGAGAAAAGTACTTTCAACTAGCTGTTAAACAGCACGAGCTGGGCGATTTAATAACAGCAGCAGCCTATTTTAAAAAGTCTGCTGACTACAACCACCCATCAGGCTTGTTGTTTTTTGGCTTATGCCTGAGGCATGGTTGGGTAAGTGTGTACATAGTGCGATGTGCTTATTATGCTCACCGAGTAGTTCTGGGCTTATTTTTTTTTTACCAGCTTGAAACAGTTACAGGCTTTTAAGATTATATCTCTACTAGTTTTTGCTTACTTTTAACTGACTTTTGTTTGGTAATTCTTTTATTTTATTCTAGGGGTGCCAACCAAACGAAAGAATGGCATTTATATACCTCCAAAAAGCTGGAGAGTCGGTGGTGCCGGATGTTAAAAGTATAAACCCAGCAGTTAGTGGGGTGGCTAAAGAAGAGCTAGCAATGGCTATATACGAGCTGGGCCAGAGTTATTACCATGGATGGGGGGTCCCACGAAGCAGAAAGACAGCAGTGCATTATTACGAGCTTTCAGCAGATTTGGGCGACCCTGACTCCCAGTCTGATCTGGCTAGGTGCTATGAAAAGGGAGAAGGGGTGAAGCGCAATCTCAAAAAGGCAGCACACTACTACCGCATGGCCTATGCTCAAGGCTCGGATATCTTTGGAAACTCTTGGATTTTCAAGAAAAAATACGACTCTGATTCGGCAGGCAAGTAGCACAGCTTTGTGTGTCTCTAAGCATTCCTTTAGCTCGGGCCTGAGATTCTCATTTCAGCCATTACTAGACATCCTTTCTATCGCACTTTTGCATTTTTTCTTTTTCTCTTTATAGCTGGCATCTTACACCTTTTTCAGCTTTCCAAGCCTACTTTACTTTTTCTGCTTTCTGCTTTCTGCTTTTTACTTTCTATTATTTGCTCCTGTTCTATTATATTTTATTTGTATATTAATACACGTTTTTTATTATTAATGTAAAGTTGTGTGAATTAAACTCCTTGGCCAAATTTAGCGCATTTGGCTGCTTTTGTTTCAATGACCATGTAATTTAGTAAGAAGTAAACGGCGCCAGCGGCTGGTATTGTACTTGACATTCAGGATCGAAAAAATTAATAAGCGGTTTTTGTGGGTGTGAGTAATTTTAGTGGTAAAAGTAGTCGTGATAGGTAGATAGGTAGATAGATATCTCATATTTCATATCTCATATTTCATATCTCATATCTCATATCTCATATCTCTTTTTGTTTACTCCAAGGACAATTGCCGGTCAAACTTATCATTCCAATAAGTTGATTTATTCTGTTTATACCATCTCGCCTTTGTTGTTCAATGTACATTTTAAACTTCTGATTTGTTTCTAGGTACGTAAACCTAAATAATGTGTGGGGAGGAAAAGTTGAACAAACACAATGAGTAAATGTCGCCAAAACGAAAAACCCTGAGGTCTTGTGATTTAAATTAAAAATGCATAAAAATGTAATTCATAGAAAATCTGCCACTAATTTTGCCCTAAAAACACCAATGGCTATTTCACAGCGTATCGAACAACGCTCTAGGCACATTCAACGACATGAAATTACACGTATTTATTTGGACGCTTCTTAACTGTAGTTAGTAGCATAGCGCAATTTTACCTTATTAATAATAGTATTGTTATTGAATTGCCGTTTATTCTGTTGAATCCAAAGTACTGTTTCAGCCAACCATTTACATTTAAACATGTGACTTGCTATGTTTTATTACACACTATTATTCCATTAAGCCCAACAACATATGGAGACTGAACAAAAGAAAAGAACACTGAAAAATGTCCAAGGATTAACCGTGCTTTAATAATACCCAAAGTCATATGAGCCTGAAGTAGCTAGGCTTAAATGTTGCTTTGAATAGACGCTTTTCTATTAGAAATAAAAAAAGCTGAAACGGGAGCTCAATAATTAGGGGGGGAGGGGGAGGGCGGGGTTGATGCAATGCTACCAAAAATGGTTGTTTGTTCAAAATATGTTAGTTAGAAATAGTGCTAGAACAAAGCACAGACAAAAGAATCATCAAAATAAGTAGTGCGAAACTGCATATCTCAAATATGGAATATTGACATAATTTGTTTGAGGCAAATATTAAGGAGAGGATATTGGTTAAATTGCATCGAAACAACATACATTGATATATCTTTCTTTGTTTCGTAACTATACAAATACGGAATAAAAATAACAGAGTCAGATAATAAATAAACAAGTACTGAAAAGACTAAACACTAATAGATTAAATAACCAAACACTAGTAGAGTAAGTAACCAAACACTAGTAGAGTAAATAACCAAACTAATCAGAAAGGAACAAACAATCACTCACTATGGCTATTACAAACCAGGAGCATGAAGACGTCACAATCAACGATGTTCTTGTGAAACTTAGCGCCATCAAAGATGTCAACAATGTAAGCCAAAGTTGCCTAGTGTTTAGTTCGTATTCCGTGTATGTCGTAGACGTTGATTTGTGGACATGAATTGGAATTGTAACTTTAATTTATACTTACACTCAAGCCCACATTTATAGTTACATTGATGTTAACACTCGTACTTATATTCATGTTAATGTGTCGTTTTAATACTCGTATCAAATCAAATAGTTGGACGGTGTTGATTCAGCAGACAAAAAGACAGAGGCAAGAGAGATACAAGAGCTGGCTAAAGACTTGCTCAACAAGATAAAAAGTTACTCAGGTAATTGCCCTCAAACCATTTAAAAGTATTTTTTTTGTTGCCTCGAGCTTTTAATTGACAGCTTACCATTCTAAAATAATAATAGACCATAATGGAGATAAAAAGAAACATGAATCCGAAGTGGTCAACACAGTAATTGATACACAGCTAGACAAAGACGACCCTATTGCAAAAGCGCAACAGGCATTTGCCACTCGTGTAGTTTTGACAAGTAAGTGTCAAGTTTGAATTTGATATGATGTACAGTATACTGTTGACTCTGGAAGTTACAGACATAAAATAGAAAGCAGCACGCTAAAAAAGGCAGCCTGGATGTAAATTAAAACCAATCTAATAATAATAATGATAATGAATCGAGTAGCCTATCCCAAGCAAGTTGGTGTCAAGCCGATTCCGATGAACTGGGGTGCTGCATCACCTTCTGAAAGGGGACCAATAGTTGTATCCAGAGATCCTGAGCTACTGGGGTTGCGTAACTCAATTGGTGCTCACGGTGGATCATATTGCATCTACAAGGCATTGGCTGTGGCTATTGGGGCGCTCTCACCTCACCATAGACCCGACTTTACTAATACCCAGCCGCCTTATAGATTTGGCCCTAACGCGTCTTGGTGTAATCCAGAAAAGATTGTATCTTTGGATCCTTGGGGCCATATGGTGGTTGAGAATTTTGGCGAAATGATAAATAAGGGTGTAGACATTAGACCAACAATTGCAGTCACAAAGGCAAACTTGAGACTAGCCGAGATTGATGAGGCTGTTAAGTTGGGAAGAATAGTTAATGATGGCGACATTGTTACAGATGGCGGAAATATACGTGTGTCCAAAGCAGCCATTGAGCCTGTTTGGTTCCTCAAGGGGATAGCCGAGAGGTTTGGCACAACAGAGGGGCTGTTGAGAAGGGCATTGTTTGAGGATACCGGCGGAATGTATCCCGAATTGATTACGCGGCCAGATATCAAGGTGTTTTTGCCTCCAATCGGAGGAATTACAGTGTATATTTTTGGAGATCCAGACAAGATTAGAGATCCAGAAACTAAGCTGACAGTTAGAGTCCATGACGAATGTAATGGGTCGGATGTGTTCGGGTCAGATATTTGTACTTGTAGACCATACCTAATCTATGGAATTGAGGAAGCAATTAAGCAAGCACAAGAAGGTGGGGTTGGGCTTGCGATTTACTTTAGAAAGGAGGGCAGAGCTCTAGGAGAGGTAACAAAGTATTTAGTGTACAATGCTCGCAAGCGCCAAGATGGTGGAGATACAGCAGCAACATACTTTGAAAGAACCGAATGTATTGCTGGGGTTAAAGATATGCGTTTCCAGGCACTGATGCCTGATGTCCTACACTGGATGGGGATTACAAAAATCGACCGCTTCATTAGCATGTCAAACATGAAATATGATGCTATCATTGAGTCGGGTATTTCCATCATTGAAAGAGTGGATATCCCTGCTGATATGATACCAGAAGACTCAAAGTAAGTTAAAATACCATTAATTAAATATAATCAACACTTAAAGAATTGGTATAATGTAAAATAAAATAGAAACTTCATGCTTTACTTTAGCAGGAGCTGGGAGCTAATAAATCTCCACTTATTCATTTGTAATCTTTTTTTTTCTGATGTGAATTATAGTGTCGAAATACAAGCCAAGATTGCCTGTGGCTACTTTAGCTCCGGAAAAGCTCCTACACAGGTCGATTTGGAAGAAACTAAGGGGCGTGGGTGGGAGTGAAGTTTTTAAGCTGACCGGCTGTGTTATATGGACCGAATAGACATTTATCATTTCGCATTTTTAGGAATATTCAATTATTTGTTGTTTTTGAAACACTTTACCAAACTGTGCTATTTTGCTAATATTCAATATGGACCTGATGAGCGATATCATGACTGTGTAATGTTAAATCTTGACGTGCTTGGGTTGTAGTGATATTGGAGTGATATGTTTGAAATAGGCCCATCTTTCGTATTTACACTTTTTATTTTTATATTTATTTTAGTTATTTTAACATTTTGATTACGATTAAAAAAAACCTTCTACTTGAAAAGCTCACAATAACCCTCTCTCTAAACAATTCAACATTTCCTGCTAGACCGCAGCAGGTGGGCGGCTTTAAGAGTCGATAAGATGGAACTCTTACGTTAGCCATTACAAGAATAAGCTAAAAGGGCCAAGAAGAAAACCAAATTTGCTCATTCCAATCTCACAGAGATCGAAGGGGTGTTGGTTAAAAGTGTCGTTAATCATATCAAAATAGCACAGTGTTTTATAGTACTTTTATGGTATTGTTCAATATTGTATGCTTTGTTGTGTTGATTCTATTACTAATAAACCACATAAATCTCACTTCATTAAATAAATCAAATCAATATTTCTTCAGTTTATAATTTCTTGTTTACTTTACTTTGCTCTAAACGCTTTAATATTCCGCTTCAAAAAGTAAAGAATTTCAATAAAAAAAGTCAAAAAGCAACAAGTAGATAATTTAGTGGTTTCATTTCTGATAGTAAACAAGATTGTGTCTGTTTTTTGATATTTAGAGAAGGAAAATAAATAAATAACGCAACGGTATTTACACTGAGACAGATATTAAACAGTTTTAGAAAGCAAAGCACGAGCGGCGCGAAATATAAAATAGAAGTATTCTAAAGCCGAGATGAAAGAAAGAAAATTTAAGCCTCAAGTCTACTACTATTGTCCATGTGGGGAGAAGGTAGATACAGCGGGGTTGAAAGGTAGTCGTAGTATAACGCTTGAAAGCAGGCAACCAGATTTGAGAGGAGAAGATATGAGATACAATTCGTACCCATTGAGTCAATTGTACTATTGTGATGATTGTGGAACTATAAGATGCAAGAAATGTGTGTTTTTGGAAGCAGCGGGGTACTATTGTCCAAATTGTTTATTTGAAGTGCCAACAGCGTCGGTGAGACTGGAAAATAATGGCTGTGGGCGGAACTGTTATGAATGTCCTGTTTGCACTCAAGTGCTTTCAGTGGTTGAGGGGGATCAGGAACAAGTAGGAATGGGTGTTGGGAGCAATGGTGCCGAGGATGGCGGGGATAAGCCCAAGAGCTACTGGCTACAATGTGGGGTTTGTGCCTGGGATTCACGAGAGATTAACTGGGAATTTGCCAAGCCCACGGGTTTGTCAGGTAAATTGATTTAGAATCGAGTAAATTGAATTGGTTAAATTGTTTAGCGGTAAAAAGCTAGAAAATATACGAGCGTAGTCGTCTACTGGATACAACAGGAAATTAAAGAGGGTGAAAAATGTGTATGGTGTAGGTCAAATATCAGAAATCCGAGAGCCTAATAAGGCACAGCAGGAATTTGAGAGTTTAACAGCGCATTTCGAAAGTCTACAGCAGCAGCAACAACAACAGGCGGGTAGAACAAAGCAGGCTACGAGTGGGGTAGGAAGCGAGATGCTGTCGGGATGGAAGAAGCAACGGACACAAAATGTGCGAAATATGGTGTATGGAATAGATTCAAGCCGGGCAATGTCGTTTTATGGAGGCGATGGAAGTGATGGGGCGAGTGCCGGTGCTGGAAAGAGTGGTGCGGAGGGACAGGGGTCTGGAGAGCAAGGGTACCATGCATCGGTTTACTCGGGAGAGAATCCAGAAGTGTTTATAAAACTCGCACAAACAACTGATGGAAATTTAGGTGGGTATTCAAAATAATTAGAGTGGATAACAAAGGAAAATATAAGAGAGGGTGTGTGAGTATGTGTAACTAATCAAATTAATGGATTCTGTGTTTTGTAAATGCGAAATGTAAAATGTAAAATGTAAAAAAATATGGGATTGGTAAATGGTACAGTTGGCAGTCAGTTTAATGAACTAAAGTAAGTGGGTCTACTATTCTTGCAGCGGTAAAGTGGTATATGTAAAGGAAGTAAATAATAGGTATAAGCAAAAAAGTGGGAGGTATGGAGATTGATGGTTAAAAAAAATATGTGAAAATGTAGTGGAAAGAGCAAGTATCCGAGCCAGGTGCATTTGGTGATGAAGTCGGCGCGGCGGTGTCGAGATTGTCGGCACATACTAATAAAGCCAGAGTCAAAGGCGCAGTCGATAAAGTTCAAGATAAAGCTGACGGCAATAAACTTTGTGCCAAAGATAACGATTCCGGTGGATTTTGGGCCAGGCAAGGAGATAAATGGGAGTGGGATATTCCGAGTAGGGGTGAGGCACTTGGTTCCGGTGCGAATAACAAATCCGATATACAGCAGTTTGGAGATGGAGATGGTTGTTGGGATGGATAAGAAATTGAGAACCAAGGAGGCGCGGTTTGTTCCTGAGAGGTTTGGAGTGAAGGCGTTTGCGGAGCTGTGGGAGTATGAGGATATTGATGAAGAGGATGAGGACGAGGATTTTGAGTTTGAGTATGGGTTTGGGTTTAGTGATGATGGAGGAGTTGGGGTTGGGTCGGCAAGCGAAAGGCTACAAGCTGTGTTTTCTGAAAACGTCACGTCAAACGGGGGTGTGCTGAGTCGGAGAGGAAACACTGCATTGGTTGTATTGGAGGTAATTCCTAGCAAGGCAGTAGACAACCTAGTGGTAAGTTGGATTAGAGCCATAATTACCGTCAATTTGCTCAATGTATAAGCGTCTGGTTTAGCTGTTCATGATGAAATACTACTAAATTAACACATGCTCTCTCTTTCACCCTTTCCAAGAGTAGTCGGGGTTGCGTGAAAGATTGTAAGATATTTATATGTTAATGTTTGTATTTGTGATTGTGATTGTTTTAGATTCCTGTTTTGGTAAAATATCGACATGCGGTGCTGGATGAGTCAGTTGGAGGTGGAGACGAAGCACCTGGTATGAGTGTTGATGGAGAAGGTGATGTGGGGTTTGTTAACAGATTTACATGGGTGTATCTGCATTTGGGACAAGTTGTTGCATAATTTTGACAGACAAGCGATGTGGAATGAAATATATGTCTAATCCAGGACCATTACCATCCATTTTCCCACCTTAATCTATTAGTTTTACTTTGAAACTTTTGGACTTTAACCAAGTACCGATAATAATAACAATAGCATCAAATTTGACTCTTGATGAACCAAATTTGCTTGATAAAATAAAAGTAGAAAAATGAGACAATACAAAAATAAATAATAATAAAAAGTTTCATTTCAATAAAGAAAATAGTATATAAATTAAAGAGTTAAAAAAACTAAAAGATTAAAACAAAACAGAAAAAAAAAAAAAAAAGCAGGTTAAACAGGCAAAAAAACTATCGGCGTCACGGTCTGATAATCAATCGTCGTCTTCAAAAACATGTTCAATCTGTTCACGAACAGTACCAAGTTCCTTGGACGATCTTTGAGGCAAGGCAATTGGAGAAACAGAAACATAGTCATAGTCATGGTCATAGTTGGAACCAGTTGTGGTTGTAGTTGCAGCAGCCCCTGCCAAACCGAATCTATTGCGGCCGCCAAAACTGACTTGATGCAGGTCAGACGCCAGAACCGACTTGGATTTTGATGCTGATTTGGTAGGTGAAGCGATGGCTTTTCCAATTACGCTGTTAGCGCCAATCGACTTCCTGCTCTTTCTTCGGGATTTCCTGTCCAATGGAATAGATAATCTCGGGGGATCGACGTGTAAATCCGTGTTTGAATTTGAATTTGAATTTAGATTAGAATTAGAGTTAGAGATAGGGTTTGGTTGGTTGATTAGTGGGTTAACCGGGATTGGGAGTCTGGATTCGGGAATTGTTTGAAGTATGTTTGCCTGAAGCTTTTCTATTTGGGTGTCGGTATCGTCCTGATCACCGTTGTAACAAGTGTTTCCTTCAGATTCCAAGTAATGGCCGTCGATTCCGTAAGTGTCGCCACCTTCAGCACCATCGCTGTTGGCAAGATCGCGATCAGCATTGTCGACTTCATTGTTGTTGATTTCGTTTACCAACTGTTCAATGTCATTGCTCTCAATGTATTCGGGTGTGTTTGGAATGGAGCTGTTTGGTAGAGCAGCAAGTTTGGCGGATCTGAGAGCGGACTCTGCTGGACTGGTTTCAGAAGCAGCCATCCCACCAACCACCAACCGACTGCCAGACCCAGCAGTTACGCTTTGGTCATAAGGCGGCAGCTCGTAGTCAGGGTGCAGCTTGGCATAGATGAGCTGGACATCCCGGATGCCAAGGTACTCGTCGAGCTTTTGGCGGTCAAACTCAGATATGCGGAGCTGCTTCAAAACCAGCGATTCGACTTTGGAGACTAGCTTGACAAGAACAGAGTCGGACTTTTCGGACTGCATCCTGGCAGCCAGAGAGTCAACCAAAACAACGAGCTTCTTGAGCTCCAAGTCCTTGTTGGCCCTCCACGCCTGACGGATGTAGTAGGTTTCGGCCTCAATCATTTCGTCGTGCTTGATGCTGTCAACAACCAGCTTGGTAACGAGCTGGATCAGCACACGGAGCACGTTGGGGTTTTCAGTGTTTGAGTCGGCATTTGCTGCAATCAGGGCATCGATTCCGATCTGGTAGAACCAGGTGGTGTTGACCATTTCCTCGGCACTGCTGGAAGCCACAGAAGCGTTTTTTGCGGCGTTCATGGACTTTGCTATTTCGTTGGAAATCCGCGGATCGGCCCACGACAACAGCTGCAGGGCAACCTCGTAGGGCGTTCTGATCCCGGTGTCGCTGCCAGCCTTCAAATCGCCATAGGCATTTGCGTACTCGTACAGAATTTCAACAACAATTTTGGCCAGGTTCTGCTGGTTGGTCAGCGAAGAGTAGCAGTAAGCTGGGAAAAAGTAGGAGAGGCACTGCAGGAACTTCTGGTTGTTTGCCGACACTGGGTGGAAGTACAGAATACACATATTTCTTAGCACCAGGGTGGGGTCCTGGATCCTTCGGCCATACAGCAGCTTCGACAGCCCCTCTGCAGCCATTGCCTGCACCTCGTTGTTCTCGCTCCCCAGCGCATCCATAAACACTTTGGCCAGCTCATCCTGCTCAAGATTCGTACTGATTTCGTCAACCCCAAACACAAACGCCAGGTCAAACAGCGACTTGAGCCCGTGGATCTGGAACTCAACCGTTCCTTGCTTGCACACTGCCACCAGCAGCTCTGCGTTTCCCACCGCCATCCTCTTGTCCAGCAACGAACACAGCGCCAGACAGTCCACCGCACACTTCAGTAACGCCGGCTCGTTTTGGCTCAGCGCTGGTGACACGTACTCCTGTGTCAGCGCATACACCGCAGAGCTCTCGGTCAGCGTGTCGTAGCACCTCTCCAGCAGCGCCTTTATAATATACAATGCCTTGAGCTGCGTCAGCAACTCCACCGCCCGCTTGTCCTCCTCCCCAACCACCAGCGCCGCCTCCTCCCCTGACTGCTGAACCCCGCTGATCACCTCCACAATAATCTGCGTAAAATCCGTTTCGTCCAGCGACAATCGCTTCACAATGTCCACCACGTGCCCTATATGCACCTCGCTGATGTCTGGAATCGCCAGCAGCCGCCTCATCAGCGTCAGCATCTCTCTCCGCCCAAGCTCGTCCATAAAGTCCGACATCTTTGCCACCAGCAGCTCCTGCAGGATTATATAGTCTATCTCCGCGTCCCTCTCGTCGTTTTCCACCTCCATCTCCGCCCCCGTCTCTGCATTGTTTCGGCTCTCCTCTGAACTTGATCGAAGGTCCAAGTGCTTGTTTATGCTCTTCACTATGTCCAGAACCCCTGGCATCCTCTCGTCCAGCTTGTCCATCTCGTTTCTCTCCTTGAAAAACTCCAGCGTGTGCCGCAAAAGAAACACCGACTCTGGCTTCAAGTCCTGCCATATCTCCACGCTGAACTCTATCAGATCCGCTATTTCCGGAAACGTCTTCAGCAGCAGCTTTGCTGTGTCCTCTGCTATCTCGCTATCCACCACATCTAACCCCTCAAACAACGCCACCAAATCATTCCCCGCGCTTTTCAGCCAATGTCCCGCCACCATCTGTATACATGCCTGCTGCACCAACACCTCCCGATCCCTAACTCCCGCCGTCAATATCTCCTCCCGCTTCTCTATCGTCAGCGTCCAGTACTCTATCTTTGGCAACACCTTGCTAAACAAGTGCCTCCTGTTTATCTTGTCTACATCCCGTGCCCGTTCAATCAAGTACGGTGTCGTCACCTCGCTTGCATCCAGCCCCACCATCACCACCCGACGCACCTCCGCATTTTGCTCGTACCTCAGCAACCTACACAGCTTCATAATCGTTCCATTTCTTGCATGATCCACCCCTATCAATAACCTACACAACGTCACTGACGCGTTCGCTCGAACCCCCGCATCCCTATCCAACAACCGCTGCTCCAAACTCTCCACCAATTCTTGGTATATGTCCTCACTATTATCACATATCATCATTATTCATTTACTTTACTTTTCTATCCCTTTGTTTTATTTCTTCTTTATCCTTCTTCTACCCCTCCTCTTTCCTCACCAGTCCTCCCCCCTTACACCCCAAACTAAACCCACTTCCATATATTTCTTTCTACTTACTCTATTTCCTTCAACAAAACAACCAACATTGATACCAGCTGACAACACCTCAGCCTAACCATCTTCTCCTTCGCTGTAAACCCATTCAGCAAGTGCAACATCAACGTTTCTGTAAACCTTGTTGTCACTGTATCATCTGCATCGTCTTCTGCCCCGTCCACTTCCATATTGAAAACATCATCTGTGTCCTTGCCACTTTTCTTTTTTTCCAAATACTTTGTTTCTATTTACCATTATTGTTTGTTTACATTATTGCTTTAATTTTTTACCCTACCAGCTATTTTACATGTATCGCTCTTTTATTTTGTTTATCAGCAATTAGGTGTTATTTGATCTGATTCCGCCACTATTACTCCTTGTCAATCAATCATTTACCTCTTGTATACCCGTAATTAATAAAAGAAACAACAAACTTCAGCACTCGCTCCGCTGTAGTTTCCTTTTTCTTTACTACCAGAACCAAATTCAGCTTCTTGATAAACTCGTTTAAAAACTCTGTTTCAAATTCCACCGCATCTCCAACTCCAAAATCCACTCTTTTCCCCTCCTGCAACCTACGCATATCTACCGCCAGCTTTTGATGCATCGCTCCTGACATCTGCGCCGCTGTGAATATCCGTGCTAGCTCTGGCTCCAGCTCTACCTCTTTTGCCTTTTTGCTGTTCGCCGTTCGTGAGCTTTTCGCATTTTTAGCACTTTTTTTCATTTCTCACTGTATCTACCTTTTTCCCTGGCTCTTTATTCTTTTCACTCTTATTTACAACTGATATACTATTGGTATAAACTGTTTGATTTAACCGGAAGCCGCTACTTTTCAATGTCTTTTTTTGTATCAGTCTATCTAGCCCCTATTCTCGTATATACTGAATAAATCTCTCCTTGTCACCACCTTTTTTTTATTGCTATTGTTTCTACTTTAACTTTTATCAGCTTTCTAGACTTCCTTGGTTTGCGTCAACTAATAGATACTTTCTGGCCTTTTTATTTTTTTACTTTCAATAATTCGGCCTATATATTTTATTTTTTTTCAATTGTTTTGTTGTTGTTTATACTTTTGTTTTGATTCAATTAACTTGCGTTAATTAATGTGTTTTTTATTGCTTATTAATTGGCCAGCCTTGTTTACAAATTTCTGTGCTTTTTTTTTCTTTCACCTGATTTAAACTGTGCCGTTTTTTTAGTTGCTAAAACGCTCCATGAGTCTAATTTTTACCGTCCACTCCCCCCCCTCACACACATCAACATATGTTTATAATATATGAGTCTACAACTCGTTTTGTAGATCCTGCACTGGCAGTTAAGCTTTAGCTTTGACTGTTGTGCATTATGTTGAATCATCATATTTTCGAATTTAAACTGCTTTATGATTATACACATCGTCCCTTTGTGTTCAAATTGCGTACCAGTTACATGCCCATTTTATATTTAATCAAACATAAAAGTAAACGATCATAAATCTTGGCTAATATAGCAATTGTTCAGTTTCGATTAAATTACATCAGTGATATATGGATGGGCGAGTCAATTTCAGTGAGAAAAATAATAATATGACCCCAAGCTGAACTGTCATCGAATTGTTTATTGCAGATCAGTATTATCAGATGCATTAATTCATTACTTGTCTCGAAGTAAAG
Source organism: Capniomyces stellatus (assembly GCA_001661515.1). Lineage (NCBI taxonomy): Eukaryota > Fungi > Kickxellomycota > Harpellomycetes > Harpellales > Legeriomycetaceae > Capniomyces > Capniomyces stellatus. Next base: position 353,496 of record LUVW01000013.1, on the reverse strand, counting down.
TGATATAAAAAAAAGTTTATATAAAGCTACAGTCTTTGTTTTCCATAATCTTGAGTGATTTGTATAATGAATATGCTTAAATTGGTGATTACTATACTTCCCCTCTCTACTTGATACACCTTTCCCCACTCTATCCCCCCCCCCCTCTCATTGCTTCAATATTCTATCAGGTGTATTAATCAATTTGTTAAAACCATAAAGTTATTTTCACAGCATTTCCGATTTAATTGGACTCGAAAAGATGCAATAGTATTGTAAAAATAGATTCTGTTTGGCAATATATAACATTGCCTAACCAACTCGTTTTCTTTGTCTGCTTACGAATCGAAAAATGTAACGTTAAAAGATTTTGGTTATTCCACTGCAAAAACAATCGCACTTATGCATTGATATAAAATTGGGCAAATATTTTGATGGTAATTTGCCTGATGGCTTTTTCAAATAGTCATTGTATCTGCAATCTCCCAATGACAAATAAGGTTTTCAACAAATCTCACAGCCCACTTTAATGCCGCTAATTACCAAATAACACTTGTTTGAGAAGGCTTTTTTTTTTATACGTTGGTTTTATTTGTAATCTAATACGGATAATCACAATAGTTAATTTGAATTTGATTGCTTTTTTTATCCTTAGTGTTCTCTTAACCCAAAATAAAGCAAAATAAAATAAAATAATAGCGCTAGTGTTCGTACCTACACTAAAAGCAGCAATAGTGATAGCAATTTCGACGCTACTCCCAAAAAAAAGCAATAAATAAAGGTAGTTGAACCGGTTGGGCTGAACAGATCACAGTAGGTAGACATAGAATTTCTAAAAGCGATAGCCATCAGGACAATTCGCACTTGTATTTGTGATATTTGCAAGCGTAAATAGATCGTGCTGCCAACATACATAATCAATCACTGATCTCGAAACATTTGTTGAGTTATAAACTAGAACATTGCACGATTTAGGATAGAATCAATTTTCCCTTTTATCTATATCCTAACTCTTCCTCGACCTACTCTAGCATCATTTTTAAAACAAAAAATAACAATACTAAGGGCGGCAACAGGGTTAAAAGTAGAAACTTTAAATTCTCAGAACAAAGCGATTAGACGGTTGAAAGAAATAGAAATATTGCGAGAGGAGAAAAGTAAAATTAGGACATCTTTGATAAGTAAAGGCAATATATATAGCAAAACGGAAAAAGAAGGCGCAATAAATGATAGTCTGAGAATCAGGAATACAATTCGACATAATAGCAGGCAGATATTGGAACTAGACACGAGAATCCAATAAATTTTAGACAGAATCAACTAATAAATAGGAGAAAGTAAGCAATGTCAAGTAGAGCAAAGGGCGACCATAAGATATTCAAGTTTGCAACGGTGGCAACAATTCCTACTCTTGGTCTGATATGGCAATTTAGAGCAGAGCCATTGTTGGTGTGTTTTTGTATAGCAGTGCTGGCGGGATTGGCAACATTATGCTTTATTCCACAGGCCGAAGCCAGTTTTATAAAAGTTGGGCTTTCAGGGACAGATATGAACAAGCCGAGTAAGCCACTAATAGCAGAAGCTGCAGGGGTGATATCAGCTACGTTCTACCTGATAGCAACATTTCTGTTTATTCCGGTGTTATTTAACAAGTGGACAATGGATTCAATGGAGTTTCGTCACAACCTGCCGTTTATCAAGTTTGGAGAGTATCTTTCGGCGCTGCTGTCTTTACAAAGCATGGTGTTTCTAGGGTTTGCAGACGATGTTCTTAATCTAAAGTGGCGGTTTAAGCTGATATTGCCGACAATAGCATCGATACCGGTGTTAATAGTGTACTATGTGTCATTTGGAGTTACACATGTGATAGTTCCGGTTCCGCTAAGAGTGTTTTTGGGACACTCGGTGGATCTTAAGGGGCTTTATTATGTGTACATTGGGATGATGGCGGTGTTTTGTACGAACTCGATCAATATTTTGGCGGGAGTTAATGGTATTGAGGTGGGGCAGTCGTTGGTGATAGCAGCGTCGGTTATGGTGTACAACTGTTTGCATATAACCTATGGCAAAGTAGAGTCGATGTACTACCACACATTGTCGTTGGCACTGCTGGTGCCATTTTTCTTTGTGTCATTGGCGCTGTTCAAGTGGAACAAGTATCCGTCGCGGGTGTTTGTTGGCGACACGTACTGCTACTTTGCTGGGATGACGTTTGCTGTAGCAGGGATATTGGGGCATTTTTCAAAGACGATGCTTCTGTTTTTCATGCCACAGATAATCAACTTTATCTACTCGACGCCACAACTGTTTAGACTTGTACCGTGTCCAAGGCACCGGCTGCCAAGATTCACGGCGTTTACCAGTGCTGTTGAGTCAGAGGCGATGGGGCACAACAACTTTGATTTCTTAGTTGGTATGCGGCGTAGCAGTAGTAACTCGAGTGTTGGCAGCGTTGGAGGAGCCACCAGAACAGGCGAGCAGATGGGGGGGAATAACGCGTCAGCAAAACAAGGGCTGAAACAAGGCTCGAAACAAAGCAGAAAAAGCAGCTATTCACAGCAGAAGTTACTGCTGAGCGAAAAGAGCAAGCCAAAGAGTGTGGATGTTGGTAAAGGAGGTGGGCTAGGTGAACCCAAGTTGTCGTTTTACTCGCTTTACGAGACGTCAAGATCGGTGCAAGCGAGCCCAACTAACGCACTTTTGTCAGACGACTCGGGCGACTCGAACGAAGACTCGGGGTGTTCGTTTAGGCAGCAGCCGTTGGTAGGTGAAGTGGGGTGGAAAAAGTCGGTTGAGATGGACAAATCAAAGTCAGCAGACCAAAACAGTACGACAGAGTGGAGAGGGGTTAAGGAGAAAAGAAAGCCAAAGAGCAAGAGCGTTGGCAGCATGAAGATGAAAAAGACAGGGTCAAATGGGAGCGGAAAAGGGGTGGGCAGGCCGAGGGTTTCAGTTAGTCGGGTTGGGGCATTGGTGGCGAGTAGAACGTCGCTGGTGAATGTGTCAGCGTTGGGACTTAAGGTGGTATTGCTGCTGGAATGGATGGGATTGGCGCAGGTGTGGAGGGATGTTGATGGGAGAGAGTCAGAGGTGAACAACTTGACACTGATTAACCTGTTGCTGGTTTGGAACGGGCCAACATCGGAGAACGACTTGGCAAACAAGATAATATATATGCAGATAGGGTTCTGTCTGTTTGGGCTGGCACTTAGGTTTATGCTATCGTCGTTGTTTTACGAGGGAACGTTTAAATAGGGAACAAAACGTGGGACATACTAGTACCAACAAAGTATAACCAAAAAAAAAAAAATGAAAAGATTTTCAATAGTAATAGTAATAATAATAATAAATAGTTGAAATAAAATGGAAAAGATGATTGATAGAGTATTAATTATATTTATAAAATAAAAAGCAGAGGTTAAAAAATTAAAAGTAGATGAATATAAAATGGTAACGGTAGTAGTGAAAAGAAGAGGTATTTGGTTAAAAAAGAAATAGAATAAAAAAAGGAGGGGGGGGGGGGGGNAAAAAAAAAAAAAAAAAAAAAAAAAAGGGGGGGGGGGGGGGGGCATTATGGGCATGATGGATTTAAATAAAGGAAAAAGAAAGTAAAAAAAAAAAAAATCATGAAGGGATGGGGATGAGGTGGGAGGGATTAGTTGGTAAAGATAAAAAGGTTGTTGGTGGCGGCAACAGCGATTGTATCTTCTTTTGGATGCCAGCTAGAGTGGAGGATTTTCCGGCCATAATCCATAGTGTCAGGGTTGATATCGTCCTTTTTAATTCCATTTCGGCCGTCTTTAGGGACACCGACTTTGCTTTTGCTTCCGTCGGTAGTTTGAACTCTGAGGGCTTTGAAAGCGTTTTTGTCGGCTTGGAGCATGATGTCGTCAGTGGGATCCTCGAGGTTGTAAATGTTGAAGTAGTTGTTGTATGAACCGGTCATAGCGCTCTTCCCATCACCACTCAAGTTACACTCAAACTTGTCAAAAATACAGTCGTTTTCGTACAAATCGCACAGCTTTGGGCGTAGGTAGTCGTGTACGTTTATTGTGCGGACAGGTTGGGAGTCCATGTTGATGTCCCACAGCCGGATTGTCAGGTAGTCTCTGGACAGAATGTATCGGCCATCCTTGCTGAACTTGGCATCGGAAACAGAGGAAATGATTTCGGAGAAAAAGTTCTTAGAGCTTGGATCCTCAGCCTCTTCAAAGATCTTTGCATAGTTGTCGCACAGTGCCGAATCGCGCATATCGCACAGTTTCAGCGTCCCCTTGCTGCTGCTGTACATAAACATATTGCACGATGTTGGGTGGAACTCTGCTGATGTTATAACCTCGGTCAGGTCCTCCATATTCGCCGGCTTAATGTCCACAATGTTGAAGCTCTGGTTATTTACCCCCAAATTCCACAGGTTGATTCGAAGGTCGTCTGCCGATAAATATGTTTCGTTGTCCGAATTCACCGATATCGAGTTGATATGGTACGCGTGCGCATTTGAGTAGATCCGTCTTGGAATCGCTGCTATTATATTCTCTCGAAACGACATTTGCGGAAGCCGAAGATGCGATATTGCTGCCGGTGCCCCCCGCTGCCCATCCAGCAGATTGTTTTCCGTAACCACTTTCAACGTCTTTTCACACACCTTCCACAGCTTTATTGTCTTGTCTATTTATCATCCATTTTATCAATTCAATACTCTTTTCCTTTTTCTTTCTCTTTCACTCCACTACTCCATTCTTCTTCATAATACATCTCTCTTTACCATTTGTTGTCAGCATAAACAGCGAATTGTTGTTGCTTGGCAGCCACTTGATCTTGTTAATCTTTTCCTCTATCTCTAAACTCTTCAGGTAATCAAACTCTGGCTCGTGCGACTGAAACTCTGTATAAAAGTTGTACTCGCATCCCTGTTTCTATCCCATTTATCATTTATCATTTTTTTTTGTTACTCGTACTTTTCTACCTCCCCACTACCACTACCACTACCATCTCTTTACCCTCGTCTTTCACTTACATTTTCATTCCTTTCAAATAAAACCACTCGCCCTCCCTTGTCTCCAGTAGCCAAGTAATCTCCCGTTTGGTTAAATTCAACCGTAGAAATAATGTCAGCTATTTATTTATCACCCCCCCCCCCCATTCAACATAAATTATTTTTTGTTTACTTTATCCCATCTCTTTTAATCTACTCATCTGTCTCTTTCATTCATTCTTTCTTTTTAATATCTAAATATTACTACTCTAATCTTCATCTTCATCTCCCTCTTTTTTTTATAAAAAAAAACAACTAATATCATATCTCAATATCTTTATTTTTTTTATCACTCTACCTTCTGTGACCTCCTCTACATCTGCCTTATCTCCAAAGCATTGGGTAAATTTCCATCCCTTTTCCATGCCCTATTTCCCATTCATCCATTCATTTATTTTTAATTTTAAGTTATTTACCACTTTCTCCCCTCCCACTTTCTAGTCTGCACTCCAAATTTATCCCTCATCAAACTACATTCCGAATTCCCCTTTTAATCCCCCCGCCAAGTTTTTCTTGTTTCTTAATATTGCCGAGATGATTTTTTTTTTGCTCTTTTTACAAGGCCTTAGCCACTTTCTCCTCAACATCATCCTTTTGTCTTGAAAACTCCTGATAATTCTTAACAATGAGCTTTTTTTTCTTGTTTTAAAGCCTCACCATCTTTTCCTTATTCTAAATTCCTAATTTACTCTACTTTTTTTTATCATCCTTCAAACAAGTCTTTTGACTTTGGTTTCATCACTCATCTTACCTGTACTTATTCTGTTATGGTGCTCGGTCTAGTTTTTTTTTTTTTTTTGGTTTGGCTTGCCCTTTTTATTTTTCAAGTATCGCTTCTTTTGTTTGCCCTTTCTTTCCTTTCCTTGTACTTGCCTTTCCTTTATAATTTAAATGTTTGCCTTTTTGGTTTGATTTGTACCTACTCGTTTTATATTGTTAATATTTTAGCTTCTATACTTGGCATTATCTCAATTATTACACGCACGAGCCATGTCTATTGCTGGAAGCAATGCCATTGTAACGTGTATGATTATTATAACTGTTTGACTAACACTGAATTTCTTACCCTAAATGGCTATTTGCTTTATCTTTTTCTTGTTGTCTTTATACCTTAATCTTTTTTCTTTTTTTTTATTACACGACTAATTAATTTAATATTACAACCAAGTTTTAACTCTAATCCTAAAACAACCTCTTATTATCGGTGCTGTTCGTTTTAGCTTAATAGCTGCTCAAAATATACATTTATATTTATGGATTATTAATCTAAATTTGTAGCAATAGCAGCAAGAATTTCACCGCTTATTATCTCTCTTGTACTTTTGCTTTATTCGAATATAAGCATATTTACTTTAGTCACCCATTATTCTTGACCTTTTTTTTTTCTTTTTTTTTCTTTCCTTTCTTTCACAACGCAACGCAACAAATTTTTTTAATATTTTAAATACTATTGTTTACCAATATTGTTTATTTAAGTTTTACACTTTAATTAATCCCTCGTTTGCTTTATTTTCACCAACTAACCAACACTCCCATCAAAACTCGCAATTTTTGTTTGGGCATTCCTTTTATTTTATTTTACTTTAATTTGTTTTACTTTAATTTGTTTTGTTCTGTTTTGTTTTGTTTTTGATATTTTTATCAATTTTACTTTACATTTACAGTTCTGCTTTTAAAATAACATACAGCCACTCCATTTCCCTATCTTTCACGAATCAATTCCCTAATCTACCAAACTGACTCCCACTACCAAACTAACCGCAATTGATTAGTCGGTTATATACCTGAAACCTCACTGGAAATTCAAAATAGCAGCAATTGGAGCCTCCCGAAATTGCCTAACTTGGCTATTAAAGTGGATTCTGCCTTAAACCCTAATTAGTTTCAGAAAATCTTCGGGTAGTCGCAACCCGACATTTTAAAAAAATATAAATAAAGTTTAATTAGAGTACAACCACACCACACCACACTTGTAAATTCTAGTGTATTCTCAAACCTAAAGCTCAACTAAATCCAGTGTCAACTTGGGAAAAAAAAATTTAAAAAAAATTCTTGCAGACATGACATTTTACACTAAAATCACACTCTCTCGTTGATAGCCTTGAATAGCACCATGTACTATTCACGTGCAATTATTGTTTTTTTACTTTTTTTTATTTTTTTAGAGTCATGTTATGATCCCTTTTTCTGCATTTTAAACACATTCGGTTCGCATATATAATAACTACATCTTTTCGTCAATATACCCGAGTGTGTCTGTACATCCTAAATATATGTGTGTCTGAATAACTGATTATAAAAAAGTGCTGTTGTGTGTGTGAGTTTGATGACCTGCATATGAGGCTGTTGTTGTCGGAAAAAAAAAGACTCTATACATCATACCAACGCCAAGCGAGTGCCTTGGCTCATTTTTGGGGTTATTCTGGATTTACATTCTTTGAAGCTTTCCAACCACACCACATCACGAAAAGAAAAACATATTTAAATTTATACCCAGGGACAAAAAAAAAATAAAGCTAAATAGAATAATATGATTGTTTTGGGAATTTATAAATGTGAGAGCGTGTATAAACTTAAGACTACGATAAAAGCATGACGCGTGATTAAACTTTCTTTCAAACTTAAAAATATAGGAAATGTGACAACCTTAAATAATCCTCAAGAGTGATAGGCATATCCGTGTATATTTTAAAATATACTGAACTGTTGCTTATCTCTCCATCTATTCAACACCAAAGTCAGCCTAGATCAGCTAACTGTGCGATTATCCATATACATGTACATATGCTTGTCAGGGGAGGAGTAAGAGTTGACCACTCAGTATGCCTAATAGGCCAAACATTCAAAAACATCTATTTTTATATTTCATTTTCAAAACTAAATACATTGGTTCACAATATTAAAAGTTGTGTAAAACTATATTACACTATGCACCACAAACATCTAAGGTTTTGGATTTTTGTTTGGTTGAAAGAAAAGAGGGGGGTTATAGTAGCGGATTAAAGGCGATTAGATTTGATGTTACATAATTGATGTTCGCTATTATTTTTATAATTGAAAAAGCCAAAAACTCGAGACCCTTTTAATCATGACTGATATTCACAGAGCTAAAAACTGATATGTTTACTTTTGCACTTTTATACCGAGCAGGCAAATAAGCGCACGGTATGGTATAGAAAAAGTAGACAGTAATGGAAACAATCCAATTGGCGTGATGAAGTATGTTTTGATGAATGTAAAGTGTAATATAGGAGTAAAATATAGTAAAGTGTGAGAAATAAGTGTAACTATTAGCTATAGCAGCCATTTTGATCAAAGTAAAAGTAAAAGTAAAAGTAAAAGTAAAAGTAAAAGTAATAATAATAAAATAATATTTGTAATTGTAATTTTAATAGTAAAAGTTAATGATAAACAATTAATAGTAGTTGGCGAGTTCAATGGCAAATGATGATAGAAAAGAAAAAAAAAAAAGGGAGTTAACTAGTGGTTAAGCTGGCAAAGCTAATTTAATTGATTCAAAAACCTTAAGCATCTTGCGGCGCGCCCCTAATGCCTGTACACCGATCTGAGTGAGCTGGGCATCAGAAAGTTCGATGATATCCGAGTAGACCATGCCATCAAAGCATGGGGTATACTTGTGTAGACGCAGGCTTCGCATCCAGCTTGGGACATCCTTGAGCAGCTCAAGGTCCAGTGGGACTGGAGAGTCTTTAGCACTGTCAGTGATGATTGGGGTGGCAGAAGCTGAGACAGAGGCAGATGCAGAAGCAGAGGCCGAGGCGTCAAGTTGAGGAACGACGGAATCGGATTGGGGAGAAGTGGCATAAGTATCAGGACGAGAATATGCTGGTTTAAGGGCAACACGGCTGGTGGAGGTGGAGGTGGTAGTAGCTAGGATTTGGGGTTTGGTATGTGCAGTGGATTTATCTAGTGGTAGTCTTGGAGTGGTTTGTTGAGATGGGATTTTGGCGGTAAAAGAGCCGTGTCTTGCGTAGTTGTTTGGGCGAACACTGCCAATGCTCTGTGTGTAGGAGGAGGAAGTGGGTGAGTTGAGGCTGGAGTCGTCTTTTGTTGGGGATATTGGAAAATTAGCCGAGTATGGGTTTGAAGCCTTGATAGATCTGAAAGAGCTGGAGTTTGCGGTTGACGAGTTCAGAGGCGGCGAGTACACGCCTGGTGGGGGCATGACAATAGAGTTTGAGTCGCGGTTTGAGCCAAAGACAAGAGACAGCCTGTTGCTGATTGGTCTTCCATCGCCGATTCCCGGAACTTCGCGGATGTTTGGTAGCAGCGAGCTGGAGTCTTGGCTCATTGGCATGTACGAGTCCAGGCTGTCGCTGAATGTAGACCATCGGATCGACTTGCGGTCTTTTTCTGAGAAGCTCTGCCTTGAGTTGGTAAGGAAGTAGTTGTGCGTGTTTGGTGAGGGCTGCCCGATTGCCACTCCAAGTCCCGACGTGTTCGCGTTTATGCCGCCGCTGTTTATTTCCAGTTGGCTGGGCGAGACTCCAATGCTGCTGCCAAGCACGTTTCCGTTCGGCGACTGTGTTTGCATCTGTGTCTGCGCCCTAACTCTCCAGTCTTGGTTTTGGTCTGCATCGTTTGACGATTTGGGTCTGTCTACAAACACACTTCTTCTGTTTCCAACCACTTCCCCAAGCATGGCTCCTGGGTTGGCAAACGAGCTTTGTCCCCATCGCGCACTGTTTGGCGAGGCGGCGTATCCACTTGTACCGCTTTGGGCCTGCTGCTCTATTCTGCTCTGCCCCTCACGTGCTCTTGCTATTCCTGACGATGATGTCCCGTAGGCGTACGAATCACCCTGCCCTGCCGACTCTGCCGACCACCCGTTGTTGCCATAGCGCCCGTTCTGGTTTTCTGCTATGTTGTTTCTGCTTCCAACTGTTGATTCCAAATTGCTTATTCCATACGATCCAATGCCCTCGTTATACCGCGCATTGCTTTGCATGCTGTGACCCCCATTAACTGCCCCCCTATCCCCCTTTTGGCTCTCGTAGTTTCCATTGTATTCCTTGTACCTGCCGTTGTCTGCTTCCATCACCCCCCCTTGGTACGCTCCCATGCTTTCTTGGTTTCCCATCTTGCTCCTCACGCTTTCCGGTACACGCCCGCTGTTGGCTCTATCGCCAGGCTCGTTTGCGTTTGCTGCCACCGGCTCCATTTTGGTCATTTGCTGTAGAATCGTAATGAAAAATCTAACCTGGAGGTCGCTTGCATGCTGGATCAAGCTATACAACGCTGCTGTCCGCTCGGGCTCAGAAAGAACTGAAAACCACTGATCAATCGCATTCAGCTCATCTTTAAAAATCGGATCAAGACTCACCGTTGCCATATCCTCCAGCATATCTTCATACTGCGTGAGACTCTCGAACAGCTCGTCGATTTGCGTCACTATTTAAAGAATTACACCCATTATAAAAAAACCAATATTTAGTATTTTTATCAAACAAGTTTTATCAATCCACTTGTTTCTCGGGGGGGGGGGGGGG
>LUVW01000013.1:232010-336003 GCA_001661515.1 Capniomyces stellatus | reverse complement strand
GGGGGGGGGGGGGGGGGGGGGGGGGGTTTGTTAGGGAGTCGAGCTTGTTGCAAACTTATGAGGACGAAATGGGAGTGTTGGATTTCAACAGATCACAAATGGGAACAGGGATGTCAAAGCGAGGAGAGATCAAGCGGTTAGTAAACATATACATGTATAATTGAGGGTGGTTTATACATTTAAGCACTTTATATGCTTGAATGTCTGTATATGTGAGCAGGAAATGAGCAAAGAAAGCGTGGTAAAACAATAATATTGTATTTTATAGGTTTGTTGCACACTTGGTTAAAGTTAGTCAGGAAAGGTTCAACAATATATTTACGCTGGAGATGTTGAGCAAGTCGGCAGTGGAAATAAACTTCAAGTATGACAACTTTTACGATGTTTTGGAGAACCTGAATAATCAAGGGTATTTGATTAAAAAGGGGAACAGGGTATACCAGTTGACCACCTGAAAAATGAACCCATGTGTGTGTATGTGTGTGTGTGTGTTGTTAGTAGCAATTTGGTGTATGTTTTTGGTTTTACTTGAATCAGTTAAATTTTATGAATAAATAAACAAATACAAAAATAGTAAAGAACTAAATGGGTAGTAATAAACTCGAGTTGTTGTTGATGATTCAAAGCGACTAAAGTTTACAAGCAACAGTGTGTAAGATTAAAAGTATGCAAGTCAGGCTAATAGCTGTCATTGATGTAATTGATTTTGGTTATTGAATTGGTGAACAAAAAAAAAAAAAAAAAAAAAAAAAAAAGGAAAAAGGAAAAAGAAAGGTGAAGGAAGGACAGGGATAAACAAATAAAGCAAATGTTATAGGTTGAACTTATCAACCAAGTTCTTGATTTCATCGCGCATTCCAACAATCTCTTCAGCTTCAGCCTCCAAAATGCAATCCAACTGGGCAAGATACTCGGAGGCCAAATATTTTTTTGCATCATCGACGCTCTTGAAGACCAATCCGTCCTTCCTTCTTCTAATAGACCCGTTCAGTGAATCAAACTCGTACTGGTCGTTTATGTCTGAAGCACTAAAGTACGCTGTGTTTGAGCCAGAACTCGGGCTCATCAGTTGCTCGTAGTGTGTACTGCCTTCATTGCTAAAGCCGGTATATCCCCCGTTCCTGGCGCTGCTCACTGGATTGAAACTGGAAAACCATGTCATTGCCAACGCCTCCTCTTTACAAGCATTTTTCAAAAACCGGATGTGCTGGATATGAAGTTTGACAAACTCGTTTACCGACTCGATCGAGCTAGTCAAGCCACCATTATTGTTGCCATTATTAAAGCTGGTATTTCTGGATGTATTGAGGCCGGTTTCTATGTTGCGATTTGTGCTTGGCGACACCAGCATTGTGTTTCTTCTAGAGAGTTTGGATTTTGAAAGGTCTGAGGTATTTTTGGCTGCGGAGGATGATAAGTTTCTGGCTGGCATGCTTCTAGCAGACCCAGAAACACCTAGCCGGGGTGGATCTCTTGCTGGCGATTGGTTCACTTTGCTGTTGGGTGACAGGTTTGGTCTGCTCTTTGGAGTTGGAGCCAATCCGCAACTAGTTGCTAAGTTTGTGTTTGTGTTTGTGTTTGTGTTTGTGTTTATAGCCGAGTTGGTACTTTGGCCTGGTCTGACAGCAAAAGTGATTCCCAAGGTGTTGCCTGAAACAGACTTTATTCCACCAGCTGAATTACCAGTATTGGTGCTTGGTGTTGGTCTTGACTTCCTTAGACTAGCAGTAACAGCCTCGTTGGTGGTGTTGCTGAGCTGCGGAGAGTCAAGCTCGCCAAGTTTCAGGTTTTGGAACCCAGAATTTGTATTTCCCATTTGGTCAGCCATCACCACATCACTGCTTGAAAATGTGCTGGTCTGAGAGGTCTGCTTTTGCTGTATCCCCAGACTCCTTTTTGTACCAGGCAGCTTACTCACGCCACCACCACCGCCACCGCCTGTACTGGTGCTTATGTTTGTGTTTGTGGTTGCCATCCCGCCGGTATTTGGGGTGGGTGTAGTATTATCGGGCTTCATCCGACTTGGCGCCTTAAGCTTGGAGACTGACCTTGACACGAGTGGTCTAGCAATTCCAACAGTGGCACTGGAACTGGCACTGGTGGCGTTGATGTTGGTACCTATGTTTGTTACTGGACCACTTGGCGCAGTTCTGTTGATCCCTGAGTTGTACTGAGAGGCAGTAAACGAAAGTCTTTTGTTTTTGTTGTTCGCAGCTGCGTTTGGGCCACTGCTAGTTGTTGAGACAGAACTGAAATTTGAATTGGTGCCTGAACTTGTGTTGGCAAGTAATTTTGCATTTTCGGGCGTTGACACCACGCAAATGCTCCTCCTTGAGGGTCTACTGGCAGCTACTGGGCCTATTGGTCTTTGTCGAGTTGCAGAAGAGGTGTTCATGCGTAAAGTTTGAGGTGGTATTGTTGGTGTGTTTGTATTTGTGTTGTTTATACCAGTTATATTTGCTAGGCCTTGGCTCTGATTTTGACTTGAAATCTGGCCTATTCTGCCCGGGTTAAGTGGTACAGTTCTCTTGTTTCCCGTGTTGGCTGGGTTAACGCTGGTGGTTGTACTTGGTTTTGATGTGTTTTTCAGAGCAGAGTTTGGCGAGATGTTTGGCGATGCTGTGTTACTGGCGATGTTGCCGATGTTGCCGAGACTGTTGTTTCCTGACTCGGTGCTACCGCTTATTGACTTGATTCTATCAGCATATCTCAGCGTGTTCAATGTATGTTCGCTATTCGAGCCATTAGGTGAAATCGTTGATATAACAACACACCACGAGTTTCCTATAAACGAGTCTCTCAGCACCAATGTCAGTTTGCTTTGACGAAACGGCTGGTGTGCCTTGCCCATATCCATCGCTCTGATACACTCCTTCAGCGCGAGCAAACTCTTGTTTATCTCTGCTCCCTCTCTCCGTGTCAGCGCATCGTTCTGTGCTTCTCCTCTGTCAGCACCACGTTCGTTTCCCGCCAAATCCACAAACGATAATTTCCCAATCGTCTTTCCAATCGGGTTTCTGCCCTTAGCCGTCTTCAGCTGAATCTGCATAACTGCATGCGACCTTGACGAGTCTGAGTTTGCTCCCGTTGAGCCCACTCGCCTGTTCTTGTTTCCATACTCAAACACCGCTGCCAACTCCTCAACCGACGAAATCGACACTTCCGATATGTTTTGCAGACACACGCTGTGGTTTGCCTTCTCTCGGACATGCAGCTTCTTCCTGTCATTAAGCAGATCATACACATCTGTCAAGTATATCTCATAAAACTCCACCACTACCTTAACGTCCTTGTACTTCTCCTGCCTCAGCTCCTCAAATATCCCCTTTCCTGCCAATATGTACAGCCCCTCCACCGAATCAAGCATCGTGTATGTCTTCCCGCTCCCTGTTTGCCCATACGCTATACATGTCGCGTTTCCCCCATTAAACATGTGTTTGACTAACGGCCCCACCACCGCTCCATACACCTCCACGTTTCTTGATCTCTCCCCAAACACCTCGTCAAAATAAAATCTATGCTCCTCAATAAACTTTGTCAAATCTAACTTCTTTTTGCTCTCATGAACCGCCAGCATCTTCTTTCCTACCTCTATTATATCTATCTCCCCCCTTTGCGCCTCACTATTACTTAGCGGCCTTTTACGCACACACACCGTAATCTTTCCTCTCTTTGTCCTGGGTTTCGCCCCTCCAACCTTATCCATCTCCCCCCTTAATCCGTTCTTATTTCTATTCACCATCCCTGCTCCTCCCTCTGCTCCACTCGCCTTAATCGGTACTCCATATGCATTCAGCCGTGCATTCGTATTGCTTGTCCCCACTCTAACTACCCTCTCAAGCTTATTGTCGTCCTCATCCATATCGTCTATCCCTAACCATTCCTCCCTCTCTTCCTCCTCTTCCTCCTCTTCCTCTTCCGCCCCACTTTCTACTCCACTCATTTTCTCCACATCCATATCCCACTCGTTCTCGTTCTCGTGCCTACCTCCATACCCTACTCCATCATTATGCCAGTCATTATCCTCTTCAAAGTACTCGGAACTATACCCCTCTGCATATCCATCTTCCATTGCCTCCTCCCCCCCTACGTAATCCTTCATATTTCCCATATCGTCTTCATCCTCTCCATCGTCATACCGTGCCCTATTCTCCTCAATTCCCCTCCCCTCATTCTCCTCCTCGTCTCTGTAACTTATCCGCCTTTGGTCTCGTAAACACCTTATAAGTTCATACAGCTTCACCCGATCCTCTCTAGAATCCGCTCCCACTTTTGAATATTCATAGTTCTCAATCTATCGATACATTTTTATTTTTCTGTCCATCATTAGCCTCACTCAATTTATCTCTTTTAACTTCTTTACTTTTCAACTATTCTTCATTTTCTTACCCTTGTAAGTAAATCAGGACTCGTTATCCCATAAGACAGTAAACTACAATTCACAAACAAAAATAAATAAAACGTCACTAGTGTTCTTCCACTTCCTCCCCCCCCCCCTCCTCTTCCTCCTCCCTGGCTATCTTCAAACCCCTTTTTCACTTTTACTTTTCATGGCAACACTTTCTCTATTTTAACAACTTACCCTGGATATAAATGTCCCAGCTCTGCTGTTTCTAAAACTCTTTCTAAAACTTCTACATCCATTTTTTCTATCTTCCCTTTAAAAAGCTTGCTGTCCAAGATCCTTTAATGTCCCTCTTGCTTTTATTCCTTCCAGTTCTATCAATTATATATCCTTTTATCCATCAAGTGTGCTTAGAGTCTATACTTTTTTTTCTTTTTTTTTTTTACACCAAATTCTATTCTTGACTTTTTTTTTTTAATCTCGCTTATAAACAATACCACGTGCTCTCTTTTAGTTGTTTTTGTTTGGCGCTGTAAGGAAACGGCCGTCTTTGATTTGTATTTCTTTGTTATCGTTGTTGTTGTTGTTTCTTTGCCAACTTTATGTCCTAAAATTTTAAAACTATTAGCAGTTCTCCCTACTTAATCTTGCATCAACTTTTTTACTTTCTATAAATCCTCAACTCTGCTTTTCTGTCCTTCTTTGCAGAGTATATTGACAAAGAAATGACCTTTATTTTGTAATTTGATACACCAATTTAACCGATTCCCTAGTTGCCTTTATCCTTTAGCTTCTTATATTTTACTCTTAAACTGATTGTGTTCTTAATGAATAACATTTGGTTTTCAAGCCCCCATTTTTTTTAGAGCTGTTAAACGAATAATTAGTGCACTTATTTTTCCCTTTTTGTGTTTAATTTAACAAAGTGTGGAATACCGATTTTGATTGATTAGTTTCTATTTTTAATTTAACAAATCGCTTTGAACTCTTGAACTTCACTATATATTTTTTTTGTTTACACTTTTGTTTATTTACCTATTAAACCTTAAAGCCTACTAAGCTTACTTAATTTTTTTTTTGCTGTTTATTTTTTTTATCGAGTTGTTTATTTTTTGTTGTTTAATTTTCATTAGTTTAAAGCAATTCTTTAGCCCAATATGTGGGTACTATGTGTCCACTCATTCATTCTTTCCTTTTGAATGCCGCCTTGAATTATAAATCATACAGCCTTAAATATTTCTTCAACAGCAACAAGGTTTTAAATGTGATATTCCAGTTTACTAATAGGTGTTCTACTCGATTATTCCTTACTTGCCCAACACCAATACCAATGTCAACACCAATACCAATGTCAACACCAATACCAATGTCAACATTTTTAAATCGTTTATAGCCAACGCACCAAAAAAACATGAATAGCCTAACACTGCTGGATTCTCCACCACCTCAGCCGGTTGTAATTTGAACAAACCCAGATCTAAACCTTTGTAACCTCACCATGTCTATGCGCTTCATCACCACATTTCCAGATTACTGAGCTGCCACATCTTACATATGCTGCATACTCGACTTTGGAGTTCAGTGCTAATATTCAAATTGATCTGATTTGACTCTGAGTTGTTCAAATTCAAGTAAATACCTGGAATTGGTTAAACAAAGGAGTCATGCAATCAATATAATCGACTTATTATCCCACTTGTGTGTGTGTGTGTGTGTGTGTGTTTATTTATATTCGGCAAAGCCTTCTGGATAGTATCGATTTTATTAGCAGCTTGTTTCTTCAAGTCACTCGTTTTTTACACACAATATTTTCACGTTTGCAACTATTCTTGAAATAATACACAATTGTCAGCAATAATAAAAAAATCCTAGTCAATTATAGTTTGCTAATCGTTGAATTGTTCTGGTAAATTCGTTCTCAAAACACCAATTAGTGTGTTGTATTTAAAGGATTACGCCACACCGTCGTCATAATATTGCGGGTTATGAAATAAATGTTTTAAATAAAAAATAGTCTCTCTTGCACAGGTATGTATACGAATCCGAGTAATGGGTTGAAATTATATTTATTAATTGTAATATTTGTGTTAATGAATTGATTGAAATAGTGAAAGTGTGAAAAATTTATCCATTAACTGCAGTTAACGCTATACTAGTGACTAATGCGGGTAAGTTTGATAATAGTTAATAGGAAATGGGTTCGGCATTATTTTTAAAACACGAAATTAAACAATTTAAATAACACCTTTTCTCTCCTTCTCACTAGCATTCTGCCCATCAGAAACTTGGTTGGTTCTTTGTATGTATAAAATGGTCAATTTGTGTGTTTTGTAGAGCTTTCATTGAGGCTGTTGAGGGAATTATCATCGTTGGCAGCAATAGTGTCGAGGATCTTTACATTTTCAACGTCTTCTTTGATAAGAGCATCATACTCTACCCACCTTTTCAGATTGGCAGTTGCCTGGTTAAATATGAAGTCGAAATCTGGGAATAATTCATATGCTGCTTGGAATAACGGGATAGCAAAAGTATTGTAGAAAAATAGCTGTGATTCTGGGACCTTTTCTTTGCTGACCTGGAAAATGGTGTTTGCTATTCCAATATGACACTCCAAGTTGAACTGTTTTTGTGTTTCTTTGGTCAGCCGCTTTGTCCATAAAAACGAAATGTCAAACGGTCGACCCTAAAGTTGTCAATTTTATTGTTTGATTCATTAGATTAGTTTCATTGACTCGGTTTATTCGATTGATTATGTTGTTTGACACCATTGTTTGATTATACCGCTTTGGCCGTGGTTCATCGGTTTTTTTTATTGATGAAATTGGTTCATTTATGTCGATATCATCTATGTACGTAGTATTGTTTATGTATATAATATTGTTTATGTACTTACAATGTTTGAAATGTCCGAACACTTTAAAATAATTGAGCACAAAAGTTTCTTTTCTACTAGTAACTGCGCTTCGGAGAAATCCATGGATTGGTCTTGCCTGTACATTTTGGTTCGCTCGGTTAGTAGGTCAACATACTCGAAATGCCTCGACATATCAGTGGCCAGAATAGTAGATATCATTAGAGCTCTGTTATCAGCACCAAAAACACGCTCCAAATCACAATCAGGTGCCAACGACTGCAGATGTTTCAGCAACACTGTCAGGTGCGAGGCATGATAGTTCTCCAGTAAAGACTGGTCGTTGTAGATTATTGATAGTGGCGAGTCAACACTAGTCATGAACTTGTTTGTTAATCCCGGATGTCCCAAGTCATGGCCCAGACTGGCAAGAATCAGCACAAATCCGTCAATTGGTTTGAGAATCGAAGCCAACGACTTGGAACCATTGCCTCTTTTTTCTACGTGTCTATCGTTGATGCTAAACACGCCCAGCCTGTTTAGAATAAAGAAAGTAGACTGTGAAGTGTCGACTGCGTGTCGTATGTTGTGGTATGCGTTGTTGTTGTATCCTATTCCTATCGCGCAAACAAAGAACGCTATCTGGTGCAGGGACAATTTGAAGCTCGCCTCTTGCGCTGATTCTAGTAAAATTACAACGCAGCACTTCAGCAAGTCAAACAGTTCCATTGTTGGTGCACTAAACTCCCACTCCAAAATTCTGCCCAGAATCACTTTATATTCGCTACCGGATATTCTAAGCTTGCCTGCGTTGTACGGGTCTGTAGCTACGATCTCCTTCTCGCCAATATCAACCTGGCCCATAATCCAGCTCTCCAAGCTCCCTCTCAACTCTAGAAACTCTGGTTTATAGTACTTTTCAGTAATCTCGCTTCTTAATATCTCAAGCATTATGTCAAATGATTTAGAAAATGCTAAACTGGTTTTGTCTATCTCCTTCCATTTTGCCACGCCGCTTCCTTTCCCAACCTTACGCCTGCTTTCTAAGCCGTGCAAGCTAGACACCAAAACATCACTTCTGGTGTTCTGTTGCGCATCTATATTCTGCTCTTTTGACAAAAATTCCTATTTATTTATATCATACCATTCGTTATACCACCACAAACGAGTATATCTATAATAGTAGTCGCAAGTGAACGGGTTGAAAAGAAAAAAAACAAGACCAAAAAACGTAGTTTGGCTTACTCTCTGGATCATATATATAACATTTTTATAATCTGGCTCCTTTTGGCGATCCGTACAAACACCATCAACAACATCAATCACTTTGACACCTGTGCCGCATCTCGACAATACATATACACCAACATTGTTCTTTAGCTCATCCTGTGCCTTGAATTCAGCAATTAGGCCCAGTATTCTTGAATCCAATTCACTTGTGCACTCCTCGATTATCAGTATATAATCATTTGCTTTTCCTTCCCCTCCTAGCAATATCCAAGTCAAAAGCTCCTTCATTGACCCAACCTTTGTAACTAACATCGCAACAGCAGTAATAAACAGTGTTAGTATCAAGCCAACCAGTCTGCTGCTAATAATCAGCCTTTTCTCTCTTTAAAAAAAAAAAAAAACTACCAAACAGGCTTAATGTAAATTTATTAATGATAAATGTATCCGCTTATTACTGTTATCAAAATTTTCTAGCAGTTCCGCTCCTTCGACCTCGGTCATCAGCTTCATTATCTCTGTGTCGTTCCCTGTCGCTTTTACAAGATTTACTGTATCAGGACATTCCTTTGTAATTGTATAGCTCCCATTTTTTCGTTTTCCACCCACAACAACAATTGTTTTAAACTCGACCATATCGAATATCTTTCCCTAGTTTTTCCTTTAATTATCCGGCCTTTTGTTCTTTTGATATTTATCTATTCTCTTGGCTATTTTTTATTAACTGTACGTTTTTTTGGCCCTTCGTCTTTCGTCCTTTGTTAAAGTGACACTAGTCTAAGGCAAAAATTGTGGTTGCTAGTCTTATCGATAATATGCCCCAAGTTTTATGTTTTTATATCTGTACAAGGCCCTTTTTCAAATATTCTAGCCTTTTCAAATATTCTAGCCTTTTCAAATATTCTAGCCTTTTCAAATATACGACCATTCACTTTGGCTGCAATACTAATAGCTGTTTTGCGTTTAATACTGATATTAAAACTTCCAAAGCTTCCGTACTCTTTGCTCCCTACGTCTCTTATGTTTTTATATCAGTGTATTATTACTAATCTTGGGCTAGATATTTATATTCGTGTGTATTTGTGCGTGTATATGCGTCTGCGTGAGTGTATAATAATGACATGGATGGTTTATGTCTATTTTATTTCGATTGTCATTCCTGAAATGACTGTATTTGCAGTTTTTGGTTAAATCAAAATATAAACCAGTGCTCCTATTTATATCATACGCAATTGTTAGAAATTCTAACGACGTGTACAATACACTGCTTGGTTTCACTTTACCGAGTGTTTTTTTGTTGTTGTTTTTTTTTTGGTATTTCTTACTGAATTGCCAACTCCAGTATATTTAGACTTGTTGTGTTTGTTTTAATGTACTGTACTCGAGAGTTTTCTCTGGATTTTTTGAGTTTAAATAAAAGCCTATTTACTACTTTATTTGCCCCCTTTTTAATATATGTATTCCGTAGTGTTTTGTTGTACTGGGTTGGATTGTAACAGACTTATATTGTGTAATTCCTTTCTGTGCTGTGTTGTGTTGTGTTGTGTTGTGTTGTGTTGTGTTGTATTGTATTGTATTGTATTGTATTGTATTGTATTGTATTGTATTGTATTGTATTGTACTGTGCTTTTTATATATTTTTTTTAGACTTACACTTTTGGTGACGATTTTTCTTTCTAGTGCATTTCACTTTATTTTAACATTTTCAAATTAATCATTTTTTTATTTTATTTTTTGGAATTTCATGTTATTTCATTTTACTACATTTCGCTTTTAGCTATTTAATTAAATTATTAATATAAAAAGTCTATAACCTTTTTAACAAAAATAAAACAAATCCCATTTTAGAAGTCCATGACATCAAAACTCCCAACAGGTGTGGGTACTGTTAGACCTTGGGACTTAAACTTCATCATATATGCCCACTCTGTAGTGCACGCTCTTGCTGAGCAATGTCATTTTTATCGGAGTTTTTTTTTTTATCAAAAATAATGCACCAAATATACACAATTCAGCTTTTTGCTAGTTTATTTTTATCTTGTGGCTGATTGACTCATTTAATTACCATAGATTTTAAAATCTTATTTTTCGTTCCTAATCAAGACAATCTGGCAAAAATTTAGTTCCTAATATAATAGCTCGGTTATATTATTGTCCAAATTGATTAGTAACTAATACAACTATATTCGAAAAAGAAAAATCAATAAATGAAAAGATGATCATAATTACTAATTACAGCAAATACAAATCAAAACATTTAGTGGTGCATAATACATTAATGCAAATCCATTGTGTTTGTAAAATGAACTACTTTTCAGCCCAGCTATTGGGCTGACAGTGCTCAACAGTTAACCTGACTCTGGTTTTGCCTGCGGTTTTGCTTCTTGCATTTAGTTTATTATTAACCGAGGTTACTAATAGCGTTACTGTTTTTATTAAAAGCATTTAGTAATAGCATACTTTTTACAACAATATTTTTCCTTTTTATCGTCATTAATGTTTGAAAATGTCAATATGGAGAAACAAATATATTATAAAATCAAAACAATGTGTCTGGTGCTACGCCCTACGTCCTACATATTGTCTTTCCATAATCAACACATATTTATAACGAATTTATAAGCAGCAGACTGTCCGCCTATACAACCACACTTTCAAAACACAAGCCCAACCACTCATTTGATTACCAACTTCCCCAAGTGATGTATATCCTTCCCCCCCTCTTTTAGTTCTTTTCAATGAGGCTTTGATCTTGACTAGTTTTAAAGTACATAAAAAAAGAACCCCTCTGCACACTCACTGCCACATCTTTATCTTCTAGGCAATCGATTGGAAAATAATGGCCTTTTCACCCAACACTTGCTTCGACTCATGACCACTTTTATACTCGCATTGTCGCGCCTTTTTGATAAAGAAAAACTAAAAGCACACACTTTTTTTTATTCATAAGTTTTTATGGATATGATGCACTGTTACTCGGTCCTCACAACTAATGTTATCCCTTAAAGCCTTGAAAGTTTATCTGCATGCTCTTGTTTCAAAAAAAAATCTGTCTGAATCTGTGCTTTGATCTCAAATAACACTGCAAACAGCATGTGCAATTTAATTTTATCCTGTGGATACAACGCTTTGGGTTAATACAAGCCCAGAATCGGATTAGTTAAAGCTAGACGCATGCTTGAAAACTCAAAGCTTTGAGTCTGGGAAGTCTTTGATGTAGAACTCGGCAGCAAAATAAAACAAAATAAAATGGCCTGGCGTTGGCCTGACGTTACAATTAAACGAAATAAACTTGTTAAATAAACAAACAATAAAAAAACAATAAAAAAACAAGAGTAGAGTAATAAAGAAATAGTACAACATAAAGATGTGGTAAGAAAAACAAATGCAATTGTAAAAGTAAACACCGATTTAATGTATGTCGTGCTATGTCGTATCGTATAGTATTGCACTGTGTTGTGTTGTGTTGTGCTGTGTTGTAATGAGACAAGAAAAAAAGTAATAAATTCATGGCAGTAGGTCAAGTATTATAACACTCTAAGAGAAAGAATGGATCTGACATCATCAGTAAACCTTAGAGCATCGAGGAATGGTAGCAAGTCTAATAGACACTCGTCTTTAGGATCGTTGTTCACCCATGCATTTATAGGGATCGCATTTTCTATTGTATTAACAGCCATTTAAACAGTTAAAATGCACAAGATGATAGAACCGCTTGAAACAATACGAAAAGAACAGAAACATGTGTATGTACAAGTATGTATATATATATGCAAATAGTCTACCTTGGTTGATAAAATATGAGAGAGCAGAGTTATCTACTAGCACAACTTGTGAAAGATCGTCAGAAACAGTCCGCAAGTCCTTGGTATAGCTTGCGTTATGTGGTATGCAAGAATCACGGAACAGTCTGTTGGTGATAAGGTTTCCTTGGGGATCTAAAAAGTTTATTACAGGATCTGCGTACTCGGGGACAGAGGCAGTAAAGACAACCACATGATACCACTCACTGACCTATATTATTAATGAATATAAAACGTTTTGATAATGTAAACACATATAAACCGTCAGTCACAGGAACAAAAAAAAACATGTAAAAGTAGACCGGCTATTATTTACAAAAGCTACCAAGAATTCGGGGATACTTTGTACATGTATACGAATTATATTAGAATAGTGTTTGGTTACCTTTCGCAGAAAATAATCGACATATGGGCGCTTATAAACGTAGTAAAGACACGCCATTTTATCAATAATCACCTCTATTCTCAAGTGGGCTTTATAGGAGCCGTGTGGCGAGGAGTGGATTAGAGTTTCGTCCAGATCTAGAACCAATATTTTCTTTTTCAAGGTTCTTGGGGTTGGGGTAGCCACAATAGTATTTTTAGAGTTTTCTTCAGCAGTATTTCTGCCAAAAGTAAGGCTCTTTCGGATCATTGAAGTAACAGTTCGTTTTTGGGGTGAGCTAGAGTTGGCTGTGTTTGAGCTGGGGTCTAGCAGTCCGCTGGATTTGCTGTTTATGGCTTTTCCTTGACCAACAACAGTGTTGCCAATCGGTTTTAGACTATTTTCAGCAGTGTTGGCTGGGACCAATAAATTGGTTTTTGAATCGGCTGTAGCATCAGCGTTTGGTATTTGATTGGCTGAATCTGAGTTCTGGCTTGCGTCTTGGGAATTTACTTGAGGTCTAGAGACAAACTTTCGTATTTTCAATATTGTGTTGTTAAAGAAACGCGCGGAAAACTCTTTAGCCTCTTTGTTTTCGGGCTCCATTGGCAAAAATGAAGGACTGGAAATCGAATCGCGTAGCCCAGTGCTTAGATTTGCGGCCTGTGCCTCAGCCGCATCCTTTACCTTTTTACTGGATTTCGACGTTATATTTAATGGCTGCAACTCGTCTGAAATCAGCAACCTTGGATCCGGCAGCACTTTAGTTAAATAAAAAAGAATCGGGATCCATGATATGAGTTTGTAGATAAACGAGTATATATAAGCAAACCCAAATTGTATTAAAAGAAATCTTCCATTTGATCCGAGGTATCCTTTTTTGCTATTGTTGGAGTCGGCTGTTTCGCTTTTTTCCGTTGTGCTTTCTTTTGATTTACTTGCATCTGTTTCTGATTTATGATTCATTGCGAACTGAATATTGCAAACTCTGCTATATTATGTATATTTACTTTAATTTCCACTGTCTCTAACTTTGACTCTGAATCTACCTTTAACTTCTAATTTTGTTTCTAACTATGTTTCTAATTTTGTTTCTGAACCTGGGTCTATCTTTATTCGTATTCGTATTTCTATTTGTAGATCTATTGTTAACGTGGTACTCAATGTTTATTGTTATATTTTTTTATAGTAGAGATAAAATCGCTTTCCGTCTTGCAACTTTTCCAAGCTGAATTTATGTATAGCAATAGTTTTGGTAAAGATAAAACAGAATAGAATAAAGTAAAAAACGACTTTGTGCTTTCTACTACTGACTGTATTTTTGTTTGAAAAATTAAACCTGGACTTTATGGCTTTTCTCTAGATTGATTAATTTAATAATGATTATTTTAGAAAAAGAAAGCGAATTATTTATTTAGCAGAATGTCAGCGGGAACAATCTGATAAACATTTACAGAAAAATTAGTAATCGAGTAGCAAAAAAAAAAAGGCGACAGAGGAATTTTTTTTTAAATATTAAGGCCAAACTATTACTAGAACAACACTTATGAACTGCAGAACTCGTCGCTTATGCTAAAATGCCCAGTAAAAAAAAAATATATATAAAAGAGTTGGTACTACAAGTAAACCATCCGTTTGTAAACAAAAATTTATATCTTCATTGAAGCAAACCCGAACATTTGGGCATTGTGTTTTAACACTAGCGAAATAAAATGCAAAGTGTGGTCAGATATGTTATAAAAATAGTCTAATTGAGTTTTATTCGCAATCCAAGAGCCTAAGAGATTTGTACTACTAATAATATCATTTTTCCTCCTTTTTTTTTTCCTCTTTTTGTTCGCCATTCCTTTTCCTTTTTCTTTTGCTGGATATTATTACCTATGTGGAACAGAAGGATCGGGGAGTTGCTGAAATTTAGCGAAATCGACGAATATAAATTTTACCCAATGTGGTGCTTTGTTTGAAAATAGTAAAAAAAAAACGTATTAGTAAAACAGTCCTTGTCTTTAGCTTAGGGAACTCCGAAAACTTTTTTAAAACGCATCACGAGTTATTTTTTTTTTAAAATTGATGTTCACAAATTTTGCTTTACTTTTCTAGAATTTTAAAGTTTTGAAAGTTGTAGATATGATTTTGCTTTATATTTTTATGATTTATAATAAAGTAAACTACTAACCAAGGGGGAACAAATAAGAAAAAGTTTAAAAGGGGGGGAAGGATTGTGGATAATCCGAAGCTGGGCGATCAAAGTTTAGGTTTTGTAATAAAAGCAAAGCTTGAAAAAAGTGCATAAAATGTTTCCTAGTATTTGTAAGACAAGATGGGCTCAATTATTATCAACAGTCATACTGACGATTATGTAATTGAGAAAACACACATCCAAGTGTTCTTTTTTTTGTTTTTGACTTTTTGGAAACAGAAATAACAGAATAGAGAGGGAGAAAGGGGGAGGGAGTGAGCTTGATGACTGTAGATTTGAATAAATTTTTGTTTTTGTTTTCATTTATGTGGTTTATTGGTATTTGAATAAAGAGTTGCCTGGAACTTTTCCCAAGTGCTTGTTTAAAACTAATTGTACTTTGGAAACCCCAAATCTTTATATATATTTTAAAAAAGACAAAGAAAAAGGAATTAAAAGAAACAGCAAAGCTCAAAGTGAATAAAGGAATAGACAAGAAAATGTAATATGTATATAAGAAGAAAAGGTAGAGAAAAGAAGAGTAGAAGTTAGAAAAGAAATTAGCAGAACTTTCTTTTGTTTTTGCTTTCGAGTTCCTTTTCCTTTTTGGACATTTTCTGTTTGCTTTTGGCAACGGTAGCGAGTTGGTCAGGCTGAGAAAGAGCAGATTTGGACTTGGACTTGGATTTGGACTTGGACTTCTTTTTAGGGCCAAAGTTGTCATCAGCGTCATCGGAATCGTTGGTTTGTTCAGCATCATTGGAGTTTGATTTGGAGCTCTTTTTGCGTTTAGTGTTGGCAATTGCGCTGATTATATTGGACATTGATTTGTCGTTGGTGACAGGCTTTGCGAGTGTAGCAATAGATTCCTGTGGAGTGATGGCCTATTTGATTTAATTATATTATATTTTATTTACATTCATTAATAGTGGTAATCTGGGGTGAGGTAAAACACCGATGATAAACCGAGGCGGTAGAAATATAAAACTACAATATATATGAGATGAGTGATAGAATTTGTGGATGGAACTTATATAAATGAATAAGTAAACTAACCTGTTTTGCAATTTTAGACTTTGAAATGTCGTTTTGGTTCTTGAACAAGTCGTCAATGTCGTCTTTAACATAGTCCTATGGTAAAAATAAAACAAAAAGAAAACAAAAAGAAGCATTTAAGTATTGACGGTTAAGCATTGATCAAAACAAAAGGCATTTGGCAGTCAAGATAATAAAATTGTGAAATATCGAGGGTTGAGGGCTGATGGGATTGAAACAATGAAATAAGATAAAAGAACAATTGGTGAAATAAAAGTAAAGTGGGGGAGGTGGTGAATTTTACCTTTGAAAACTTGTCAGATTTTTTTGATTTACTGGAGCTCTTGCTGGACTTTTTGACCTTTTTGGGGGCTTCAAAGCCCAAAGACTTCATAGCGGAAGTGGATTCAAGTTTGGAGGAATTATTGTTTGCAGAATCCGAGTCATAGTCAGAGTTGTTGAGAAGGTCGGTTGCAGAAAACGCGTTGTTTTTGCTCTTGCTCTTGGCCTTAGCCTTGGACTTGGACTCCTTGTTGTCAAAGATATCATCAAACATGGACTTTTTGCGCAGTGAGGCTTGTTCTTGGGATCTCCAGGTATCGGCCTTCAGCTTGAACGAGTCAGCCTTACAGTTTTTCCAGGCAAACTTTCCAAAGAAGGTATCCTTGACTTTATGTTCGTCTCTGATCAGCTCCGAAACAATGGACTCTTTAAGATCCAAATCGGCAACGTTGTAGCAGCAATCAACAATGTGGGAACCAAACTTGTCAACAGCCAAATCTGCAAACCGCGACTCCAGTTTGTTCAAAAGCTTTCTCTTGTACCTAATTGGAACCGATGAGATTGAAGCCTTCAAAAACGACTCGATTATTCTTGATCCTGTTGCGTCTTTTGACCACGGGATTACCAGACCTTCTGTGGGCTGGCTGAGCAGACTGTTGATAAGCCTTCTGTTGTATTCGTTTGGAAACTTGAATAGGTTGTGGATTATCAGTGCACCCTGGACATTGAGTTTGGGCTTTGTTGGCGCTACATTGTAGTTTGCCTCTACTTGCGCCTGTTCTTGGTAGCTCTTTGACCCGCTTTGCATATCGTAGTTCAGCCTACGGTTGTTCTGCGCCAAAAACACTACCAATGGCGACTGTTCCTTTTCATCATCGTCTTCTTTTTCTTTTTCTTTTTCGTTTTCGTTTTCGTTTTCTGTTTCTTTGTTCTTGTTCTTGTTCCTGTTTCTTTCGCCTAGCAACACTCTGATTATCTCATCCATCACTTTTTTGTATCCAAAATCCAGGCTCACGCAAACCTCGGTGATTGCATTGACAATCCCTGGTCTATTGCTTGAAAACAGATCGCCCATTATCGGCATCAGCTCGTCTAGCACCGACTCCAGCTGCGCCACATTCTTTACGTTCTTTATAAAGCTCTGAACTACAAAGTTTCCATTGTTTTCAAAACTAAGTCTTGCTAGCTTTCCTCTAATCACGCTCTGGTACAGCTTTTGGAATAGCTTTGGCGATGCCATCTCAAATATTTTCTGGAATAAATGCGACCCAACAACGTCATTGATCATTTCTTCCAACCTACGGACGCGTTTCTCGTTGACTTGTTTCAGGTCGTCTCCCTCCCCATCCCCACCTGCATTCTCATCCCTGCTCTCACTCTCGTTTTCCTCCAAGCTTTTTTTCTTGTCCCCCGCACCTACATCAACCAATCCTGCATCGTCACTAACCAGCCCCATCAACAGCTGATCCAAAAGCAACCCCGGCATCTCAACAAGCCCCAACTCTGCTTGCAATTCAATCAACAGCTGCAATGTTGGATTTCCCACTCGGTCAAACGCCAATCTAGTAGCAAAGTTGTGCTCCCCCAAGCTATCTGTTTCTCTCAGCAACCCTTTCAAAACCGATTTAAACTCCTCTGGAACCTTGTTCTTTTCCAGTGGTCTCTTGTCGTTCTATCAATCCCACATTTAACCATCCACAACATTACTACATGCCCTTTCTTACTCTCTTTATATTGTTTTACAAAGCAACAAATCTCACTGATATTTTCTCTTATCACCCAAATTCCATTATATCACTCTTCAATTTAAAACCAGTTATAAGTTTTTTCTTCTTCTAATAATAATCTCAAGACTCCTCTACTTACACTTATAAAACTCCCGTTCTTGTCATTGATAAATTTCGCTGATTTCTTGCTTCTTATATTTCCCTGCTGTCCTCCGTCTTGAACTATCTTCTTTCCTGACAACAAACACAAAACTACTCTGATTACATGCGAACTGTACGAATCCATCAGCAAAAACTCCCAATGCTTTCTAATCGACTACATTTTTACATTAATTTCACTTATTGGTCTCTCTGTTTTATTCTATTTATTCTAAATCAAACCATATCGGGTCTCCACGTCTATCCCAAATAACACACAATCCAACACTCAATATATATATATATATATGTTCGTATATAAGCCTCACTTACGCTGACAAAGTCCACAACTAGTCTCTCGTATCCAACCATCTCAGTCTCAACCTCTTCCCCCTCCAAACTCGGAACTTCATTGCCATCAACGTCTCTGCTCACTATAGGCACCTCAACAGACACCCTATTTCCTCCACTGCTCTCATTATTGATTGAGTTTGCCATCAATGTAACCATGGTTTGCAATACATGTGAAGCAAATCTGTGAATCGCCAGCTCAATCTCCTTACCCCTTGTCAGACTGAAAAAGTAGCACAGATACTCTGAGCTCGATGCCCTCAACAGCTTCTCAAGAATCAACGAGCAGTTGTGGTCTGTCATCAAAAGCAACTCCTTGCCCTTGATCTCCTCTTGGATTCTTGAAACAAATATCTCCTTATCTTCCCCAGAGTACTCCAAATCATCCAATGTTTCCTGACATGACTTCAAGTACCCTTGCAACTCTGGATTTACAATTCCGAACGAAGCTGCATGAACTCCCTCCGGTCTTTTATCGCCTCCCCCATTGTCGCCTTCAAACCGCATCCCTCTTTCGTCAATAATAAACAGTGGCCCTTCTTCCATTGGCGGTGCAGTATACTCCCCTCCCCCACCTCCTCCATCCTGCCTATATTGGTCGCTGTTCTTGTTTGCTCTGTCTTCAAAGTTCTCTGATCTCCCCATATTCCCGCCGTATCCTTGCTGACCCTGGTACCCATTATTACCATTATCTCCATAGTTATTTCCATTCCCATTATCTCGATTCCTGTTGTTATACCCTCTGTCTTCGTACCCTCCGCTATTTCCTCTGAACCCGCCGCCTTGTCTATTTCCACCTCTGTTTCCACGTCCTCCTCCTCCCCCTCTTCCTCCTCTTCCTCTACCACGCTCCATGTTTTATGTTTATATTTACGCTTTGGTATTCAACACTGTACTATACCTCACACTTTTCCTTTATTTATTTTCTTGTAAATAAATAATACGCTCTAGCTGATTCTTCAATTATTGAACTCTGTCAAACTTTCCTCAATTCTTGATTGCAAATTTAAACTAGCCGCTATCTTTGTGTCTCAAACTCGTCTGCTTCTGCGTACTTGTATTCTATCGGTAAAAACGTATACTCCGCTGATCTAATTTAAGTTAGCTATAGAAGTTTACACCTTTGACTTTTATTTTATTTTTACAATAGCCCACAATTATAGTATTTGTGTTTTTTTTTATGTTGCTAATAAAAAAATTTTCATCAGCTTTTTACTTTAAAAAAACTCTATGTTTATAAAAATAAAAAAAATAAATTTGAAAACTGGAATTTGGGAAAATCAATTGGTCCAATGGCTTGATCCACTCCACTCTACTCTTTTTTTTTTCTTTTTTTCCTGATTTAAGCTTATTTCTTGTAACGATAAAATAACTAACTGCTTATTACTGTACCTTCCCCCGCTACTACTACTACTACTACTACTACTACTACTACTACTACTACTACTACTACTACTACTACTACTACTACTACTACTACTACTACTACTACTACTACTGCTGCTGCTGCTAAAGTTTCTTTACTTGTCATCCTAACAATTCTAACACTTCAACGTACATGCATTATACAATATGCCATCCCCTTGAGCTAATTCAAAATTTGTGCTTGTATAGCGTTTGTCGGATTTATTGTATTTCTTGAACAACCACTTAGAGAGCAGCAAATATTAAAAGGATACTCTGATTCTCTAATCAAATTCATTCGGAATTTTCTGTATATTATATACTTTTTACTTGGTTGTATCTGGGTGTTTTGTTTTTCTGTTAACTTTTCTGTCAATATTTAATAATCCAAACTCCGTCTAAACTCATATTCTGAAACTTCATATTTTTCTTCTCATCAATTACCGAAATTATAAAAAGCTCAAGAATCGGGATTATAAAAAGAAGCTCAATCAATACCGCTCCTTTGCCCTTAAAAATCTCAACACGAAAAAGAGGGCCAATCCTAAAAAAAATGAGCTCAACAAACTATAACAAACATTCGACCGTGTTGTTTTCAACACTAGCATCTTGTGCGACTTTTTTTGGTGCCAATTTGTTTTTGGATTTGTACAATAACCAGAGCCTGTTTTTTAAAACTACGGCAGCTTTGAGCTTTAGTATCTTTATGATTGCAAACATTTACTTGAACTCGACCCAACAAACCAACATTAAAAAGACAAAAACGCCAAACTCCTCAATTATCTCAATGGTAAATACTCTTGCCCAGTCTCATTTTATTTTTGCTCTTTGTTAACCGTTTTTTTTCCCGACTTTTTTGCTTCTACTCAGCGCTAATATGTTATTTGACTTTATGAGTGTCCTGCTAATCCATCCTTTTATTTTTGAATAACTTAGATTGTTGGGTTTTCGTTTATGGTCTTGGCAGCTTCGATATTGTTTTCGATATTCGCCATGGTGTTTGGAGCGCCAATATTCAGGTACGTTGGATATTGTTTTTGAGCTTTATGACTAGAGGCGGATGGCCCGGCACTCAAGTGTTAGCGTGTCTAAACTACTTATAAAGTGTGTCGCAGTGCAATCGAGTTGTGATGCTGGGAAAATATATAAATAAATTAACAGCATTCCTGACCTTTTACTCGATATATATATGTATATGCATACTTTCAACTTTGTAGTGAGCTAAATTCAACCTTTTTGCTGGGATTAAACTGTGCGATCATTGCCATTGGCCCTCTATACTGGCTTTTTTTCTCTGGGTCGGAAGGGTATCTAAACATCCTACTTTTGCAAGGGTAAGCCTTCTTGGTTTTTTTTAGCTTTTTCACACCTTTACTCGGACTTTCTATATTTGTATATATATACAAAAAACGCTACTGTTCTGCCAAAAAAAAATTCAAACTCGCGGCGATATCGTCATGACGCAGTTTCCACCCTTTAGCCATCGCACAAGTTTCAACTTTATATTAACCAAACCTTTATTTTGTGCCTCTTAGGAAAAGTAGCTCGGCAACCCTGGTCGCCTTGACGTCGTTTTGGTCAACAGTATTTGGTGCTTGGTTAGGGTCATTCGTCATTCCTCTTGATTGGGATAGACCGTGGCAGGTAAGTCTAATTTCTACACACCGACTCTGTTTATTTTTTCTTTTATACTGTGCATCTAATCGCTAAAATAACCTAGCAGCACCCCATTTTTAACCAAAGAACCAACAATGTATACCTATAGAGCTGGCCAATTCCATGTGTCTATGGTGCTTACACTGTCAATTTTATCTCTATACTTGCTCTATACATCTATACTTGTGTTGGTAACTCTAATACCAGTAGTAAAAATGGCTACTCGAATTCTAAAACAAACAAAAAGTCTTTCTAGACAATCTCTTGTTTTTCCTGGTAGCAAAAAAAAAAATAACTTTTCAAAAACTACAGCCCCTAATAAGCTATACTTTGGTCTTAATTTTTCTGTTTCTTGATATTATTTCTAATGATCCTCTCTATATTGTTCAATATTGCTCTACATTGCTCTATATTTCTCTATATTTATCTTCTATATTTCTCTATTTCTCTATCTCTCTATTTCTCTATATCTCTCTATATGCACCATTATGCTTCAAGATAATGTTTGTACGAAGGTTATCATTAAGCAGAAAAAAGTGTGTCGAATCCAAAACAATAATAACAATAGAGTAAAGCAAATAGCAATAAAGCTGAATTACTGTGGCTTTTATTTCGATAAAGCAAGACCAAGCAGAGAACCCAATAACGATACGACTTTCGCATTTGGGTTAACTCCTGCATACACAATTTTACGTGATTTGATTGGATCCAGGAGTTAATGGTACTTACTACAACAGCCTCGCTTGGCTTTGTGGTACATGCCAACTAAGCCGAATAAATAGACGAAATGTTTGTTCGTATTTGAAAATTGCATGTATCAATATAAACACTGAAATGGAAGTCTAATTGGTTTTGAACGTTTTGTATAGGTCGATGGGTTATTTGGGCAGACCAAATTATTCGATGCAGATGTTTTTTTATTTTGACCTTGTTGGTCCTGTGACCATTACATAGTTATCTAGTAAGATTCCGTAGAGAGAAACACATCTTACTTCTAAAGTAAAGCGGATTTATGTTGGGGAGTCTTACCCTATAACCCCCTCCCCCCCCCCCAAACTACTTGAACTTCAAAAAGCATAAATTAAGGTTTGTAAGAATAGAACACTCGAGGAAAGCTGCGTCATCAAGCCTTGCTCAAAAAGAAGAGGAAAAAAAGGCTTGAAAACTGGCCTCAGGAGACTTTCTTGTCAATGTCATCCAACTTCTTTAAGGTATGCAATGTAGATAGCGAAAACTGCCATTGAAACTTTTGTAAGCGCGCGTGCAAAAAGTGACAGTATAGTTAGTTTAGGGTATGTTCTCTTTGCGAGTATCTGTAACATCGAGGCTATTTGGTTCCCCTTAAAAGGATGATCGATTGCATTGTTTCAAAATACATTACATTATAATAATAACGGGTATTTCGGTTTTCAGGTTATCAACAAGGTTTTGTCTTGCAACAAGATTTATCTACCAACAGGTTAATTTGGATATATAAAATCTCGACACAAACAAATACTCTTGAGTAACCAGCAGCACTAATCGACTTGCATAATAAAAATGATAAACCGCAGCGTAAAAGTATGATTTTAAACATGTGTTATAATATAACTGTTTGTTTGTTACCAATACTCGAAATAATATCAGGAGCCTGTTTTATCGTCCTATCTTTTTTAATTCTAATTTTATTACTTTTCGCTTTTATTAGTTTCCACTTTTTTTGTTTGCTTGTATTGTATTATTAATTTCAAGCATCTTTGAGTCATGCGACAAAAAAAGTGAAAAAAGTTGACTGTTTCATCGATTCGAGTTTTTATTTTGCTCTATTAGATTTTGATAGGTGTCAAGAACCAATAAAATACGAAATAGCGTCTTGAGAAAAAAAAAATGTGTCCTTGCATACCTTTGCAATTAATCAATTTATTTGTAGTGCTATGCATCCTATGTGTTTGCTCATTGTAGAAAGAGGGCAAGGAAAAATAACCAAAGTTCGTAGGATTTTGGTCTTGATATCAAGGGTATAAAAGAGTACCTATCTACTCGGACTGCCGCCCCTTTCTTTTTAATTCTTACATCGTTGACTTGATCAATATTTACTTTTGAATAGTTATCATTTAAACCAAAGTTATACAAGCGCAAATACATTAAATAGTGTACTGCTAACCATTAAATTAACCAGTCACAGCTCTAACTTCCACAAACACGCTCTCCATTTGCACCAGCAATATACAGAGTAGCATAGTTGTGTATATATACATATATCCGATGGATGTACTTAAAACAAAGGGATGCCCTCAAAACCAAATGATGGAGTGTAAAAGCTCCAAAGAACGTCGGGCGATGGTTGAATGCGATAAACAAGACTGGTGTAGCTCTACCCAGAAGCAATATCAAGAGATGTACCGCAACTGTAACAAGTCTTATTGCCAAACTCATAAATCAGGCCACAGCGACTTTTGCGAGTGTCGCGGCTCTGGGATTGGATGCAACTGTCCCGTTAAATGTAACTGCGTGGAAAGCTAAGGGATCGGTATTTACACGAATACTCTAGTATTTTGTTACTTTTATTATCCCTATATCCTACCACACTTGAACTTGCCAACGTGCCATAGGTGATCGAAGCAATAAAATGCGTATCTTTTCCGGATGTGGGTAGGTTTGGATAAAGTATATGAATTGGACGATTCCATATTGCTGGGTTACTTGTATGTTTATGTTTATGTGTGTTTTTTTTATTACTAGTTTGACCATTTCAGTTTTTTCAGTCGAAGAATACAATTTGTACTATATTAAAATATCAACAAAAAAGTGTCGTATATATGTATATCAACATAAGAAGTGCCGTGTATGTATATCAGTAACAAATTGTCGTATCTCAGTAACAAAGTGTCATATCTTAATAATAAAGTGACGATGTTCGGCTTTATTGAACATTATGGGCCTCAAAAAGGGCCAAATTTTTTGGTTTATTGGCGTTAAGTGGTGAGTTTTAGGGGAAAGGAAAGGGTTAGTGGAGAAAGTGCCATTGCTGACCTTCCCACAGGGTCCTGTATACACCGTATGCTCTGTACTATGCATAAATACGTACACACATACATTTTCATTTTCATTTTATTTATTTATTCTGTTGCAATCAGTGCGTTTTATTCAAAGCTGGTTAAATAGCGAGCAAACTTGTGTTATTTAAATGTCAAGTTTTAGGATGTTGCGAAAAAAGTAAATAGGCTGAAATTAAATTAGAGAGAACTCGAAATTTTAAATCAAATAACAAGCGTGTAGAAAAGAAAAGTAAATGACGTATTGTTATGAATAACCAAACCAATACAAAAAAAAATTGAATTCGTTTTTTTAGCAAGCAAATAATTTGTAAACAAGATACAATTTTTAACTTTGTTTTGCTTTACTTTGTTTTTCAAATCTTTGTTTTTAGTCAAAGCTTTAAAACAATTATAAAATTAGGGATATTTTGACATTACCCTCAATCACAAAAACGATACCAAAAGCCTTTTTAAAATAGATAGAAAAGAAAGAAAAGCATGGATTTAACAAGGTTGCTTGGAATGTCATCAGGAGGGATGGGAGCAGGATTAGGCGACATTGAAACCAGCGATACTGCCGAGATTATCCACATTTCGTCCTTAGCACTGCTAAAGGTAACAATAAATGCAACCAAACTCGTTGCAGATTTTAATGTAATCTTTTAGATTTTGTTTTATTTAATATATTTAAGAGATTAACCAAACTTTTTATTTTTCCGTCCGGTTTTCTCTGTATATAGATGCTTAAGCATGGTAAGTCCGGTTTTGTTTTGGGTGATTGTTTGATTTGGAATTTAAGCCTTTTGGTGAACATACTAATTCGATGCGCTATCAATAAAATGCAATTTAGGACGCGCGGGTGTTCCTATGGAAGTAATGGGATTGATGTTGGGAGAGTTTGTTGATAAATACACGGTGCGAGTGGTAGACGTTTTTGCTATGCCTCAAAGCGGCACAGGTGTGTCGGTTGAGGCGATTGATGAGGCTTACCAAGCTGCGATGATGGAAATGCTAAAGCAGACAGGAAGGTAAGTTGTACAAACACCAATCAGGCTAGTGAGCAACACGGGAGCTTTGATGTATAGCAAATAATTTAATAAACTTCAATAAATCAGAAATAACAGACCGTTGCCACGTGTGTTCGATGTAGAGGGGAGTCGGTGGTTGGGTGGTACCATTCGCATCCTGGTTTTGGGTGCTGGCTTTCGAGCGTTGATATTAATACGCAGCAGGCCTTTGAAAGACTGAACCCAAGGGCAGTTGCAGTAGTTGTGGATCCTATCCAGTCGGTGAAAGGAAAGGTTGTTATAGATGCCTTTAGACTGATTGACGCTGGACTCGCGATGGCAGGCCAAGAACCACGCCAAACAACATCGAACTATGGATTTTTAAATAAGCCAAATATCCAGGTTAGAGACCATCTTATGCAGCCTAAAACTGAATACATACATTATCTGTTATTAGCACATGTACAATTGATTTACACGCAATATTTGGTTGGCAAACCAGAAGAGAATTCTAAACAGCACCTGAACAACTTATGAATAGGCACTGATCCACGGCTTAAACAGACATTACTACTCAATCATCATCGATTACCGCAAAAACAAGCTGGAAGAAAAGATGCTTTTAAATCTCAACAAGAAGGAGTGGACCAATGGGTTGACGCTGACAAACTTTGAGACTCAGTGCTGTAACAACGAAACCTCGGTAAAAAAAATGCTCACACTTGCAGAAAGCTATCACAAGGAAACGGTGGATGAGTCGAAGCTAACCGCCGAGCAACTCAAGACTCGCCACGTTGGCCGCCAAGACCCCAAACGGCACTTGGAGGAAACAGTTGAGAGTGTCATGTGCGATAACCTGGTTCAAACTGTTGCCACTGCACTTGACCAGAAAGTGTTGTAACTTTCTTTCATTTTATATATCTTGATACTACTTGAATTTTTGTTTCTCTTCCATTTTGCTTCAAAATAACATTAAATAAATTTTATTAAAAAAAAACTGTAGCTTTAAAATACAAGTAAGAGGGTCTCTTTGCTTATGAATAAAGGAAAGAAATAAATAAAAGTTACTGTTTTAATAGCAAGGATAATAAAAAGATACTTAAAATGTACAGAGAGGGTTGGAGGGAAAATTAAAACAAGGGTCGAGTGTGACTAGTAAGCACTTTCCCCGTATAACGTGTTCGTAATAATGTGGTCATACTCTGTAGGCGCGCTAATCAATAAATTCTATTAAAATGTAATAGCTGACAGGTATCTAGGTGTAGAATGATACCCAAATCGCTTACATAAACCTCTGTCTGGTTTAGTTGTCTTTGATAACAGGCCCAGCATTATGTCGAAATATGGATCTCTGACCCACGTATGACATGCTGTTCATTTTATTGGCAGCAGTTTCAATCTTGGCAAAGTTCATTTCGTTCATTTTTGCTGGGCTTGGGACAAACACCTGGTTGGTAAGCTTCATGCGATCTTGGAAAGCTAGTGTGGTGGAGATGTCTTCGTTTAAAGTTCCTGGCTTGATTGTTGAATTTACAGAGCCCCACTGCTGTGAATCTGTAGAAACCTTTGATTTCAAATTATTATCTGTGTTTGAATTGTGTGTCATTCTGCCTGCTGTTATTTTTATATTTCTTTTTGATGTTTTGTTGGTACCGTTTTCTTTTTCTGTTTTAGCTAAAAGTGTAGATCAATTTCTCTGATGTTAAAGCTGGTCTCTGTTTCTGTATCTTGTTGGTGTGTTGGCGGCTCTTATATATTATTTGTCTGCTTTGCTCAACGTTTTATTACTGTTTTATTCTTTGTACTTTGGTTTAGTGGTAGTGAGGAAAAGCAAAAGGTGCACCAGTTCTAATATTTTAAATATAGAAAACAGTAAAGAACTTTATTAGAATACTTTTTTCGGGAAATATTTGGTTTTTAAACACGAATTAGCTACTTTTTTTCGCCTCTAATTTCATGCAAATAATGTTATTTTTAAAATTGGTTTCTGTGGTACTATTTTAGTGCCTTTGTTTTACATTAAATCATATTATATAAACAAGACAAAACTAAATTATAAAAAGCCAGAAAAAAAAAAGGATTTAACGTAACTGTTAAAAAAAAAAGTACGAATGGTGCTTAAAGTATTTTTTTATCACTATTACAGAAAATCGTTATGTTTACTCTAGATAGGGCCTGATTATTTAGGATTTCCATGCCTATTCCGACCTGCTCTAGTATTTCTTTTTTTTTCTCTCACCTGTAACCTAATTAGATATTTATAATTGGACGTATTTCTTAGTTAATTTGTAAATATTAAATATAATTGCTTATTTAATCTAGGCCAATTAAACCGAGTACAAAATTTGACCAAACAGAATCTTTAATTGGCAACCACCTCATTATCTTAATTAGTATTGAAATGGTGCTGAAATTCCATTGGTGGTTGGGTTAAAATGAACAAGAAAATAGTGTCCATTTTTAATTTGCTATTGAGATGCGATTTGCTTTTGAATAGGCGTAGTTGGTAAATACCTGAGTGGCAATTTGACGTCAACCTTATTTTTTTATACTTTTAATTTAATAATCCTCATGCAATTTCCTCACTCTAACAAATCCTAGTCTTGGAAATTCAAGTATTAAAATCAGAACAAATTCAAAACAGTCAGAGCTCGACTTTTATGACATCAACCAACGTATCATATCGGCCAAATGTTAATTATAACTAACAACCAGTTGGCCATTTTTTTTCTTTTTATATCACACTAAATAAAATATTTGCCTAATCAAAAAGTCGGTTAAAAAAAAACAAACCAACCAACTTTACAACGCCAATATACAACGAGTAAAGGAAACAAAAGTTTCCGCATTTTGTCAGCAACGCAATTACACCCATTACACTATTGAAAATGTTCCAAACCAAGGTATATATGACTTGAGAGGCGCGATGAAATATAGCAAGTGAAATGAAGTATGGAAAGCAGTTAGTAACAGACACATTCTGTAGAATATATAGACCAAGAACTATCTTATCAAAATTAAGGACAACATTATCTTGGTATTCTATTCTGCCAAGACAGAATCAACACAATTTCATCCAAATCGCTTGGAAAACCAGCAAGGTACCATTAGCGAACTGCGTTATGCATTATATACAAAGGTTTATTGCATTATTTAATGTCATTATTGCTTCCAAATACGGAATACACTCTTGGACAAGTGTATCACAATTAATAAAAGGCCATCGTCCAGACATAATCTGCAAAAACATTGGATTTTAAAAGGACAGAATCAAGTGAGACATATCATGCATTAATTGGCGTTTTAGGTAACGACTTATTAATCGGTGTACAAACCATTCAAACATGCTGATTAGTCGATGATATTGCTGTTTACTTGAGTGCTTTGTGAACTAAAAACACACTCAGAATCCGCTACCTACAGCAAAGCCATTGAAAATACCATCAATTAATCAACAATGAGCCTGACAAACACCAAGTAAAACAACCAAATCAATTAGAAATGTTTTCAATTGTAATATGGCTTGGTAAAAGTTAAAAAAAAATATGAGCCTGGCTGGCGCAATTGGATAGCGCATATGACTTCTAATCATAAGGTTGCGAGTTCGACCCTCGCGTCAGGTTAATATTTTGCCTAATCAGGCAATTCTTTTTTTGAAAATTCCCTACTTGGGCGGCAAGTAAAATGGCATCACCGGCACTTTTCTCTCAACTTGAAAAGTAATCTTGCCTTGAGTTTGCGCTTTTGGTATTTATTTTGTCTCAAACTGAAGTTTGGTGATGC
Organism: Capniomyces stellatus; assembly: GCA_001661515.1. NCBI lineage: Eukaryota > Fungi > Kickxellomycota > Harpellomycetes > Harpellales > Legeriomycetaceae > Capniomyces > Capniomyces stellatus. Next base: position 306,834 of record LUVW01000013.1, on the reverse strand, counting down.
GTTTATAAACCAAGATACAACCGATAGTCTGCTTCAACTTTTCAGATGTTTTGACAGCAGTTAATGGTTTTGGGTATAGCGGATGGCTATGGCTTGTGTGCACAGTAGAGCTGGTGCTTTATAGAGTCAAAGCTTGTCCTTTGATTGCGGGATCGGTGGCGTACAAAAAAATTACTTGTAAAACTCGAATCAAAATCGAAAAAAGCGTCAAGGATCACGAATTTCTCGCTATTTTTAATTTAATAATGTTGATTTATGATTACCAAAGTCGGGGGAAAAAACATGAAAAAAAACAAAAAATATATACAAACCAAATCAACGATTAAGTAAAAGACTAAAAAAAAATCAATTAACATATTGTTTCTTTTTTTCTTTATAGAATCAAATGCTGTTAATTTCACTAATCATAGTTTTAATTCATTGAAGATTGTTAAAAACTTTATTGTAAAAGACGACAAGCTTACACACTTTACAGTAATCTATATCATCAAACGGTGGCCTTCAAATTGTTTTTGAAAAAATGAGTGGAGGATTTTTCAGAGTAAATTCTGCATTTTAAAATACGAAATATAACTTCTCCTGCCAAAGCTGAGACATATAAATCTAATAAACGATGTTTGGATTTTATCTAGGGAACCAGCTTGGAGCAGGATAACAGATTTGGCGATGGTCAAAAAAAGTTGTTGGCAAAAATGAAATTCCCATCAGAATTTAAGGAGAAGGTAGGTTAAAAGTACATATTTATTATTCTATAAGCTATTGGGCGAACTTGGTGGCGTTTATTTTAGGCAATGGTGGGTGAGATGGCGGTGATGGAAAGGATTGAAGGATAGAACCAAATATTAATGATTTCTATTGTATAAATACAGAAGTGAGAGATGATAAATAAAGATCAACGTAGAATGAGTACACGAGACATATTAGGAAACGTTGTGATTGTTGGTAGTGTTAAAGGACTGTTCATTAAAAGGGTTAAAAAAGGGTAAATCCGATTAAAGTATTGATAGGAAAGGAAAAAAGTATTGGGTAATAATATTAATAGTGATAGTAGCATTAGTGGTAGTGGCGGTGGAAAAGTCAACATGTGCTTGAGTTTATGGGAGTTTTTTTTTTTTAGGCAATCCTAGTTAAAGGAATGGCGTAAATTTTGGTACTTGGTTTTATCCTAATCTGCTATTATTATAAAATAACAGAGTGAGACGAACAGAGCTGCGTCTAACGATTTTTATCGAACCCAACTATCCTTTTACCCCAAACAGCCAATATAATATTTAAATTTTGCCCACTTGAGCGCCTGGAGGGGGGGGCGGGGAGGAGAGATTCGATTTTAATTTTTATGCTTTTGGCATTAACAGTGTCCAAGATCCAGCGCAGCAATAAGGCTTGTTAAAGTTGGATAGCTTTTAATGGCCGAAGCGTTTTTGTAGTCACAAATCGATCTAACCGAGCCTGGTTATAAATGTAAAACAATGGTTTAGGTCGATGTCAAAAAAGTTAACTTGGTGGTACTTAAACCGTGGATAACGAAAAAGATATCAGAGAGCCTTGGATTTGAAGACGAAGTAGTTGTGGAGTATGTATTTAGTATGCTGGAAGAACCACAGGTAGTTATATAAAAACATTGCGTTTACAGTTATAGCTGTAATCATGGTTGTGTTTTTTTTTTGTCATGTCTAAACAGGAATTTTGGTTGTGCGCCATATAGTTACTGTTTTAAGCACAAGGCAATGATGGCGAGGCTGGTATATCTGTATACATTTGACATATGAAATTAATATAAACAATAGCTGGATCCAAAAAAAATGCAAATCAACTTGACAGGATTTTTGGAGCGCAAGGCACCGGCTTTTATGGAGGAGTTATGGAAGCTACTGCTGAGTTCGCAAAGAAGTGCTGGTGGAGTTCCAGAAGAGTTTATAGAACAAAAGAAGCAAGAAATTCTTCAAAAACGGGACGAGGAAGAGAAGCTTAATAATCAGTTAAAAGAGCAGCAGCTTAGAGTTGCGCTGGAGTTGAGAAAGAAGCAGGTATGCTGTGTTTGGATTAGTAGCGTTTAGCAGCTATAACCCCATCTTACTTGTTTTGAATGCACTTGTTCTGGCCATGGTAGTTTTGTTTGAATATGATCATGGCACCGCTTGTTAAAGCAGAGTTAAAATGATTTGTTCTGGGTACATTTAGGAGCTAAAAAACAGAGAATCAAACAGCCGAAGAGAGGAGTCGCGTGAACGATCCTCAAGATATGGCAGCCGTAGGGATGCAGCATCAGGCGATGAAAGGGAAGGCGACAGGTATAGAAGCTCAAGGCGTAGAGAAACTAGTCGCGACCGAAGAAGGTCTGAAAGGAAGGAGGGGAGCAGGCGTGATAGGTCACGTGACAACAGCTCGGACCGCGGCAAAGAAAAAACGCACAGATCTTCACGAAATGGAATAGATAAGAGGGACAGCCGCAGCAAAGAAAGAAGCAGCCGCTCTAAACGCCATTCTAAAAGCCATAGATCACGGAGCCGGTCGGTCTCGCGAGAAAGAAGACGGTAGTGGTAGTGCTCGAGGCAACGCCGAACTCAATTTGCTTTATTTCTGTTATACTCTATACTATTATTACTGTTTAATCTACAATGTTCCGCAAGTACCCATTACTTAATACAATAAAAAAAACTTTGTTTTGTTTTGTTTGCTAAAATTCATGACTGGCAATATTTTTGTTAATACCAAAATATCCATCAATCTGTTGACTCGCCTTTTCTTTATTTAAAAAAAACATGTTGGTTTGAGTGTGTTGGTTCATGTTTGCTGCAAAGATTTAGAAGTAGCATAACTTTCTAGATCAAAAGTTGAAATTTCATTAATAACCAAGTCCAACACAGCTTTAGGAACTGCTATTGGCATATTTTAGCTCCAAATAGGAATTGAAAGTTTGTGGAATTTTAAAGGTATCAAAATCGAAAAAAATTAATATTAAATAAGGTGTTGAACCAATCTTTTATTTTCAAGGAATGAAAAAGAGCTGGAAAAAAAAAACTAGAAAAAAAAACATAAACGAAGCCTATTTTGATATTTATTCACGTTTTTTCACGAGTGGATTAGTGCTTTTGCATTTTCTGCGATTTTTCAAGAACAGGATAAATCGCTTTGAATTTGTTACCAACTGATTTGGTATCTTTCATTAATTTCAGCTTTTTTCTATTTTTTTTTTATATTTAAACGCCATTTACAAAACCAAATATCAAATATATTAATTAAACGTTAAAATCAAAGCAAAGGTACCTAAAGAAACATCCCGCTATAAAGTTGTGGTTGGCTATTTTCTCAAAAGAACCTTATCAACCCAGACAAATAAATAGTTTACAAACCCAAGACAAAAGACCTGAGGCACGACGAATGTGAATAAGACAAAGAATCAGGATAAAAAAGTAGCAAAGCAGATTTTAGACTAATCACACAAAACAGAACAAAACAACAAACAAAAATAATAATAGTAACCAAGTGCCTGGAATCAAAAGTATATAAAAATGCACACATCACTGCGGATTGGTAAGTTTGTGAGAATGACAAAATGAATAAAGTAAAAAAAAAGATACTCGGATAAGTATATCCATCAACAAAATCCCTGACTTATTACGCAATGTTTTTTAAATTCCTCGACTAATTTAAAATCTGTTGGTTGAATGGTTGCACAAATTTTATAGATAAAGGTGCAAGTAAGTTTGCGCCAAAGGCGAAGCTGAGGACAAAGGGTGCAGCAATTAGGACAAAAGCGCAGGATACAACAAAAGCGGTAGACGAGGCAGAAACAAGCAATGAAACGACAATAGATTCGCTGACTTTGAAGTCTGGTGAAGATAGTATGGAGAATACCGAGATTGGAGGTAGCGAGCTAAGCCTGGAGGCCAAAAAAATACAAATAGAAGACCCAGACGTTGTGAAAAAAGCAGAAGCAGAGAACGCAAATACAACCATCCGACTGAAAGGTACGCTTAGCTAATGCCACTTTACTTTGTATTGAATATATGCCCAAGTAGATTAAACACAGGAGTTGTACTGACGAAATATTGCAATAACCAACGCAAAAAGTTCAATAATGGAAAAGAAAAAAAAAACTAACGCGAACCAATTGCTTTAAACTCTAGGGAAATCCAAAATAAATAATGGTAGGAGTAATGGCTACAGCGACAGCGATAGCGATGATGAGGATGAAAGCAAGCTAGAACACCGAATTGAAAGCAAGGATAAAACCCAAAGCGAGTCTAAAAAGCTAATCAAGGAAGAAAAGGGGGGAGCTAACGAAAGTGCGGTTTTGGATGAAAGTAAATCCAAATCAACAGTAATTGGTATCCCTTCAGCGTTAAAATTATCAACAGTTATAGAACCTCCAAAAGCCTCGCAGATTGCGGCAAAAAGCTCTAATAAATCCATAGGATCCATAATAAAGGTCCCCACAGCCATATCCGAGCCAGTGGGCAAAGTCGAGGAAAACAAAAAGCGAAAGTCAAAAGGTTCAAGCTCAAGCAAAAAGAACAAGAGGAATACACTGGGCAGCGACGATGCGCTGGAGTCTGAAGATGACGGTGAGAACGAAGGTGGCGCAACTGGGTACAAAGCTGGTGGTACGTACGTTGAAATAAGCAAAAACAAAAATGGTGGTTCTAGTAAGGCTAGTTCAGAGTCAACGAGCGCCACAAAAAAGTCAAAAAAGACTCGCGCGGGCAATGAGCTAAAACTGACGTCTTTGTCCGACTATGAGCTCGAAGACCCCGAGGAGCTCCTTGATCAGCCAATGATGTACTTTTGTGTAGACTCGAAGAAGGGGAAGCCTTCAAAGGCGTTTGTTGAACGTAAAAACGAACTTATAAAAAAAAAGATAAAAATTCTTAACGGGGAGTTATCCGATCAAGACACCAGCAAAGCCAAAAATGAACCAGCTGAGGATTTGGAAAAGTCAAAATCTACTAAACCATCTGCCAATGGAGCCAACACACCAAATGTAAAGTAAGTAAATGTAACCCAAGACTCGAAGCAAACTTGCAGAATTCTTTTTATTTTAATTTTAATTTTAAGCTTTTTGTTTGTTATCGAATGCTCTACATAAGCTTGTAACCAGCTTTTGTTAAAACGTCAAGAATCTGTTGACCTTATAACCATTATAGTAATGCGGCTGCGCAAATGAGGGTAGTCAATGGCAAATTGATTTTGGACGACGAGTCTCTGGTTGTGAACCGAGACGCCTTTTTTGGCCAGGACATGAACGCAAACATGCCTCTGCTTGAAATCGACGAGTCTGGCGAGCGCAGACTTGTTAACAGCATGACTTATATAAACAGAAAGTACACTGTCAAACGTTGGTCTCCTGAAGAAACCGTCCAGTTTTTCAAGGTAACAAGTCCGTTGCTGCTACGATTTATTTATCTGTATACCCTTTGCTGTGTTTATAAGCATGTTCCAACTATAAAAATTTAAAAAAAAAAAAATTCATAAACACAAACTTTAGGCCATTAGAAAGTGGGGGACTGACTTTGAAATGGTTGCAAATGAACTGCAAGGCAGAACCCGGATTGAGGCTAAAAACAAATACAAAATCGAAGAAAGAAAGAACCCACACTTAATAGATGCCGCCCTCTTCACCAAATCAAGACCACAGTCACATGCATCCCCCCTCCACTCGTACCAGATAACTGATACGCCGGCTTTAGATCAATCAGCACTTGGTGTCCCCACAATTGATATTCCTGACACCCCGGCTGAGACTTTGGAGTAAGCTCGATATGCCCTACTGGCTGCTGCGTTTTGCTTCAACCCGGCTCAGTCTTATTGCTAAAATATCACCCCCATTTCCCCTCACCAACATCTTATCCCTTAGTATTCATCACCAAATACACTTTTATTAATCGAAATACTAGCTATAAATTTTTGACCATTGCGTTATTTATTCACTAATTACTCGTGTCATTTTTTAGCCCACTATCTTTTAATTGTAAGAAACATACTTTTGCTTAAATATCTATTCTTTTTGAAAATTTCTTTTGCTTTTTTTGTTTTACTAAACTTTCAATACATTTACCAGCTTATTGCACTCGGTAATAAAATACGACAAAAAAAAAGTCGTAAATGTGATATGATTATACTTGGGCTGAACACAACAGCCACACTGTCTCAATGTCCAATCAACTCTTAAACAGGTTTGGTAAAAATCAAAACACGGATTGGTGCTGGTGATTTGGTTTGTTTATTCGCTTGGTGCTATAAAAACCTGATCAGAACAATGTAAACAATAGACTACAACAAGTTGAGAGTATTAAAAAAAACAATTAAGTGGTGAGATGGTTTGCAGTTGACATTGGCGATTTGCAAAACTACAAGTGTGATTTAATCCATCCCAGATACGTGGCAAATAGTTTGGACTTGAAGTCATCTTCAAAGTGCACCTCGTGATAATCGCAGTCAAAGACCTCAATTCGCTTATCAAGCGAAGATGGAAGATTGTCATAAAACTCCTGTGTCCCTTTAACATCACAAATTTTGTCGCCCTTGCCATGGACAAGCAAAACAGGTGTGGTGTATTCTTTAGCTGATCTAGATCGGCAGCTTTCTCCGAGTGTAAGCATATCTGCAATAGATCCAATTGCTGACATGTTAAAGTTATACTCTGACTCCTCGTACTTTTCAAGCTCTCTTAGATTGCTGGTAAGCTGCGAGTTCTCGATCCTACTGGCAATTGGAATATTTGGAAATAGCTTTGAAATCATAGTTAAGCTCTTGACAACAATCGCTGGCGGCTGGACCTTTGGATTGGTCAAGAGTGCTGGTGCCGATGCAATCACGCTAGTGATATCCTTGTTGTACTCTGCGTTGGTGCAGTAGTTTAATACTATGCTTCCTCCCATCGAATGTCCAAACTAACAAAAGGCGTATAAACCAGACCCAATGTCAAAATCAGTACCAAGTTTTTAGCGATATATGGGTTTATCACCTGTGTTTTTACACAAATTGATTTCATGAAAGCAGCATATTTAGTTTATTCAGTGTGTCTAGTTGTATTTACCAAAAAGCAAGGCTTCCCCGGAATTTTGACCCGATCAATCATAAACTTGATATCCTGGAATACCTGGTTGAATCTGCCCATATTACCAAGTTGGCCGTGGTTTCTACCAGTCCTCCCCCACCCTTTAAGGTCAAACGTGGAAACAAGAACGCCATCCTTGGCCAAAATATTGGCCATTTCTTCATATCTATCACAATGTTCTCCAAACCCGTGAATTATAGTTATGACTGCTTTGATTTCTTGGTTTTCTGGCTATTAACAGTAAATATTTCTTTTAGCAGTATATCCTTGGGAATTTTTATGGTTTTTATGGTTTTGGTTAGAGTAAACAATAAAACACGGTCAACTTTCTTTTATTTCGATTGTTGCTGTTTAATATCTTTAAATTGCAAATTGTGCATTATTTAAGCAAATTCACAAGTGTGCACAGTGTGTGCTTGCCTTATACTGGCGAGTGTAAAACTCTGTTTCGTTGTGGGTAATCCATTCTGTGATGTCCAAGACACCATCCTTTGAAACCTGTGTGTTAACCTTCATATTGTAGAAACAAACGTTGTATTATTCCGATTTCCTAGTATTATTGCCTGTTGCAAATTACTGAATTGGTACTTTGAATTTAAACACTATTTATTTTCAATAGAGAGAAGACGAATACTTTGGTACTAGTTTTGTTTGGTATTAAGATAAAACGGGAAAAAGTTGGAAATCTATATTGTTATTATTAAAAACATTTGGAAAATACCAACTGGCCTCTGCTGTTTGCATTTATGTTTGGGACTAATTAATTAATTTGGGCTTGTTTTATTCGAATGACTTTGTGGTTTATTTGTTTCATAATAGCTTTGCAAATTCTCAGTGTTAATGAATCTAAACTTCAGGTGTCGTTATTTTTTTCAGGAGAATACATTTAGAAAATTGATAAGTTTTCATAAAGTAATTTGCTAGCGTTGCTCGGGAATTCCAGCGAATTTGTGAAATTTATGGGTTTCGATTTTTAACCCAACCAAACATGTGACCAAATTTCTAATTTTTCACATTCATTTAATCTCAACTAGCTTTACTTGACATTTTTAAACGCTAAAATTGTATACAATTCAACAGTATCGACATTAAAGGAGACCATATAACAGAAACTCCGATCTGCTGAACCACGAAAACTGCCCCCATCAGTCTGAGATGTCAGGAAAAAAAAAACTCGACATCTAGCTTAAGACTAGAGATAACTCATGTGTTGGCAGTCTTGGGAGCCACTCTGATTTTATTTTTTTGAAGGAAATGCGATATAACTTTTTAAAGATTTGGTTTTGGAACGAGCTACAGATTTAATAAACCAAGCTAAAGGCTTTAGAACCAACCAATAATCAATATATAACCTCAACGCTCACAGTTGCTTGTGGTTGGCTAAATATAAATCAACTTAAACACGTGTGGGTATGATATTTTTGTAATTCAGTTATGTGGACAATTTCAAAATAAAAAATAATATTAAGTGTGCTAGACGCTATTCTTAAAAGGGTTTTGAAGCAATGCTTTGTACAAACTCGATTAAAGTACGTGTTGGTCTTCCTGTCATTCCACGGACTTGATGTCCAGAGTTGTTGTTTGTTTCCATAGAACCAGCAATATCCATGTGTGCCCACTTTGGTGAGTCTTCATTGACTTCCTCAGCTCTTCTTTCAACAGCACCTTCAGGCTTCTTGATTGGCCCAACAAACTCACGTAGGAATATGGCTGCACTGTTAGCGCCTGCACCAAAAGTATCGGTGTGGTTGGCAATATCTGCAACTTGGCTTTCTACTAGCCTCATATAGCCTGTGTCAATTGGCATACGCCAGGTTTTGTCTCCGGTTATGGTTGAGGCTGACTCAAGTCTTTGCCACAGCTGGTTTGATGATGTGAACACCCCAGAGTATATTTCGCCCAATGCAACAACCATCGCTCCGGTAAGTGTGGCAACATCAACAATTGATGATGGGTTGTGGTATTCTACTGTGTATGTAAGCGCATCAGCCAAAACCATGCGGCCTTCAGCATCGGTGTTATTTACTTCAACAGTTTTTCCGTTCATGGCAACAACTACATCTCCTGGCTTGGTTGCCTTTCCACTAGGCATGTTCTCTGTCAAAGGTACACAACAGACGGCATTGATTGGGAGACCAAGTGTGGCGATTCCACGCATAGCCCCAACAACTGCTGCTCCTCCTCCCATATCACCCTTCATCAGGCCCATTCCCTTTGATGGCTTGATGCTAATACCACCTGTGTCGAATGTGATCCCCTTGCCGACAAGTGCTATTGGCTGCTCGCCCTCTTTTCCGCCGCGGTAGATGATTTCTACAAATTTAAGTGGCTGGTCTGACCCAACAGCCACGCTCAGGAACGCACCCATCTTGTGCTTCTCCGCCCACTCTTGGTCGTAGACATTGACTGTGACGTTTGGGATCTGCGACAGTTCGCGGACACATTCGTTGGCAAAGATTGTTGGTGTCATTAGATTTGCTGGGGTACTTGCCAGGCTGCGGGCCCAGTTTTGCGATTGTGCGTACACCATACCACGGTTCCAGTCGCCCGAGGATGCGGCTTCGTTGATGATTGGGTTGATCTTCAGGTCTCTTGCCTCTCTGGTTGACTTGAGAATGTCGTACTTGTATGATCCCAAAAACGCACCTTCGGCCGCAGCCTGGGCACTCGACATGATGTCAACGTCTATTTGGTTGACTTTACGTTCCTCCAGAGTGCGAACACCGGTTCCTACAGCAACACGGATATTTTCAAGAGTCTTGACAGACTCGGCCTTGTTGTCGCCCAAACCAACAACAGCAATCTGTCTGGCCTCCTGGCCATTAGCGCCTCGCTCGTAAAAGACATGGCAGTCACCAACCTTGCACTTCATTCCCCTGGCCTTGATCTCCTCAACGATCATTGAAACAGAATCCTGTGAGACCAGCTGGGTGCTGGCGCTGCAGCTACTTAGGTTGTAGTCGTTGTAGATGCCGACGACAAGTCCCTTTTGGCAAAGTCCCGATGCGTGTGTTGAGCTCATTCTTTCTATTTTAATTATAAAGTTTTTTCTATTGATACCGAGAGAATTTTTAATAAAAGCTTTTGAAGCAAGTGAAAACATGTCTCAAGTACTAAGGCTATATAAGTGTTTTTGCGTTTTTTTTATCTCAAAAATAAAAGCTCCAAACTAACTGAATACTTTTAATATAAAAAAAACAAACTAACTGAATACAATTAATAAAAAAAAAACTCTTTAATAAACCCTTTGAAATGATTTTAATAGAGTGTAAAACTTCATAAATGGATTTACAATAACAAAATTTATTGTTGTTTTCTTTTCCATTATCTATTTCTTATTCATCAGTGTTTTTTTTTTGTTCAGCATTACTTAATCAATGGTTGCTTAGCCAATGGTTATGGACTTGAGCTTTTGAGCAAAGAGGAATTTTACATGATTTTCGTATTTCGGAAAGAACTCGTGAGTTGGTCACTTTTTTTCTTTACGGTATTAACTAGAAACGATCTTGCAGGGATTATTTTCGCTTTAAACACAAAATCTTCAAATCTTTTTGCCCCTTTTCCAGCCTTTGTCCTAGCTAGAAAATAACATGCTGAAACCTAATAATGGCACCAATTACAAAAGAAAAGTTTTTTTTTTTGCACTATAATACTGTTTTTATACAGATTTCTATATTTGACCAAGTAACACCGATGCAAGCATGTGGATCGACTGTATTAGTTGTGTCTTTGCTTTTGAAGCCTTTTGGTTTGAAATTACAAAATCTTATTACACGTGTTTAAGCTGCACCAAGAGCTTTTTCATTTCAAAGAAACCTGATGCTCCTGCAGTACATAATAGCGCAGCACACGCGCTCAATGGTACCCCCGTAGTCATTACGGCAGATTTGATCTATTAGTGCGATAGAAAATGTGTGTGGTATCAAACAGCAGTCTAAACTATCAAGACGAAACAATACACTTCAGGTTGCTTTTAATCAATCAGCGAATATAACAATGTCTAGCGGGTAATATTGCTTTTGAATAGCGATATTTGTTTGGAATCGGCGTTATGTAACAAAGAAACGAAACCTGATTGACCGAGTCATACAATCAAGTCATACGGTCTTTTAAAAAGTGACTAATAGGATGATTTGGCAGTAGGTCGGGAATAAAAGGATTTTGGATGGCTACTATTTAATCTTGGATTATATTCAGTACCTTTGTTATTATTGTAGATTTATTATTTTTGCATTAAAATTGGTTGTAGATTGGCAAAAGCAGGTAATAAAAAAAGGAAAGACTTGTTTATTTTTTTAAAGAAAAAGTGAAAATAGATGTAGGAGAATATAAATCAAGATTTTTGATCAAGAGAGGCCAATCGGGTGAGATCAAAAACATTACTGTCACACAGTTTGCCCAAATCCGAATGAGACCTTGAAACAAATTTTCTGATATTTCTCAAAATGGGCTTTACGGCAGACGAGTTATTTTGGAAGTATTGGCCATGGTTGGCTAGCAGACCAGTCAACCAAGTTAGATTAAGTTCCAAAAGACAATTTGAATCAAAGACTTTGGCAATAAAAGTCAAAAACCTGATGATGTGTTTTTCAGGAAATTGAGAGCTAAGAAGTTTGACTTGGGCAATTGGGATTTCGATATAAACGTGGTTGACAAGCTGGTGTTCACCAAGCCTTAGGGCATTTACAAGGGAACGAAGATAGTCGCGCTGCAGCAGTAGGTCCTGGATTTGTTCGGGAGTAACGTTGGTGTCAAGGTCAAATGGATCGAATTTCAAGGAAGTGTCCAGAGAGTAGATAACAAGACCTAGATTGGATGCGGCGGACCACTGTAGGCCAGAGGGACTGAATTTAACGCCACGGGTTCTGACCTCAGGCATGGTGGAGCGACGAGACAGGTCACCAGACTTAACACCAGGCAAGCTGCGGTCGATGCGGTCCTCGACATCGCTAGCATCGTGGTCAGAGTCGATTGCCTGGACAGGGCCAGCATCGGTCATGAACTTGCTGTTTAAAAACTCCTGCATGCCATCGAGAGACAGATTGGAGGAAACAGAGAATTTTTTGAGCAGAACCTTGGTAGCAACATGGTATAGGCAGACGAATTTGCTGTTGCCACCGCCAATAACGACAGAGCCATCGGCAGAATAAGCCAATGAGGTGAACGATTTTCCAAATTCCGAATTGGCAGCAGTCCGCAAGTCAGCCTGGCGTCTTCCACCAGCTATATCACGGCGGCCTTCAATGGAGCCAATCTGCGAGGCGTTGGAGACATCCCAAAAGTAAATCTGGCCATCCAGAGTAGACGAGCAAAGCTCTTTGGAGTCTGGGCGGTAGGCAACAGCCAGAACGTCAGACAAGTGCGACAGCTTCTCAACAGACTTTCCACGATCAAATACGTCCCATAGCCGGACGGTTTTGTCCCACGAAGCAGAGGCGAGCTGGGAACCATCTGGCCGGAAGTCGAGCGAGATCACGGGACCCTCGTGGCCGCTGAGAACATCCAGCAGCTTTCCAGTCTGCATGCTCCAGACATATATTTCGTACGAGTCCTTGCACCCAGCACACACAATTTCACCGCTCGGGTCAACAGCAAGAGATGAAAACTGGACGGGCGTTGGCGACATGAAGGTCCTGAAGTTTCTGTACCGGATCAAATCAAACGCACGGACCGTTCCGTCCAGCGAGGCTGAAACCACAACTTGGTTGTGTTTGGTGAACTGGACAGCTGTGACGCCGCTGTTGTGGTTGGAAAACGTAACAAAGCAGTACCCGCTTCCCGCCTGCCAAATCTTGACTTTCCCGTCATCTCCCCCAGAAGCAATGTACTGCCCGTCGCCCGAGTAGGCAACCGCACTCATGTCGTAAACATGGCCCTGCTGCTTCAGCACATACGACTCGCTTTGCCACTCCCAAACCAATAGCTGGCCCAGCTTTCCGCTTGCCAGTGCCAGCCACTCCCCAGTAGGGCTGATTACTGCTGCCGAAAGCTTGTTTTGCGAAATCGAAAGCGTTTGGATAAGCTGCAGCCCCGGCATCTCCCAAAGCCCAAACACTCCATTGCTGAATCCTGCTAGTATCATCTGCGTCTTTGCGTTGTATGATGCACACCGAACCGTTGCCCCGTTTTGGCTAAAGTAAAGGTGCTCTGGCGTTGACCACTGCAGCGCTTCAAACTCATTGGTTTCCTCGTTTTTAGGAAATTTCCCAAACTCTACTTCTTCCCGTGTAGATACCATGTTATGTTTTCGTACTGCCACTGCCCCGTCTTTACTTACTGTGTATACCTAATACCCACCCCAACCAATCAACCAAAATCATTCATTGTTTAGTCTTAATTCTAACCCCCCCCTCCCCGCCATTCTTTTTCTTCTTTGCTCTGCATTCATCCAATATCTTTTACATCTTTGTGTTTTATACATCTCCTTTTGTTTGGTTTGGGTCTTACCCCCTTTTACTAGTAAATTTGACTTTATTCAACAACACTTACCGTTCGTTTGTCACTAGCAAACCACGACGCAATTACCGGCTGTCTATGGCCTGCAAACGCTGTTGGCGTAAACCCTTCAATTGGATCTGTAGAGTATATCTTGGCACTCATGTCCTTTGAACTCGTAATAAAAAATCGTGAATCCATGTTCCAGCTAATGTGCGTAATATCATCGTAATGCCCTGAAAATTTTCGATGCAACACAAATGGCGAAAATTCCTTCTTTACTCCCGGCGTTTTCCACAACTCTATCCTCTTCCCAATTCCTACTGCTATGAACTTTCCATCTGGCGAAAATTCTGCACACTTTGCCTCCCCCTTGAATTTAAAATGATGGATTATCACTCTTCGCACAAAGTTTACCAGCAATGCTCTACCATCTAAGTTCACAAATAACATTGTTTTTAACCTCATTAACCGAAAACTTAGTCTTGGTCATTCCTACACAAGTCTCTTCCTTCCCCACCGCCTTTTTTTATACCTCTGTGTACACACACAAATATATTTGCAAGTGTCAACTCTTTATGTCGTAAACCTACCTTCATCAATTGTCAGTAACAGGTGCGAGTTTGGCGATATTGCCAAGTACACTATATTTTTGCGAGCCTCGAAAGGAAATGTCTCGGATTTGTTGCTATTTTAAAATTTAACCAAATTTGAAATAAAATAAAATAAAAAAGAAAAGCAAAATTTTAGCTTTAAGTCACTTTATTTGCTACCAACCACACCAGTTTTCCTACTTAGCACACATACAGTTTGCAGTAATAGTAATATTAAAAAAGTAGCAAGTACAGTATAACAAACTTACTTTACTAGATCAAACATTGTTACTCTGTTCCCCACAGGGCTCAGCACGCTGTTTCCATCAGGTGTATACACCAAGTTTCCTTGCTTATATACCGTGCCGCACAGGTTTGAAAACTATCACATTCAAGACATTGATCCCATTTTATTTATAACGAGAATCGACTTTTTTTTTTTTACATTTAGATTCAATTACTACACCAATCACTTGTATTATATAGCCACTTTTATCCATTTATAGTTCACCCGACTATCTTTACACAGCAATATTCATCGCATTGTAGGCGTTACATCAAAAGAAATTCCTTGTTCTTTCTTTCTTTTTTTTTTTTACTCACCTTATAATCAAGCTTCATTTTACCAAACTTTTCCTTTCAACGTCTGTTTTCTCTCTTTTCCTTGTAAATCTATAAGCTCGTTTAATCAAAATGTATCGGTTCGAGTTTTGCTTTTAAAGCTCAAAGTTTTATCTTAACAGTCAAGCTTCAATCGTGTTGATTCCTATTAACAGTGTCTATAACATAAATAGCTTTTTCCTTTTTTCAACTAAATTTTTCTGTAAATAATTCTTTATACATACTTTTTTTTTTTTACTATTTTTTATTTGAAAATTTAGTTGATCTACTGGATCAATTTTTTTTTTCCATTTACTTTTTTTATTTTTTTTTTGTTGAAATATTTTCATTATTTTCGTTTTCGTTTCTGGTTTAATAATTTTGTAAATGCAAAAGAAAAAATTTTCATTGATTTTTCTGGTTTCGTTACCAATTCAAGGTTGAAAATCGCCTAGTCTTTTTACGCAAATTAAAAACAAACAAAAGCTCTTTACATCCAAACCATGCCAACTATTCCAAGCTGAAAAGACAACACCGCTGTTACTACCAATTCCGGTTTAGGAGCCAATATTACATCTTGCACTCAGAACCATAGTGGCGTGTACTTATTATCAACCCAAGAGTTCCCTTTAACAATAATTCTCTCTCGAATTTCTGTCTGAGGAAATTACTTAATTATTCAACACTCATTTTTTCAGCCAATAAGTGTACATTCCAAACGATTTATAAGGTATTTTCCCTTGTTTACTTTTTTTCAAATGTGTTTACTCTCTTGTGCTTCTTCCCCACCAACATAATAAAACCAGGTCTGATTCCTTGGGTTTGTTGCTTTGAAAAAGAGGCAATGCGGCTATTCCTGGCACAACCAGGCTCACAAAGGTAAGTTCAGTCTATTTTGATTATTTTATTTTTTTGCAACAATCTTGATAATCTGGATTCCATCCAGCGAGGCGAGTTAATAGTAGGAGGAAGCAGGATAATATATGATGAAACGTCTAGTAATATGATTTAAAGACGCCAAGATGACAGAGCATTATGAAAATTGATGCGTTTGTTAAAATGGCTTATGGATTTTGGTGATGGCAGCGGCTCTGGTGGCTGTTGTTAGTATTTGTATTTGTCTCAATGTATTCGTTTTGGTGTAACAGATTGGTAAACAGCGATTTAACATAGACCGCGAGATTTTTGGATTTCGATGGTCTAGAGTTTCTGGAATTTTTTTTTTGTTTTTCCAATTTACCGATTCGATAGAAATAAATACAATTTATTAATCGCATGCCACCAGAACTTGCTCCTTGTCAAAGTCTGTAAAATTAGTTTTTAAAATTGAGATATTAACGAAAGGGCAGATATCTGATTGCAAACCTGCTTTCTACACACACCATTTACATTGGGCTATTTACTTGAGCTAGCCACAGTATGCACGGAGAGGATGGATGTGCTATTTGTAAACTGCGTACTGACATATTCGATACTTTGTTTTATATAATTTAGGTGACCCAGGAGAAGTACTTTTTATGCTCCTTGCTAAATAGTTTATTTTTATTTTATTTCTATTTGGCTACACAATACTGTTAGCATGTTTGCCATTTATTTGTATTTTTGTATTTCTACATACCCACGCAACTTTTTCTAGCCACCTGTATGTGAATAAACCGACCAGTATGACACTTTATAGAGTAACTTTACACCAATATTATACTGAATTTGCCCGAGGGTAAACTTGATAGCTTTTTTTATTTGATATATATCATGGTGTTAGTTGTCAATAAAAATAAACAATTCTACAAAGCATTATCCCAACAAAAGAGAAAAAAATAAATAAAATAAAGGGGAGAAGGGGTGTTTAACTTGTGACCCCGGATTAGCTTAGAGGGATTTTTTGTCTTTAATTCTTCGGTAAGCTCCCGACTTGTAGTCTTTGACAATAGGTTTACTATCAGGTCTTTGGGACCGCATGCCTTCGACCGACTTATTGGGCTTCCCGCCCTTTCCGTCGCTCTCCTTACCCTTTGTGTTTTTCACCTTAATGAGCTTTCCAGTCGATGACTTGGTGTACTTTGTTGGGTTTTCTGTAGACTTGCTAACTCGGAGCTGTCTCCCGCCAAAATCAGATTTGTTTAGCTTTGTTGCCAGTGGGACGGAGGAGGCATCCTACACAATAGCAATAATTGCAAAAAAATAAAATAAAATAAAATAACAGTGGCAGTGGCAATTAGACACAGTTCTCTGCAAAACTAATTCAAATAGACGTCATTATTAAACATCATACCGGTTTTTATCAAGCTAAATACAAAGCTTATTATTTCAATAACAATAAATACAAATACAAATCCTAAGGTATATGTACTATAGGTGTACCTTGAACTGGACATAACCAAATCCCTTTCCAAGACCAGTTGCAGAATCGCGAATGATACGGACATACTCGATTGCACCGCATGATTCAAAGTGGGTATATAGTTCTTCTTCCTTGGCAGTGAATGTCAGGTTTCCAACAAAGACAGACCTCTTATTATCTTTTTTCTAAAAAAAAGCCAGTGGTTGTAAATTAAACGCAGAACTTAGTTTGTTGTAAAACACATCCCGATTCAAAATCCGACAGTGTAATTAGCAATTTACTGATAACAAAAGTTTAAATATTATCATTACATCAGTAGCAACAGTGGAATCAACTCGAATGTGGCGGCCTTCAAATATGCTTCCATTTAAAACAACAGCCTTCTTGACATCTTCTGGCGACTCCATCACAATGTAAGCGTTGCAAGTATCCTTCTCAGGATGGAAGACTCCTTTCAAGTACGCTATACGCTTAGATACTGGCTCTGAAAATGCCTAATTAAACATTTAAATCAAACACACCTTCCGGTCATTTTCATTGCAAAATAATACAAACTATATATATACGAAATTCATAGCAACGAGTTTAGATAAACAAAAAAAAATGAATATGCGGAATCTAAACAAGATAAAGCACGGACTTACAATTGATCTGAATCTGATACTCTTGACTTTTCCGTGCACTTTAAACAAGGCTAGCAGTTGTTTTTGGAGTTTCTAATTTGTACATTAAATAACACATTGTATTGGTTACGCGTTTGTGCAGGTGATTATGTACGTGGTGCGGTTTTACACTGGCGTTTACTGTCTTTTTATTTTATTGTTTTCACTATACACATCAGATTCTTTTGAAAGTAATGTTTATACAGTGGCAGTAAACCCACACACTCTTACCTTATTTTTTAAAGCTTCAACTGTCAAGTTTCCAATAAACAGAGTTCGGTCAGCCTCTGCCAACTTTTCCTGTTTGGTCTTTTCCTTTGCACTGCTTTTTACTATAACTTCGTTGTCAGAGTCATCGCCAGAGTCAATGTCTAACTTGGCTCTCTTGGTCTTTTGAACTTTATTCTGTTCTTTTGCTGCGGCATCATTGACTGCGTCTTCCGACTTTTCACCTTGGGCCTCCTCAGAATCTTCTTTGTTTTCTACGCCTGCTTCAGCACTCTTTCTCTTTTTGTTGCTGCTCAAATCTACTTTGGCTTCACCTTCAATTGAATTCGCACTTTCTTGCTCATCGCTTCCTTTTTCCAATGCTTTGAGAGCCTTTTTCCCTTTCTTTTTCTCTTTTTTCGACACGTTGTTTTTAGACTCTTCAGATTCCTTTGGTGCCTTTGGGATGGTCTTGGCTATAATGTCCTCTAGTGTATCCTTCTTCTCCTTGAACAGCGTGTCAAGATTATTGTCGATTGCTTTTGAATCAACATTTTTCATGAAAAAGTTTGACAACTCGCCTTTTTTGTACTCTGTCATTTTTGCTGTTGCTTTGCAGTTCTATCAAACAATTTAAATGTTATACCCTTGGAAATGCTATTTAGCTATATTTCTATATATCTGCAGTTCTGTTGCCGATTCTAACTTTGACAAATGAGTTGCAATTCGATTCAATTCACTGTATTTCTTTGATTATTTTGATCGCTAGAAAATTAAAATTTTCAAATTTACTCGAATCAAATAAAAAAAATTTTACTTTTTAATTTCAATTACAAAATCATAAAAAAAAAAAGTAATTCACGCCTAGTATATTTACCAAATGCTAGAGGTTTAGGCTCCTAGTAATAAAATAGTTTAGCGTTATTGTTGGAGTTGGGATTTGTTAATAAAGTTGGATCAAAGGTTGGAGCACCAATGAATGTTTAATATGCCACAGTATTTTTTTTACATTTGTTTTAGCTAAATGACTTGAAACAATACACTTTTTATTTACTTTTGTAAATAGTGGGCGAGCGTTTTATTTATTTATTGAAAATGGCGAGCATTATATGCTCCGAGTAATCAAGCTAATATCTTTGTTTACGAGTTTTTAATAAACATTTATATAGAACCAGTTGTTTTACTTGGTTATCTGATCAATCTGGCAACAACCACAACTACATAAATATCATAAAAGTGAAATAACCAGCTGCTCGTAATGTCTTTTTCAAGTGTTGTAATTAGTATAATCAAGATAAGTGGGTGGCTCGTGGCGATTGGAGGGATCTGCGAATTGATATTAAGGTTCACAGGCAGAAAATTCAATGTGGATGGCAAACATTGCTATGTAACGGGAGGAAGTTCGGGTCTAGGAAAATCTGTGGCCAGAGATTTGTTTAGGCGAGGGGCCTCAGTGACAATCGTCGCGAGAGGTTTAGAGGAATTAAAAAAAGCAGTTATAGAAATAGAAGCGTGTAGAGTAAACGAAAAGCAAAAAGTAATTTTCGTGGCAGCGGATTGTACAGACAAAGTCAAGGTCAAGCAGGCTTTGGATGAGGCTATTGAGAAGCAGGGAAGAGTTGTCGAGTATGTTTTCACGTGTGCTGGAGCAGCCTACCCAGGGCTGTTTATTGAGCAGGATGTGGAGGTGTATGAAAAGTCAATGAAGCTAAATTATTTTGGAACTCTTTATACCATACATGATGCAGTAAAACGAATGGTTGCTACAAACACCCAAGGCCATGTAATAATTGTTGGGTCCACATTGAGTATGCTTGGCTTGATAGGGTACTCGCAGTACTCACCCTCAAAGTTTGCGGTTCGTGGGCTTGCAGAGTCACTGCGAAACGAGTTGAAGGCGTATGATATTGGGGTTTCTGTTTATTACCCAGGAACTATACTGTCGCCAGGGTATGAAAAGGAAAACGAAACCAAGCCAAAGATTACGCTTGAGGTCGAGGGCGAGGAGGAAGGCTTGACACCGGAACAGTGCTCTTCGGCTTTGCTCAAGGGGTTGGACCGTGGAGAGGTGGTTATTACTAGCGATTTGGTCTCAACTTTATTCAGAGTTTCCTCGAGAGGAGTTATGCCAACAAACAACTTTTTGATTGACTCGGTGTTGGCTGTTGTGGCTTGGATAGCATTTATTCCTTGGAGGATCTATGTTGACATTCTTGTTACAAAGTTTGGCAGTAATCGTCCAAAGCAGGAGTAGTGGGTTTACATATATGTGTGTGTGCGTGTATCACTATAAATTACTATTCTCGCTATGTATCCCATGCTATATCACCACCATGTTTCTTTTAAAAAAATAAATGTTTTAAAAAGAACTACCGCGGTTATGCCACTTTTACTAACTAGGACATGCATTTCTTTGTAGTCTTTATTTTCCTGTTATTTGCATATCTTTTTTGAGTTTCAACTCTGATCTTTGTGGTTGAAATAAACTAAAATAACCCAGCCCAACCCAAGCTAAGAGTTTGTTAAGAATTCGACTAAATGAAATGGGGTTGATATATGTTGGTATACATTTGTTATATATTTGGACACATGGAATCTAAACAATGTAAAGTATTAGGATTCTAAGAATCTGAGGTATTATTGAATTCGAAATTAATAGCAAATTGTATGACTTTACTAAACGAGGATGCTTTGATTAGGGACGGGATATATATATATAAAATAAAATAAAGACAAAAATATAATATACAATTGAATATACAACCCCTTCTCCCTCCCTACCACCGCAAAAGTGATAGCAGCGGTAGTAAAACGCGCAGTGATAGCTTAGTCGAATAGTGACCTTCAGTTGCTCTATATGATCACTTTAGCTGGAATCCATTATAAGGGCAGGTATAAAACTCTGATTTTCAGGGAGCATAATGAGCAAGGGAAGACATCTTTTCCTAAATCCATTTCGTCCTCGGAAGCCAAGTAAACACCGCTACATCTGCAGGTGTAGCTGAATTCGTTGTTGGCTATCATGATACAACAATAATCAAAGTCAAATAAACTGTGTATAAATAGGTAAAAGAACAAAAAGATAAAGGTTGATGGTTGGAGTGCGAATTTGATTTACCCTCGTCATAAAACATATCGTCCAAGTCAATTTCTTCGTTGACGATCCCCAGCTGTTTATTGATGTATGCATCGTATGCTTGATCGTAGTCGGATCTGGAGATAGGGTCCTTTAGTATGTTATATGCTTGCTGGACTTGAGTAATCTCCATTGATTTTAGATCTGTGTTTATGATCGAAGGTTTGGCAATCAGGCTTTTATCTGGATGCAGCTATTCGATAATCGCAATCAATAAAAGTATAAGCAGCCCATCTTTAATAGTGAAATTGTGCCACAAAGTATAAATCAGACCACCAAAAAGGCAACAGCTGAATAGGTGGAGCTGGTTTAAGTATGCAAAATAATGGAAATTTATTTGGCTTACAGCTAGAATCAAGGCTCTGTATGCCTCTTTGATTTCTTCAAACGAAGCACTTTTTTCGATGCCCAAGACCTTGTAATAGTCCATGATGTCTTTTTCTTTTAAAATTTACTTTCAAGCAGAAAGAGTAAACACGAAAAAAAGTGGTTAAATTGGCTATGTCTAGATTTCCAGCAGGATTATTACCAACCTAGCTATTATATTTTAGCGGAAGTGTAAATCTGGACTGCTTTTGTAGATTTTTGGTTCGTACTTTACTTCCTGCTGAAAATTCGTTGTTTTTTTTCAGTAGATAGATTGTTTAAGGGAATTAAAGGACCTGGAATACAAGTAGATTAGTTGTAACAAAAAATAGACTGTTTTACGCTTGAAAATAAGTAATAGTGGGCTAAATAGGAAGAAAAAGAAAAGTATAAAACCAACCTAATATCCTTTTTTAGCAAACTCAACTCTTTTTGGCAAAGTTAAAAAATGACTGGTTTAAACCCTCCAGTCGTTTACGGGCGTTTTTTTCTGCTATTTTTGCTATTTACAAGTTAAATGGAAGAATTGCCAAACTGGTTTAGGAAGATTATTTTTAACTCGGCCAATTACACCAGGTAAAACAATATCTCGTAAAAAAAAAAAAAATCAACATTTTTTCGTTTTTTGTTAGCCATTTAGTTATCAACTGTCCAAGTGAGAAAAGATCAAAGTTTAAAAAACCCACAAACTCGATACTCGTATAATAATTTAAAGGCTTTGTGAAACTGATTACAACCCCAAAACGACTCGAAGAAATTGTGTCAATCAAAACCATCAGACCTGCGGCCCATTGACTTTGTTATTCGGCTTCATTAGCTTTTTACATAGCTTTTTATTGCTTTTTTTTATTTAGGAAGAATGAATGAATATACATATATTTAATATGAAAAAGCCTCTAATAAAGTCTACCCAAGTAGCCAGAGACTGGTATGTTTCCAGTCTAGCTATCTGATAAAATCTATTCTAATGTTGAATGTAAAGTTTAAGCTTAAACGCGGTTAGTCTAGGAATCCCAAGTTCTACAAGGATGCAAACAAAAAAGAAAAAGAAATCACTCTCTTGACTCGATAAATTCCAATCTTGGACCAGTATGGTGCACTAATTTCTTTCTTGTTTTACATCCTGGCGCAAACGCTGAAAGCAGTAGATCTATTGGCACATGGGCAGAGTACTCGAGCAGATAGAATGCAAACCTCTCCAAGAACTCTTTTCTATAGAACAAGGCTGTAGCACTGTAGTCGTAATCTACACTTCCACTACCACCACCGCCCGAGTTGTAGAAGGAGTAGTAGTCAAGGTCGGATGCCTTTACTACTTCCAGCTCTTCAAGATACTGTTCTCTATCAACCAGTGTCATGTCGTCTTCAAGGACAATGTAGCAGTCGTGTTTTGTCTCCAGGATTTCCAAGAAAAGCAAGTAGTATATTAAACTCAATCTTATAACCCTGTTTTCATTTCTGATTTTGCTGCTCAGACCTAAAGTGCTGCTCTGTGTTGGCATTACTTTGAAAATCTGGGGTTTAAACTCGTCCCAGCTATTCATTTCCTTGGTGCTGTTAGCCCTGCCGTTCAGAATGAAGTATCCAACGGAATTACACTTGTTACCCTTTGTTGATCTGAGCTCTGGGCACTCTATCCCGGTTCTCTGAAGCATTCTAATTCTTGACATTATTCCAAACTTAAAGTACCCGATGTTGTCCTCTATGGTGTATTTGCCGGTCAGCTGGCCCGCAAGAACCTTTACATCCATAACAAAGTCATCAGTCGAGTTGAAAACAATAAAAACTACTGCCAGCAATGACGTGAAAAGCAGAATCTTTAGCTTGGTGAAGTGTCTGAATATATTCATATTATTTAGGGTTATATGGAGGTTTTTAAAAGCACGGTATTCAACTTGCGGGTTCTATCTGTCTTAAACAATCTATATGTTTAAAGTTACAACAACTAACAAAGAAAAAACTGTAATCAATTATTGAAAGGTGGTTATGGTTTAGCTTTTTGAAAGATAGTTATGGTTTATCTTACTGAAAGAAAAGGTGAGGACTGTGGCAGATTCTTATACACTTTAACTTCAAGTTTTTTTTTTTTAATCGTTTTTTTTTCTTTCAAAAATTCCAAATTATTTTTATCCCAACTTTCTTTCCTTTCCGTTTGCACATTTAGTCGCTTTTTTTTGTCTTGTAAAGGCAAATAAAGTCCTGAATCATTTACAGATAGTATGAAGGGAAAAAACAAAGAGCAACGATCAATTGGGATGTTAACGTGGCAGTATTATTGGCTGTGAGAAGGCACGTTTTGAATTTTCGTATAGTAAAAATCACCCAGAGTAGGTGTAATTTAGCCAGAATATTATAATAGCGACCGCTAAAGTTATTTAAACATCAATATAGAAAAACTTAATTAATCTCAAATAATAGTTGTGCTTATAATAATTCGATAAAAAAAATATTCCAGCTTCAACCTCAGCGTTAATTCCCAAAACGCAAGTAAATGTGGAATGCCGCCAATAAATATCAAAATTCAATCAAATGATAATGCACTTTTTCTTTAAAAATAAAGAAAAACCATTTACAATTTGAATTAAATTACCTAAGCAGTAATTGATTTGACTGCTTTTCAGATACATCATACATTTTTTGTAACTTGATTTGTAAACTTGGGAGATTATATTGCTAACCTATGGTATGATTGAATCTTTAGTTTAATTTTCTTGGTTGAAAGTAGCTTAAAAAGCGATAAAATCAAGATAGAAATGCTTCAGTAAACAATCAATTAAAACTTAATTATTATTGGAGGACTGGTATTACTCGTAATTACAAATTCAAAATAAATAATACGCAAATTGTTTAATTATAGCAACTAAATGAGTAAAAAACATAATATAATCACAAGTCTCATACTACGCCAATAGGTGTTTTTTTCAAAGTGTTTGATTTGGTTATTTACAAATTTTTTTTCCTGTAGTATGGTGGTTTCAACGTTTATGTTGTTGATTCTGTTGTTAATAAATCAAGTAAATAAATAAAATATTTGGTCTTTCTAGTAAAACTGGACTCGGCCGTTTTTCGTTGCATGAAATTCCTTGCTGACCAAGATGATTTTTTTCTCGAGAAATAAAAAAAAACTGACACATTTTATTTCTCGAGAAAAATGCACTGAGCCAATCACCAAAGTATATTGCAAATTCATAAAAAATCAATCCGAAGTTTGTGCATTTACCCACCAGCAGGAACAAGAAGGTTTAACCCAAGTTGTAAACAAAATGGAAGATCTTACCATCATCAACAGTTAAGAGCATTGACAAAAAAAGAAACCGCTCAAGTTTATATATAAAGTTGGATGATAACGGCAAGGTTTGCTCGAGTTAAAGAAGGCAAAACAAATAAGTAAAATTATGCAGATAAAACAATTAACCGAGAATATAAAGTAATAATAAATTGAAAAATAAATAAATAAATAAATAATAATAATTGAAGAAATCATGTTGAAGTTGGTAAAGCGCTTTACCATCAGTAGCCAGAGTTTCTGGAGAGCTGGGATTAATAGTAGATTTCGAGTCAGAATCCAGAAGCTCAGAAGACAGAACCCAACTTGACCACATTTCTATAACGACCCGTTGACAGAACCACCTGTACCATTAAGGCCCACCAACTCAGGCCTATCAGCACTTTCCACACCACTTTGATTGACTGAGTCAACATCGCCACCGTTAGCCTCAACGGGTAAAGCAATATCAGCCTGGCCAGAGGGTTGCTGGTTATTGGAAACAGCCGAAAGTATAGATTTGGAAATCTTGATCTTTGGCAGCTTTTGTGGCTTTGTTGACTTTGGCGTGATGCTACTGGTTGTTGCCAGCTTGGGAAGCCTTTTGAGCTTCTGCGGGGTGCTTCTATTAACACCTATAGCAGTTGGCGCGCGAGTGTCTGGTGCATCAACAGCTTCAGGGTTGTGGTGCTGGTTGTGCGCTCCGTTGCCGTTCTCCATCTCGACATCCGTATCAACAGAGTTGTTGATGCTTGAAACTGCCGAGTTGGTCAGCTTTATCTTCATGTTGATGTTCTTTATTTTGATATTATTGCCTCGCTGTTCGTGCGCTTGGTTGGGTTTTGTATCAACCAACTGGCCTTCTGAGCCGCTTACAGCGTGGTCTGGGTTATAGTCGCTTGTATATATCGGCGACAGATAAATCGGCGCGTTATCAGCAACAGAATTGGATACAGAATTAGATATAGATACAGGTGCAAGCTTGATCTTGGCACCACTAGATTTGGGTTTAGGGTTAGGTTTGGCAATAGCAATTTTGGTAGTACCGACAACAGCGGGCGAGTCTGACTCCAGGTCTGGGTCTCGAGACAGTATGTTGGGCAATGACGAGGAAACTGGAACGTGATTTGAATTTGAGATTTGCTGAATCGCTGTAGTTCCGTTGCTGATATACATGGCCTGTGGCTGCAGCTCAGTTGGATGCACGCTGTTGGGTTTAGGCAGCATGTTTGTGGCTACACCTAGTGGCTGGTTCGGACTATAAATGTAGGAAGGGTCAGGGTATTGGGCCTGAACCTGAACCTGAACCTGGGCCTGAGACTGAGAGCCGCTGTTTTTTGGCGGTTTGTAGCGGGGTTGTTTCTGTGCTTGATTATACACAGAGGCAGAGCTGTTTATGGCTGTGTTGCTTGCTGTGTCACCAATGCTGCTGCTATGCAGGGCTGGGTGGTTTGGGGGGAAGATGGTTGGCACAAGTGACGATTTCTTTATGTATTTCTGTTTCGGTTTTTTCTTTTTAGGCGCATCGTTGAGCTCTGTATTAAGTCCAGGGTTTGCATTTTGGCTAAAGTTGGTGTCATGGTTTTGGCCTTGGCTGTTAACTGAGGTTGAGCTGGGGTTATTGGTACTTGTTGCTTTCGTCTTTATGCTAGTATTGGTTTTTATCCTCATCCCGGAATTGATGCTGGCACTGTTACTTGTGTTTGATTTTGGCTGTTTGATTTTTTGCTTTGGCGGTTTTACAACAGGCTTGGGCAAAACCGGGATTCCCATGGCCAAAAAGTCGGAATCAGCTTCTTCCTGGCTAGCGCCACACAGGTTCAACCGGACCCTTTTTGCCTGGTCGCCTCTGCCTGCATCTCCATCTCTATCCGCACTCCCGTCCTCGCCGTTAATGTTCAGCAATTCGCCATTCCTCTTCTTCTTGTCAACCTTATCCTTTGCCTTGTTTTTAGACTTTGCTTTGGTTTTGGCTGAAGAGTTTGAGCCTTCTAAAGACAACTTGTTATTTCCTGACCCAAACCCAAAGTCATAGCCATATCCAAACAGGCTCGGCTCGTTCTGCAGCATCGAGTTGACCGAGTACACACCAAACGCATAGTTGTCTTTTGCCCTTGACAACTGCAGCCCCAGCAGAGACAACATCTGCTGCCGTAATGCCATTTTCTTGGACGCAAACGTCACCTGCGCGCTGTTCACGCTCTGTTCAAACTGCCTGATAAACGATTGCTTTTGCAGCTTGTGCTGAACTCTAAGCCTCCTCACCCTCTCTTGCTGCGACTCCTTCAGCTCCTTCAGCTCCTTAACCAATGCCGGATGAATTGCCTTCTTCAGCATCTCCTCCTCAAACTCCAAATGCTCTAGTCGCTTAATATACAGCTTCTCTCGCAATCCAGCAAACACTGTTTCGATCTGCGACAGTTTTTGCAGTGCATATATCCGATGTGTTTCTGCTACTTCACTACTATTGAACCCCACTTCTGCTTCCACATCTTCTTCCACCTCTGCTTCCACATCTTCTTCCACCTCTGCTTCCACGTCTTCTTCTGTCTCTGCTTCCATCCCCGTTTCCATTTCTGTTTCCATCCCCGTTTCTATTTCCGCTTCATCTACCTCCTCACCCATATTCAACTCTTCATCCGCCTCAGTTTCTGCATCCGATCCTACTCCTACATTCTGCTCAACCTTAAATAACTCAGCCTCGCTGCCATCCTCTGCATCTTCACTTTCCTTTCCAACGGCTATTCCTTTTTCGCCCTCCTCTCCTTTCTTGGCTTCTCTTTCCTCCTTTTTACCAACTCCTATACCCCCATATATACTCAGTTCTACACCCTCCGCTGGCTCGTTTAAACCCTCTTTACTTTCTACTAATACATCTGCTTCATTTTCCTGCCCTATACCACCTCCTACTTTTGACTCTTCTTTACCTTCCATTTCTGTATCTACTTCCATTTTTTCTTCTTTCCCCACACTTTCAAGCTTTTTGCTGTTGAGCTCCTCATTCATACACTCATTCAAGATTGGCTTTGTTTCACCAATCTTGTCAATTCTATCTACTTGCTTTCTACCTTGCTCTACCACTTCTGCCACTTCCTCCTCTTCCACGCTCCTATGGCTGCTACCCAATTCATCCACATTTGTTGACTCTGTGCTGGTCTCGCTCATTGCCTTTCCTTCTGTTCCGTTCTCTCCACTGATATCCATCAAACACTCTCCCGTTTTGGTTTCGACAGACTCCCCTGTATCGCTCCCCACTTCCCCCTCCTCACACACCCCATTTTTGCCTTTGCTCTTCTTTGCCTTTACTTCTGCTGCCTCTTTCTCCTCAGTCTCCTCGCTTTCTGCCTTTCGCTTTTTAGACTCTAAAGCTACCCCGTCTGTCTCCTTTTCGTCTACTTGACTCTCACTAACTTTATCCTCCAGTTTATCGTCCCCTTCTGTATTCTCATATAAATCCATCTCAATATCACAGTCCCCTTTGTACCTTTTCTTTCCTTCAACGTCTAGCTTCCTATTCCCCTGCTTCTTTTCATCACCACCTTTATCCATATTCTTTTCTTTACTCAACCCCGCTTCCTTTTCACTATGCTCCAAAACTACCTCCTCTTCATCCTCCTCCTCCTTTGTCTCGTCCCCTTCCTCTACACTTTCTCCAAATTCTATATCCTGAGACGGTATTATATCGCTCATCTCTATCCCAAGATCGCTACTATGCCCCGAGTAACTACTCAGAGTGTCCAGCTCCGAATCCGTCTCAAACACATTATCCACCGAGTCCATATCCTCCATTTTTATCTTTATCTTTATTTTAATATCTTTCGAGTTCTTTACTTTTTCTGAATTCTCTCTCATAAAATGCCGTGTATCTCTTGTCATTTCAAGGCCAATCTCCCCTCGATCTTTCATTGTCTTACTTGCACGTATTCCCTTTCAGCTTTTTCTCTATCCCCTGCCTTCTAACTCTCTCTCTCTTATCTCTATTTCACTTATCTCTCTTGTCCTATTTCGCTTATTCGCGTTGTTCTGCTCTATACCCTCAACTTTCTACCGTCGTCATATAAAATCACACAACTCTATTGTTTCTTCATACAAAAGGGTTAAGAAATAAGAAATCCTGAGGTACCCAAGTCACAAATTTTTTGCGCCAATAAAGTTTATGCTTATTGTCTAGCTCTGCAAGAAATCAGAGTAACACCACTACCACTTTCTGTTTCTTCCGTTCTTTCCGTTCCTTTCTCTTGACTAACAAGTCCTTAAATCCAGTACTCTACACTTTATTGTTCCGAGTGCAACAATGCTCTAAATCCGTTTCAGAATACTCTAGCCTTGTTCCTTCTAAATTGTCGTCTATTCTCAGCGCCCCGTTAATCCCTTGCTCTTTTCTAGTCTTGAACCCAGCTGTATCTTTTAAAACAAAATTGTAATGCAAAAAAAGTCAGTAAAGTGTGTATTGAGCTACAACGTGCTAGAAATGCGATATAGTTGGCGTACAGCATCCACCACCCCCTCCAACCGTCGCTAACTGTTTTCAATTTTGTGTATTCTAGCTGACGTTTATCCTTGAACAATTCGAAACTGATTTTAGGTCCTTATTCACCATTTTTATATACAGTGTTTATACTTGACGGTCCAGAAAGTATACCGAATCTGTATTTAGTTGTATTTGGCTACTTTTGTCTATATTTCCCGTCTCTTAAATCTCCACAAGCATCACCCACTCTTTCTTTTTATCTGTATAATAAATATAAAAAAAGCCACTATTGGGGTTCAACAACAATACAATAGCGGTGTGTGTGACGTACGTAAATGTCTGACAACAACTTTTTTTCTTCTTCCCTCTTTACTATTCCCTCTTTACTATTCCCCCGTTTTGGTCAAAAAAAATAGCTTTAGAATATTGTGCTTTTCTTCCAAATGCTGTTTTACAATCTCCAGCTTCTAGCATTTGCGTTTACGTTTGCACAAAGTATAGCTAGACGATTTGGAATCAAAAATGGCAACAATGGGGATCTTTGGGTTCTGCTATTTTCTTGAACTGGGTATATTGGGTAGCTCCCTTCTTCTTTTTGCAAATGTTTAGCTGAAACATTTGAACATGGGCAAGTATCCCCTTTGTTCCTATCAACTAATTTTACCATTCTTGCAAGCTCACAAGCATTCAAGTGACTATAAAGTTAAAACGCTAAACCTTCTTACCTTTGCTCTACCTTTCAGTTAAAAAAAAGGAATGTGTGTGTAAACGTCTTGACGCGGCCTTGTCTCTATCAGTGGTAAGTTTGGGCTATGCTCTACCAAATGCTGCCTCTATCTGCCCTTCTATTGTACCTTGTGCGTGTAGTGCTTTTGCTTTTTTTTAAAAAGAAAAAAAGTAAGACAATAAAACCTTTATTATCCTAAATTTGTTTTTAAAGCCCTGTTATACTATCTCTTGCTTTTTTTTTGCCCTTGTTTCTTTTCGTAGTAGAAAAAATAGTATATAGGTATCTTATTTCCAAACGAGTTTATCAAGAAAATTTTACTTTTTTTAACACATTGTTTTTTATTTCAATTTTGCTTTTCTCCATCCATAATTTAGTTAGATTTTGGGAATTTATATCACTTTCAGCTTTTTCTGCTCTTCATTTCTTTGTTGAAGTAATAAAATGTTTTAAGTGTGGAAATAGCTAGTACTGCAAATTATATTGCTTAATTAGCTGAAAAATAATATTTAAATTCGTTCGATTTTTTTTTATTTATTCGCTCTTCTGCAAGCCATTTTGCTTTTATTCTGTTATTCTACAACACCAGATTTCCTTTTTTTTTTCTTTTTCTTTTTTTTTCTACTTCTTAATTTTCGCTTAACCACCAACCATTTCTGTTTATTAATATTAAATCTCACTTGATAGCAAATACGGAATCGAATAAAACGAATTCACTTTTCACCTATTTACAACTTTGAAAATTTAAAACTAAAGCTTTGTTTTTTAAAAGAAAATAAAACAAACAAAAAGCGAAAAACGAAAAGCAAAAAACGAAAATCTCAAAAACGAAATACTTTTGTTTTTTTTTCTTCCTAATACCAAACTTGGCTTGTGTATACTTTTTTGAAAAAAGATCTTTTCACGAGTTATCCGACACTTTTACTCTTTTAGCCGAGATTCCTTTAATATTTCACACTTTACATCAATACGCACACACCCTCTCGTTTTAGTTCCTCTGGGCACACTTTCTATCCACCAGCTTATTTCTAGCAAACGGGCTTCACTCTATCAAACAACAGGTTCCTCTTTTTATACTATATTGCCACTATATCACCTACTCTTCATTATTACACTGCCAATCCTGCTTATATATTTCTCCCGGAGAACCTACATAGTCTCCGTTTATTTTGACTTGGCAGTATATACTTCACAGTTGCTTTTTAGCGCTACATTGAATCTGGTGTTGGCATTGTCGACTCATCCTCCCTCACTCTTCTATTTAATTTTTTTTCTCCCCGTCCTCAGGAATAAAACACTCGACAGCCCTTTATTTTTTGCTTTTCATTTTGTTTTCTTCTATTCTGTTTCTCAGTCTCTGTCTCTCTGCTGCTTTTTTTTTTCTCTGTCATTTTGCTTCTTTATACTTTAGCTCCAAAATCTTGAGTCTTGCCAAACGCTATGGCTAATTGGTTTGATTGTCCTTGGTTAAGGGGTAGAAGCTGGTCGTTTTACTTTTGACTTTTTTCGTGTACTTTTCGCCCACCATCCTGATGGTCTCTAAACTTAAGCCCTCTTTTGGCTTCTCGAAAAAAAAAAACTACTCTAGCCTGGATCATAAAGCTAGTGCTGGCCTATCTTGCAAAGACAATTAGCGCGAGCGAAACTAAATACTTGCAATACATTGTTGTTATTTATTTAACAATCCACTCAGTTTAGCAAAACAGAGCCCAAACAATACATTTTGCCTTAATCATGTGCTTTGTTTTATCGCTTTCAATTCATTGTGCTAGGCACCATCTTTTTTTTTAAAAAAAAAAAGCAGGCACTACCTTTTAAAGTCAGCTTTCCATTCAGTATATATACTTGAATCGGCTATAAGTTATTGCAAAATTTTCTATAAAAAACTCCCCTCTAAAACACATCCATTGGATTTCAATAAAAAAAATAAAACACATTCATTGTACTTGGGCAACTCAAGTCCAGCTGGGCATAATATATTGATATTATTTATTCAGAGTAGCGAGTTGAGGGTTGACTTTATTTTTTCACAAGCCACTTATATATATACACATATTCATACTATATCGTATATATGTGTATGCGCGGTATTGCGTAAATATACAGCCCCAGTTTCAATATCTACTTAATATTGTTGTTCGAGACTGGAGCATTTTCAGCTGTGTTGTGTTGTCAAAGCATATTTCAACCTGTCGAGTATTACGAGCATGTACCAATCGTTACTTATCAATAACCAAGCAGTATGCTGTGTGTGGAAACAGCAATTGACTACCCAATTTGCGCCTCCCAAATATATTATAATAAAAACACGGCCATAAGTCAGCTTTATTCCCAGATTTAATAAAAGAAATTAAAAAGGCTTGCTCAAACTTTTCAATAATTATTGTTTCACAAATTCGCTCTTGGAAGAAAAACGCTTCATTTTAAAGCACTAAGGCTGAATTGAGACCTGACTAATAAAATGGCAGGCGTAATGTAGAATGGAACCTCTTTATTTTTTTTAACTTTTTTTTATTTTTATTTTTTTAACTTTTTTTATTGAAATTGAAACCTCTTTTCATAATGTTTAAAAAAGATTCCGCCTTTTTAATATTTCTTTCAGGCATATAATATACCTTCAGTTCAATTATTCGAGCTTTGTGTGAAGCATTTAAATCTAAATTTATTTTTATTAAAAAAGTAAATAATCAAACGCTAGTTTTATTTGTTACTATACACTGTCACTGACTTTTTTGCTTATCGCGAGTCAAGGAAAAATGTGCTCTATTAATAGACACACCATTCTATCAAGTCGAATCAGGCCGATTTGATTCGCCATTTAGTGTTTCTCGTATGGAGCACTTTCTCGAGCTTCAATTTTCTACCACAGCCTTATTGGGCAAAAATAACACATTTTTAGCTGTTAAACCAAAATAATATCTGCTTCACTTCACGAGTTGTTTTGTATTTTATTGAGACGATTTTATAGCTTCTATATTATAGCTTTCTTTTTTCCTGTCATTTCTCATCATTTGGTGTTGGAGTAAACTAGAAGCACATATATATTGTTATCATCTTTATTGTTGATAGGCTACGTCTACTTGTTTAATACAGAATACGTGACGAAGCTACCTTAATCGCCAAGCTCCACACACACACACACACAATCATAGTACACATACTATAAACCAATATAGTAGTTACTTTAAGCAGTATATATCGACTTATAGCCTTTAAACCAGCATCTGGCTCAATCGAGCATCCTATTTATTACTTTCAAAGCAAATAAAAACATGTAAATTTTGGATTGATTAATATGTATTTTAAATAGAGTTGCTAGTGTTCATACTATATTGCTGTTAAGATATTCGAGATTCTCTTGATCATGATTCGGTTTTATGTCTACCTGTTACGGATAATATCTTGGTTCTAGAATATAGGCTTGTTTTTTTTTTTTTACTTTTTCAAGAAAGCGTCGACTTGTAGCATGTCTAGTATAAACACAAGCAGAAATTATCGATTGTTGTTTATTATCGCTGGTTTAAGTATATTTCCAACGAGCTGCCTGAAACCAATAAAAGAAGCTTCTGCGTGTTTATTCCCAGGTCAGGCTTTGCTATTTTAATTTTAAAAAATACCTCATGGATAAGATCTAACAACATCTAATCTCGTTTATGTCACCGCATAAAGCGATATAAGCGTTTAAAAACAACAAATCGCATGGATTATGTAATTTTTAAAAAACACCTGACAAGAACAGATCGCATGTAATTATAGTGATGTAAAAAAAACCAACGTCTTTTATATCAATGTTAAATTAACAATTTTACTCTCACCATCTACGAGTGCTTGTTTATATTTAAAAAAATTCAATAGAGAACTAGAAGCAAAATGCGTCGTGGATATTCTGCTGTTGGAGCTTGGGTGTTTATCACGTTGACTTCCCATCTTAAATAATTCAAGCCAGTAGCATAGATGCTCTATATGAGAACATTAGACGTTTATTTTAAAGATTAATGTGCGTTTTTTTTTTCGAGGTTAGGAAGGTGGATTAATTAACAAAACAAGGAGAGGCTTCACCAAAGCTTATATTACCACGCATAAAATAAACAAACCCAGTCACAGCACAAAGAAAAAAATTGATGGTGATTATATAAGATTGCAACAGTGATATTTATCATCAGCGAGAGCTTGGAAAAGTGAGAAAACGCAAAAATGCCAGTGAAAATCTCCATGTATGAACTTGGTTAGTGACCAAACTTTTTTATTGGTATTGGTATAAAAGTTTGTAGAGAATCGAGTGTATGTAATTTTGGCTTGCTAAGGTGAACCATTTTCTAAATTTGAATCTTGGAGAATCCTCGAGTTTCTCAAAAGTTGTTGTTGCAGTTTAAGGCTGACATCACGCTGTCATTATGAATAGTAATGAATTATTGCTGGCATTTTTTTTTTTGATTGTATGAAGGCAGCTTTATCTTGAAAAAAATGACAAAGATAAATAAAAGTAAGGTTAGGAATTGAAAAAAGATGCCGATGTAGCAAATAGTGTCCAAGAAATTAAAAGCGAACCGAAAACAAAATGCAACACTCCAATAGATAATTTTCAGCTTTTATTTTATTAGAGGCATAGTTTGGCTTTTACACAATCAAAATTTGTAAACATCTTGTTTCTCAAGCGGCAAAAAGTTGATATTATTGTTATTTATAATGCAGGCTTTCAAGTTCACGTATATCAAGGCTTCTATCCTTCCGAAATAGAAATGTTGATGCTCCAAGGCAGCGATATGGCTAGCAATTAGGTTGTAGTATCTCGTGACAATCAACAAAGATCTTGTTGAAACATACCAAGGGTGAGATGGCGACTACCATGGTTGATAAACAAACACAGGGTAATATCTGATCTGAGATTTCAGGTAATGTGCTGCATGTGTTCACATCAAACACACTTCAAGTGACAACAGCTCAAATCGATCATCTATTTAGGCAAATATCATTGTATATTGGTTCTTGTAGACATGTTATTTGCTTCTCAACGGCATAAACTGAACAAATCCAACAGTATGGAAGCCCATAATTAAACAACACTCTACAAGAACAATAAAAAATAAATGTGGTTTTGGTAGTGATTAGTGCAAAGATGCACTGAATCAAAAATAGTTATTAAAAAAATTACAGATAAGCCAAAAGTAGCTGAAGAAGGTAGTTTAAGAGACAATGGATATATATGCCAAAGTTGAGCAACTTTGAAAGCATATTCTGGAGAGTATAAATATAATGAGAATCGAGCTTAAATATTAAAACTATCCATACTTTAGGATTTCAGTTTCACAATAAGCGACAAGCGATACACACACAAGCACAAGCACAAGCACTAGCACAAGATATATATATATATATTCTAATTTTATTACACTATTAAAGCCATACGCAGTCAGGTCATTATAGCCATTTCGATTTATTTGAAACACAATCGTAAGCTTCCAGCTTTTAGCCGCAGAAAATAAACCCCGATTAATAAGTCAATCACAGCTTTGTAACTAGTAAAAGTAGAACAAGCCAATAGACAATCAGAATTGGCCATTAATTAAATTGCACAAAGCAACTCAAGTTAACAGATATTAGAGTTGTAATACAGTAGCAGTTTGTTTTTGTTATTGAAATTGGCAAGACTTACTAAGGGAATTTGAAATATCGTCGGAATAGAGGCACTTTAAACGTAATCAGTAGGCCATTACTAAAGTAGGAAATATAAAGGGAAAGGCAGTAGAAAACAAAACAAAAAACAAGAGAAAAGAAACAAAAACAAAAAACAAAAAACAAAGAAACAAGAAAAAAGGCAAGTGGTAGTAAACAAAAAGCAATTATATCGCAACCTGGGCTTAGCATTTATAAAGACAACAGCAGATTAAAATATAAATACACACGTATGAATGTATAAAAACAAAAACAAAGCAAAGAGTATAAGCAGCACTAAAGAGACTAATTCATAAAACAGATTAAAAGGAAACATCCAAGAAACAAAATGGACGCAACAAAAGACAGACCATTGCCAGTATTCCCAGTAGAGGGACTTATGCCAACCGAGGTAAGTGGTTTGGTGGGCAAACAATGCAACACCCTTCAATATGTCCAAAGTAGGGACATCAACAAAGAGAATGATTTAAAATAGTGGGAATGAGAGTTGGGAAAAACGCAATGGAGAGTACAGCGTGTAAGCCTGAATCCAACACCAAATATCAATTGAACAAAGGGACTAATCAAACACCGACGTGCCATTTTAAATGAAATAGGACACTCAAGCCAAGTCATTCTTGCAAAAGTTTAGCGAGTATGACGGAAGAGGCACAGTAGTTGCAATCCTGGACACGGGAATTGACCCAGGTGCTTTTGGAATGCGGGTAAGTTAGTTTCCAGTACTTTTAAAAGCGAATTTGTTCAAGCTCAAGTCGAGAAAAACAATGGATATATATGCATGTATATTAGAGAGAAATTTTTTTAAACGATTTAGGATGCATAATTAACATACTTTTACTAAAAATAAATAATGGTAGGTGACATCTGATGGGAAGCCTAAATTGATAGACATTGTTGATTGTACCGGCTCAGGTATGTGTTAGAAATAGAATATGATAAAATGAAACGTATATTCCATGCTTTGGTAGAAGGAAAATAAGAGACTTTTGGAGTTGCCCAAAATTTTCCAAGCATAATAGTGGGAAATAAATAAGCAAAGAGAGTAAGGGGGGAGGGAGGGGGGGGGGTAAACAATAAGTTTTGAGACCAAGTGAGTAAAAATTGGTAAAATACAACGTAAATAGGCGACGTGCATATGTCTGAGGAGCGTAAAGTCCAAGAGTGGATGGATGAGGATAAGGTCTCGACTAGAACAGTTAAAGGTATAAATGGCAACAAGCTAAAAATCAACCCAGACTGGAAGATACCAACCGGAAAAGTCAGAGTAGGATCAAAGGCGCTATATGAGTTGACACCAGATTCGCTGACTCAGAAAATCAAAGCAGTAAGTACTATGTTTATTATATGTGAGCCATAGCTACGGAAAAGGAGGCAATGATAGTAGTTGTAAAAGCAAAGAAGGAAAACTAGATTTAAAAGAAAAGAAAAGAAAAGAAAAGAAAAGTAAAGTAAAGATAACTGTGTATTGAATAATGTAGGAAAGAAAGGCGGTGTTTATGAAGACGCACGATCAGATTGTATATAGACTTCATAAGGAGTTGGCGGCAGTTAAGGAAGCAAATATAGCAAATGACCAGGATGTAAGGGGAAAGCAGGCCGAAAGCGAGCTTACAGCAAGAATTAAGGCGTTGAAGACGCTTGCAGGCGAGTATGAAGATTTTGGGCCAGTGATGGATGTTATACTGTTCCATGACGGCACAGACTTCAATGTTGTTGTGAACACGACGAATGGGAGTGATTTGACAGAGTTGCATCCGTTGAAGGATTACAAGATTGGCAGAGAGCATGCAATTTTGGATAAGGCAAACTTGTTTAACTACTCGATCAAGATATACGATGGGGGAAAAGTAGTGAGTGTTGTGGCGGCAGCAGGGTCACACGGAACCCATGTGGCAGGGATCTTGGCAGGAAATTACCCAGAAGACCCGGTGATGAACGGAGTAGCACCAGGGGCGCAGTTGATTTCGCTGAAGATTGGGGACCATCGTGTGGGGTCATTGGAGGTTGGAACAGGGCTTACTCGAGCAGCCAAGTCAATGGTGGAGCATAAGGTGGATTTGGCAAACATGAGTTACGGAGAGGCGACTTCGGTGGCAAACTCAGGATTCTGGGTAAACCTTCTGCGGGACCAAGTGATAGGCAAGCACCACTGTATATTTGTGTCGTCGGCGGGAAATGCGGGTCCGGGACTATCTACATGCGGAGCGCCAGGAGGAACGACAGAGGATGTGATTAGTGTGGGGGCGTATGTAGGGCACCAGCAGATGAATGCGAATTACTTTATGCTTGAGACGGTGAAAGAAACGCCATTTACTTGGAGCTCACAGGGTCCTACCTATGATGGCGACAAAGGGGTGGACATTTACGGGCCAGGATCGGCGCTTGCTTGTTACCCAGAGTATACGCTGAAAAAGTACGAGATGATTAATGGAACATCAATGTCGTCGCCAAATGTATGTGGGTGTTTGGCGTTGTTGGTTTCAGGAATGAAGAGGAAGGGCATTCGAGTGACTCCGTACCGGGTGCGAACAGCTATTTTGAACACGGCCAAGGATGTGGGCGCCTTGTTGGATGTTGGTTACATGCAGACAGAGAAGGCTTGGAACTTTATAACCGAGCACGCGCAAGACGACAACCAAGACGTGTCATACCACGTGACTATTGACTCGCAACGCGGAAACCGTGGGATTTACTACCGAGAAATAAACGAGTGCAGCAGGGACAGCGTTGAGGACGTTAGCATTGAGCCGCGGTTTTTGTCAAGCCCAGACTTTGATTTGGACAACGATATCCACGGAATCAACAGGGAGGAACTGGGAAGACAAAAGTTTATTTTTGACAAGCGACTGGTTTTAGTGGCAACAGCAAGTTGGGTCCAAGTTCCAGGCAGCCTGTACCTCAACTCCTCGAGCAGATCGCTAAGAGTGGCGGTGAACTGCAAATCGCTGAAAGAGGGACAGCTCCACTATGCAGAGATAAAGGCGTACGAGGCAGGGAATGCTGAGAGAGGCGCAGTTTTTGTGATTCCAGTGACGGTTGCCAAGCCAAAACGCGTAGACAGTTTGGCAGAAATAAGTTACAAGGACATGAGCTTCAAGCCCACCGAGCTTAAGCGTTGGTACATCCAGGTTCCAGAATCGGCAACCAAGATGGTGGCTACCGTGAGAAGCAAAAACGCCAATGCCGCAGCACCAGCAAACTTTATTATCAACTGCATGCAGCTGCTCCCACAGGAAAGATACGACGTCAAGGAGTACCAGCGGTACTTTAGAATAGCAAACGGCTCGTACAAGTCGGGCACTGATGGAGTCCAGAGCTTCAGACACGAGATGGAGGTTCAGGGTGGCGTCAATCTGGAGGTTGTTCTTGGCCAGTTCTGGAGCCAGTTTGACTGCCACTCAATTGACCTGAGAATTGAATTTAATGGGTTGAATGTCTTATCCACAGGCGGAGCCAGCAACAGACTCTTCATTGACGGAAACACGCCAGCTTCAAAAATCGACATGGCCAACAGTCTGAGACGGCTGGACTCTGTCAAGCCCAAGCTTGATTTCAATGTTCTCCGCAAGCACATTTTGCCGCAGAGTGCAGAGATCAACTCCTTGAGTCTTGACAGGGACTCTCTCTTTAACGGCCAGCTTATCTACGGGCTCATTTTGACCTACAAAACTGCGCTCGAGTCCGGAAAGGCTACCTTTAGGTTCCCAGCATGCGACAACTTCATTTACGACTCCTGGTTTGAAGACAAAATGATCCAGGTATTTGACTCCAACAAAAAGCTTTTGGCTGTCCAATCCGTGTACCCCAAGGCTGTTGACATCTCCAAAAAGGGTGATTACTATGTTCAGGTTTTGGTCCGCCATGTAAACGTTGACGATCTTGAGGCTCTCAAGAGCTCTCCATTGTTCATTGACTTGAACATCGGGTCCATCAACTTGCCACTTTATAAAGACTTTGCCAGCGTCTTTATGACCAAAACACAGCCAAACATCTCCAACATCGCCATCGAAAAGGGCGGAATAACCCCACTCTTTGTAAGTGTTCCAAAGTCAACCAAATTCCCTGCCAACGTTGCAGGAGGCGACATTTTGCTCGGAAAGCTGACTCTTGGTGATGATCTAGCTGCTTACCAGGTCCAACTATCTGCCCCAACCTCCAACAAGTCCATTGCAAAGGCTAGTATAACCGCTACTGCTACTACTGCTGCTGCTACATACACAGAAGACGGCTCTGAGCCATCCGAGTCCGACTCATCCAAGTTTGTCAAGGTTGATATAACGTCTGAGCCAAGCCAAACCGACACTGAGATTTCTGCTACATCCGAGCCAACCGAACCAGCCAACCTCAACAAAGCTTTGTTCGACCTGAAGATCACTTGGATCTCAAAGATCAAAGACAAGGCTGAGCAAGAAAAGCTTATCAAGGAACTGATGGAGTCTGAGCCAACCAACCTGAGCTTGCTGAAGGCTGTTATGCAGATCCGTGATGTCGAGTATCCAAAACACGACCTTTCATTCCTAGACTCAATCATCACAAAGACCAGTGACGCCAGTTCTCTGAAATCCAAGTTAACAGTCGAAACCGCAACAAATCTTTTGAACTCTGCCAAACAGATAATCAGCGCCATCGACCCCGAAAAGCTGGCATACAAACTCAAGGGCAGCCCCAAACAGAACCCATCCAAGGCCGAAACCGAACTGAGAAAGAAACAGCTCGAGGACAAGTCCACTCTGACCAGCGCTCTTTTGAACCAATGCAGAGCTTTGATATCAATCCACTGCTTGTCAATTGTCGGCTCTGAACAGCCTATATGCGATGCTTCGCTTTCACGCATTTCCGACGCCGCTGCCGAGTATTCAAAGTGGGCCTTGGACTCTCCAGAGGGTGATTCAAAGCCATCAGGAGACAGCAAATCTGCCAAGGGTGTGAGTGGCGATGTTGAGTATTTTAACGTGATGTTGTCGCAGGACTACATAAGGAGTGATTATGGCGCTGCCTTGGTCAGAGTAAACGACTTTATCAGCCAACTTGCTCTTACCGAAGAAAACACTTTGAAATGCAGAGAAACTTACGCCAACAGAATCTTCTTGGTCAAGAAGTTGAAGTGGAAAGGATACGCTGACATGTACTCCAACAGCTTTAACTTTGTTTTCCCATCAAGCTTTGCCAAGTTTTAGCTATCTGTTTCCCAGCCTTTTTTCGTCCAACTTTATTTCATATTCTTCGTATTTTTCACTTTTTTCTTTTATTATTCAAGAGTTACTAATTTTTGTAACCAGGAAAAACTTGGTTTTAAATAAAAGTAGTAATCAAAATTCTTGGTAACTTTTTGCCTTTAACTCTGGTTTCGCAATTCTAAAACCTCACCAGTTTCTGTACCAAGCTGTAAACCGTTCTTTATCAATTCATTGTCACCAAAGCGCAACCCAAGCGTTGTTTCACACTCCAAAGTGTTTATCTCCTCCATTCATAGTTCCGCACTTCTAAATTCTAAATTCTAAATTCTATCGAGGCATCAACTGCATATCACATTTATATACATTAATATCCTAGTATGAATTAGCAGATGTTTTTTTCCCCACCCCTTCTTTCTTTCATATCCTTGTTGACTTGACATGAAAACGCAATTTTTTTTTAAAAAAAGAATAAACAACAAAGATAATAGCGAAAAAGTATACGTGTTAAATTCGACGGAAATAACAACGACAAAACAGTTCGGTACATTTAGAAATGAGGAGGTCAAATAAGAAAAAACAAACATTGGACGTCGATCAAGACACAACAAACTGTGCAAACCCACTGTTGTTAAAATGGGTTGGCGAAATGTGGAAAACGAGTATCGCCAAGAATCTAAAAACACAGTACGGCTTAGCCAAGGTAACCAGAAAAACAACAACATAACTCATTCCCTTCACCCCTTTCTGTTTTTTTTTGTTTGCTTGCAAAGTTATATAAATAAAACCAATTCAGAGATTGCATTGTTAAAACGGCGTTTTGTTATTTTTATAAGCTGAGTATACTATATATTTCTGGCCCTGGTATATATACATACATGTTATATGTAGCAGTAATACGAACCGGGTGCTTCTATGGTTTATAGGCATACAAATCGTTAAAGGTTTATCCGATCCAAATAGACAATCCGCTAGAAACCGTTCAGCTTGAGGGAATAGGTGCAATGACGGCTGAAAAGCTTGATAAAATGTGGAAAAAGCACCTAACCGAACAAAATGTCAGCAATAGCGAAAACAGTGGTAATACCAGTGTCGCGGACAAGAGAGCGGACTCCACTTCCAAAACACAACTAGGGATAAGTATGTGCTTGGGATCAAGCGCAAATGAGTCTGAAATTGAAACTGAGCCTGAGCCAATGTCTGAGCCAAATTTTGAAAACCACGACCAGGATATTTCTTCTATAGGCGAAGATATGTTACCAGCAGCTTCAAAGCTCACGACTAAAAGGCAAAAACCCACCTCGACCAAACAGAAGCAAAAAATGTACATACCAAAGTACAAGTCTGGCCCATTTTCATTGTTGCTAGGACTGTACAAATCTGCAATTAAATATGGCGTTGACCACTACATAAACAAGCGCGAGTTGATTGAGCTTTCTCAGCACTATTGCGACTTGCAGCTAGCTGGATCTTCGCTTTCAAGCACCAACGCCAACACCAATACCAACACCAGCACCAATACCAACATTGGCGGGGGCTACACCCCAAACGCACACTTGGACTCTTCAGAGTCAGCCGGAGCCAGTTCAAAAAAGCGAACCTTTGGTTACGCCGCATCAAACTACAAGAACACTTACTCTCCATGGATGGGCATAAAGACGTTGGAGAAGCATTCGTATGCAATCAAGTACTCGCCTACCAGTTCAAAGTTTGTTATTTCCGATGCCGGAATCGAGGCTGCTCAAAAAATAGTTGCTGTTATCATGCTCAATTACAACAACTATCTTCTTACCAGAAACAGCAGTGGTGCAGATGCGCCGGATGTAGACACAGCTACCAACAGCAACGACGACACCATTGGGATCTTGCCTAGCAACGGTGACGTGGAGCTGTTTAAAATTGGAGCAGAGATGTTTTCAAAACTTGACTCGGACACAAACAATCAAAGTATGTTTGGTGCACTCAGTGCAAATTCAGTTCACAAGGGACCAGAATCCGTTGCACAAACCTCGGACTTTAGCAACTTGATTGACACAGAGAAACGAGAAGGTTCAGGTTTTGATTATGTTGGCGAAGGGAGTTGCAGCAATACGGACAACCAGCGAGAAAGGCCCGAGTTTAGTCCAATTATACTCGAGTCTTCAAGCTACGAGATAGTCTTGCTAATCGACAGTCGAGAAATCAAGTCGCCCAACGAACGTGAGCATATATTAAGCATATTTTTAAACAACGGTATTAACGCCGAAACCACTGCATTATCAGTTGGCGACTATGCTTGGGTGGCTAGACCCATTAAGCCAAGCACTGGACCAGCTGATCCAAGCCTGAATTCAGGACTGATAGGAAACTGTGATATAGTTCTTGACACTCTGGTGGAAAGAAAAAGAATGGATGATTTGTGTGCCAGTATCACAGACGGCCGAATATCGGAGCAAAAAGTAAGAGCAAAAATACACTGCGTGTGTTTTGTAGGCAATGTGGGGTAGTGTTGCAGAAAAACGCTGAAGCGGGTCTTTATTACCCAAACAAGCTAATAAATCAGTATTAATAGCTTCATTTTATATTTTTTTCTTGTGTGGTATTAATAGTTTAGGTTGCAAAATTGTGGGATTGACAACATAACATATATAATTGAGGGTAAGGACGATGAGGCTGTTGAAAGACTTGGCGAGAATATGGTGTACGAAACCATAACAAGACTGAGTGTCTCGCATAATATCCGAGTAAAGAAACTGCCAAGCATGGGCGAAAGTTTGGCGTATCTGGAGAAGCTGACACTGCACTTTATGAAGAGATCAAAAGTAAGTCGGCTTTTACCACCATTGTTACTATTCGAGGCTAATATCTACAAAGAAGAAAAAGAGTAACAAAATAAAAATAAAAGTAGCAACAGTAGCATGCCACAATGGTGACTGAATATGCAGATTACTATCAAAAAAAAACCCCCCCCCCCCATCACTAAAATCTTTGCAATTTCTTTTTGCGGTGATCCTAGACTGAGCATCTGTATGTTATTCCGGACAGGTTTGTTTCTAGAGACTCGATTACGTCGTTTAAAAGTGATCTGAAAGCAAAGTACCCAAAAAGAAAGTTTTGCATGACGTACGACTCGTTTGCTAGGATATCGTCAAAGTCAGCAAACACCAATATTGCCGAACTATTTGCAAAATCCATTCTTGTAACTCGGGGAGTTAGCAAAGAAAAAATGTTGATGTTATTGAAGCACTTTAGCACGCCTCTCGAGTAAGCAACCACATTAGTTTTTTATTTCCTTTTTATTATTTTGTGTTGTAAAGTCGCAGAAACAAAAACAAAAACATGGATAAAGAAAATAATCCAAGTATGCAGAACTGCACAACAATCTGCTAATTCAAGCGAGCTTGGTGTATTAATAGATTTTACGATGCTCTAAAATCAAGAAAAACTTTCCAGGAAAGAGTAAAGTATTTAGTTACCTTAGAGGAGCACAGCCAGTCCATCAAGCGAAGGCGGCTGGGTCCCTTGCTT
Organism: Capniomyces stellatus; assembly: GCA_001661515.1. NCBI lineage: Eukaryota > Fungi > Kickxellomycota > Harpellomycetes > Harpellales > Legeriomycetaceae > Capniomyces > Capniomyces stellatus. Next base: position 262,617 of record LUVW01000013.1, on the reverse strand, counting down.
GCTGAAAAGATCGTTACTCTGTGGACATCCTCTGTATATCCAGACTAGGCCCGCTTTCACTTGCCTTTTCTTTCTTTTGAATTTCTTTTCTTTTATTTATAAATGTATAATCACTCGCGATAGAAGCGCACTTTGTTTCAATAACCCAAATAGTAAAGCGATTAATTAAAAGATAAAAAAGCAAATTATGGACTTGCTTGGTTAAACTGTAAGAAGCGTTACTATATCTTGTCATTAATCACGTGTCAATAAAAAAAAAAATTTCAAGCTTTTCAACATTATAAAACAATAAGTAAAAAAAAGTAAGGAGCGACCGAGGTTCGAACTCGGGACCGCCCGATTTGCAATCGGAAGCTCTACCACTGAGCTATCACTCCAAACATATGGGCTTGACCGGGGATTGAACCCGGGGCCTCTCGCACCCAAAGCGAGAATCATACCACTAGACCATCAAGCCGATAAAATTATGCGTTTTGACTAATAGAAGACCGGATCTAGTAATTTTTATTTATGGCAAGAGGCAAAGTAAGTAATAGATTCGACTTGTTGTGTTTGGGATAATATATTTTAGAGACCAAAATATAGAAATATTAGTAATATATAACTTTTTCAAAAAGGTTTTGTAATTAGAATTAGGTTTTTAAAAAAAAACATGGGGAAATTTTGTGTATTGGCTTTGAAAAAAAAGTAAAATTACAATGGTGCGTTTTTCTGTTAAAGTGTGGATGAATATCAGCGATGAGTGTAATATGTTGGTAAAGCTTTGACATTCTAGCAGAATGAACATCTATTGTTGCGTTTGGTTTTGTTCACTTGGTTTTGTTCATTTGGGTTTAGATAGTTGTTGGGTTTGTTCATTTAGTCTTGGTTAGTTGGGATCTGTTTAATTTCTGGATGGTTATTGGTGCGAGTTATGTTTGTTCCAGCCTATGAGGTAGCAAAGACTGATTTTGGCAAGACATCAATAAATTAATAGCTAATGGTGATTCGCTAAAAGCTGATTGGAAAACAAGGGATTTTAAACTTGGTGAGAGCGACTAAATTTGTAGTAAAGCTTGTTGAAAAAAAGTAGGGAAACAAGGAAATGGGGAAATGGGGAAATGGGAATAAATAAGGATGAAATGAACAGGGAAATTCAAGTTTATAAAGCTTCAAAATCAGTTTCCCTAAATCCAAGATATAAAGTATCCAGTTTGAAGAGCACTTTGTTTAAATTACTGTTGAATTCAAATTCATACTATTCACTTAAACTTCATTAAACTCGCACTTTCACATCCTATCTTTATTCTTGGGGCTTTACTCTCTTATTTGTTGATAGAACAAAGGCATAAAGTAAAAGCGAATATCAAGAGATTAAAGCAGGGGTTAAAAATTATTTTCGCCCAATACCTGATTCATCTTTCAAAATTTCTTTAATAGATCTATCTTCAGGCTTAGTCCTGACAAAAAGGCTACTGGCAATACTTAATCCAATTCGAGGGCCTAAAGAAACCAAGCTTGCCAAAAACCAAATCCGACTATTTGTCCCAAAGAGCGTCGCTAGAAACATGTCTGCACCACCTGTTGTCATTGCCTGGGGGAAGGAGAGATTCTATTTCCATTGGAATGAGAAGGATTTGAGGGATATCACACTGGGTCAGTTTAAGGAATTGTGCAGAGAAATGACTGGCATCCCTGTTATTGGAATGAAAGTTGTTTTCAGCGGAGGTACTTGCTTTTACTTTTTAATGCTTAGTATTATTAGCGACTTTAAGTGTAGCTTGGTGGTAGTACACACTATGGGTTTGCCTGGTTCAGCTTAAAACAGCCCCTAGGCATTCAATCTACTCAAGAGACTTTGACTCTGTTTTTATCCAGCCTAGTTAATCAGTACTTTTGTTTTTAGCTTTGCATTTGGTGCTAACTTTATTTAATTTCTCCTTGTCTCATTTCTAGCATCGCTAAAGGACAACCTTGCAATGTTGGCCTACTATGGAGTATACCCCGGCTGTATAATGCGAATTCTAGGAAATAAAGCCAGTGTAAGCTATTTGATTGAATAACATATTTATATTTATTCCTATATACCAGCTATTTATTATACTGGTTCGAAGCATTGGCAGATTTCATGAACCAATCTTCAACTATTGTATTATCTACAGGGCCGATACATGTGTCTGTATTCACGCTTTAGATATGTTTTGCTTATATAAAAATCTTGTGCGCTTACCACTTCTAACTATTTCTAGGGCGAGTTATCGAGTATGACGAGCGAGGAGATTGAGCAGCATGCAGTAATTGAACAATTCGACGAGTTACTAAACGAGGCAACCGACTTGGTTTTGCAAAAGATTCGCGACTATTTGGTGAACGTGCAGATCTACATTGATCAATTCCACGGCGAGGTTGGAAAGTCGATGGGTGATAATTTGAGCTCCATCAAGCTGGCTGAGCGCAAAACGCTTTTTGACAGCCACAACATAATCAATGAGACGCTTATGCAAAAGTTGCTAAAGACTGACGGGATCGAGTGTCCACCAGGTGTTGAGAATGTGCGCAACCAAAGAAGAAAGGTTGTGAAACAGCTGCAAACATGGATGGACCAAATAGACAATGCTAAAAAGAGTATACTGGAGTTGGAAAAGATGGAAAGTCTAGACAGAATGCAGAACAGACATAAAGAGCCCAGCAGCCAACTTTAAATTGAGTTTTGTTTTCTTTAATTAAAAAATAAGGTTAAACAAAACTAATTTGTATGCCTTTTATACTTTTATAAACCAACCTTTATTATTATAGAATTCTTGAGTCCAATATCAAAACTATTTATACTTTTCCTTTCCAAAACAATACTTCACAACATATTTTCGTTTATTAAAGTGACTTTCAACAAAGAGACTCGAAGCAGCCATTTTCAACGCCCAAATAAACAGTAAAGAAAAAAAGAAAAAAAAGAATCATGCTAATTTAAAATCCAAAATCTACTAACTTAGCCAACATAACCAACATGGGATATACACAACATGGGATATCATTCAGAGAAAGATAGTTTAGTTTTTTATTTGGCCTTTCACTGTATAAACGATCGTTTCCAGTGTTTTATTGTATGTTCTATCTCCTTTTGAACACATTCATCAAAACTCATGATTCTGGCAGATTTTAATAGCCCGTCGTATTCCTATAATTTTTAATACCAAAATTGACGTTGGACAACAGGTCAAATATAATTGATATAATTGATATCAGGAATATCAGGAATATCATCTAAACATATCATTCAGTAAACATCAAACAACTCACCTCAGTTAGCTCAGGATGGGTAGAAATTATACCATTAGCAAAGGCTTTGGCCCAAGCTAGGTCAACGTCCTTCAGCCTATCAGCGATTTCCGCTATTGAGTGCTCAAACTACAAGAAGGAAATAGTCAAATGTTAGAAATTAGGGATATGGACTCTGCGTTGTAGCCGCAATAAACCGATTAGCTTACTGAAAAATAGTCCTCGATTTCTTGCTCCCAGATTTGGACTTTAGACGGTCCTGGATATTCAATAGTAGGGTTTATTGAGCTAAACATAGCCATTCTAGTGTGTGGTTTAGGGCACTTGGCGGCGTGTGCTAGTGTCTCAACCAACTTTGCAGACTTCCTAGCCGGAAATAGCCCGTAAGAGCAGCCAAGATCTTTAAACTCTGGCGTACAGAGCACGACGTCTGGCTTGTATAAAAAGAACCTAGTTGTACCTAATTATAGCAGCTTTTATACTTAGTTCACAGTTATTTATAACCAAATATATCGTTTTGGCAAATAAATGAGCTGCCAACAAAAGAAAATGACATAAAAGTAGTCAATATTTTCTGAAACGAGTGGTGTTTTACCGTTGTTTAATTGCCCAGAAGATCCCTTCACATTAGTATTAGCATTAGCATTAGCATTCGCCCACAAGCTCAGCCCAGAAAATGGATAGATAAACCTATCGTAGTTGGCAGCTTTGGAAGCATCGGCTTCTCTGCTATTATCTAGGAATCCAGCAGGAACAGAAACAAGCCGAGTGTCAAGCTGGAACCTTTCAGTCATCAGCACATTGCCTGCGGCAAATATTATAGGAGCAGAGCTAAATGCCAACTTCCCGCTAACCACAATAAACACTGGGCACTCTTTCCCCAAATGTACAAGTCTTTGTTGTAGCTTCAGAGATAGGAGCAGTACCGACGAGCTTACGTGTTGACCGCTCTGACCTTCATTCGTGATGGCCTCTATTTCGTTTTTATCAAAGCCCAGCGGTGGTAGGAAATACTCGCTTAGCTGCCTATCATCTAGCTCGCTTGCTTTGGTTTTCTCAAGATACTCCAGCTCTTTTGACCTACAGATAATTACTGCATTGATGCCTTTCCCAAGCCCACTAACTAGTTCAACCTGCTCAATAAAGCTGTTCAGCTCTGTTGCTCCCAGTGCAAGTGCTTGGCCAATAACCAAATCTAGATCTATTATCTTTACGTGCGATGATGTATTTATGCGCTCCCAGTCAGCAAAAGGGACTTCAGCTTCAGGTCGAAAGTAGGGGCACTTTAGTTTCAAATTTTCATCGATACCTTCGCTATCCACGCCTTCAGTATCCTTAACATCTCTATACAAAGATTCAAAAAAGAAAAGTTATGCATATTTATCAGTCCATGTACACACGTTAACAGTACCATTGTTTTTCAAGAACCAACACACAAAAAGAATTACAAGGCTGGAAATAAAAAATAATGTTCAAGCAAAGTCAAAGTTTAAAGATATATTTTGTTTTTTCTTTTGTATTTTTTAGGGTGAAGGCTTATTATGCTTTCTTCTCTTTTTTACTCTTACCTTTTGCAATATCTTTCCTTAATTCCAATGTATTCGATTAGTTCCTTAACCTGAACCTTTTCTTCAGTTGTACTATTTAAAGCAAGATTTTAAAGCAATTCAGAATGTGGTTAGCATAGGTTTACAAGCACAGCACACTAGATAAAACCCCCCTATTTTCCAGCTTACTTGTTGTATTGACTGACAATATACTCCCACTTTTCTACATCTGTGCTATCTAATTCCTCATCAAACTCGATCGATTTTTTAAACTCAATTATGTCAAGGTAAGTTTCCTTGCCTATTTTCAAATCGAATTTCATGTTTTTTTTATCTTTTGTATTATCTCTTGCTTGTATGTGTTTGCTCTTGGAATAGAGTTTCTTTATATTCTTGACTACTTATCGTCTCTATTCAGTCCAGGTATAAATAAGCTTGTGCAGTTCTCAACAGAAAAGAAAAAATACGCCAGCGTTTTCAATTAAAGTTGGGTGTTCAGAAACTAAAGAGTTTATTTTGACACATTCACAGTTAATTTAGTCATTAAACCATCCTTAAATTTGAAACATTTAGGGCGGTTGGATGAATTATATCGATTTAGGTTCCTTCATTTGTTTACTCTATTCTCATTATATAATAACCGGTCGGTTTCATGTAAGCAGCGTATCGCCTATTGGCTATGGTCTTCTTACTGGGCTTTGGACATATGGGGTTTTCTCATCTTTATTGAAATAACTGCGTGTGATTTTTGAATCCGATCAGAGTTAAGTTTTCAATTCAGTGTACCTTGTAGCCCATTCACCCAATTTTACAGATTAGCGTTTTTTTTTATAGCTTGGCCAGAGAAAGCCTTGATTTTCTAAACGATCTCTTTGACTGGCGTCCATAATTTAAAACCTAGAACAAACCATTGATTAGAAAAGCAGTTGTTTACAAAGATACGCATTGTACTATGTATCCCGCTTCAAACAGCATGGTTATGTTTAAATCACTCAAACTCCTAATCGATCCCTACAACAATGTCGCAAATGTGGGTGTACCTTTAATTGTTGCTGGAGCTACAGATAATCTTGTGTTTGATTTTTACAACTTGTGTTGTGCATACAGTGGAATTCAATCACAAAAACTAAAGTCAATCGCACAATAAAAATAAAATAAAATAAAAATGGTACCCTTTTGATAATAGCGAACAGAATGATACATCTAGTTGTTTGCTATTATTCATGTTCTACACTCTAATATCTACATTCTTATTGTTTGTAAATGTATATATTGTATAAGGCAACGTTTGGTTATCGACGGTGGAGCTTTAACACAAAAAGACAATCGATATATGCATAGAATCACGATTGTGGTTTGGTTTGCCAAAATCAGCAATTGGTTCGATATTTCAACACTTAAGGCTACTGCAACGATACTCTTAAGCAATTTAAAAATCATTCATACCAATAAATTGATACAGGAAGCTTATTTGCCAAGCCATAAAACTGATTCGCTCGAGCTAATTTTACTCAACAACAAAAAAAGATAAAGCTCGAAACATATTTCAGTAAAAAAGAAATAACCTCAAAATTCGACTCAGGAGATATGGGGAGACACATATGAAGCAGGAGGCGAAACATGGTTATTTTGAAAAAGCACCAAGCTATAATTACTGGAAAACAACAACGTACGAAACTTTTATGGCAACCAACGCAGCGATATCAGTAGCCATGTTTTTCTTTTTGCATCAAGATATGGGCTTGAAGTACTTTTTAATATTAAAAAAAACAAAAAAAAAGCAAAAAAAAAAAAAAGCAAAAAGAACTCTAATGTAGAATACAAACAGGCGCATATAATATAGGTATTGTGTAAATTAGCGTGATACTAGTACAACAATTACAAATTAGGATGCTAATTTAGTTTGTTTGTTGCATTATGGTCCAGAATGATGAGGCTATATTTTTTCCTCAACGCCTGTAGTTCCCTAATTTCCTCAGCCAGCTGGGATCTAGTATTAAACAGTGCATCTCTTAGCATCTCGTGTTTTAAAATGACTCTTTCTGGGGCACATATTCCTCCAGCAGCATTTTTTTCACGGACCGATGCGATGTATTCCTTTTCTAAGCTTTGTGAAGCATTTCTCAAAATGTTGATCTTTGAGTCACGTTTAGTGTACATGGTTGATAAGTTATTTGCTAGTGCCAATGGTATATTTGCCTGTGCGCATATCGAGTATGATGGGCTGTCCTTTGGCTGAAAGATTAAGATGTGGTGACTAGCTTCTTCGTTGGCGGAAAAGAAGCTGGAGCTTTTTCTGCTGGGGGGTGACTGTGATAGCACATCGGTGCTACTACTGCAGCTAGAGGAAAAAGACGAACGTTTCACATTATCAATTATTTCCTTGTTGATGAACATGTATGAGTTGGAGGTAGGTAGCTTTTCAGGCGACATTGGTTGGATTGACCAGATCGATGAGTCACATATATCCGAGTTTTCATTGTAAATACCGGATGGCATGGGGCCGTGACCATTTTTGGACTCGTTTCCTTTGATGTAGTCCAAGAAGCTTCCATCCATCGATGATTTTGAGAAAAATCCGTCCATTTGTCTTGTCTTCAAGTCGGTGTCAAAGTACTCTTGCGATATTCTGGTCATTCTGTTAAAGCGATTAGGGAGGTAAGCTTGCTGGTACTTGACTAGTCTTGTCAGTCTGTTAATTTAGTTTGAAATGAAAATGTGCAGATCTAGAGTTGCGACTGTAGTGAAAATATTTATTGTTGATATATTATATATAGGATGAAATGCACTTTTATTCTTTAGTGCCCACAGCAAGTATTTATATGTTGGGCTTTAGTTATTAAAGAACACAGATTTTTTTACTAAACAGTAACCAAGGTAATAATGAAAAAAATGGGCTTAAATAGGCTGCAGCTCGATTTTTTATACAAAACGTACAGCCTTGACATAATGAATGCAAGAGTCTAAAGCAAAGCAATAGCTTTTTTTTTTGTTAAATTTCTTTATTATTGTTATTGTTTGCTTTAAGCTTTTAGTCATGATAATAGTTGTTCGGACTTTACATTGTTTGCAAGCCTTGTAACTGATTTACTACCAATTCAAATTTACTAGACCGCTTTACACAGTCTATTTTAATTCACTAGTGATGTTTGTTTCAATAAAAGATGAGCATTCTACTTGCCACAATGAAGCAGGGACAATACAATCTATTGAAAAGTAGTTGTGGCTAAAATTAAACTGATTAAGAGAACGACTAGACTCGAGTATACAACAACAGAATCGCAATTCCTGGTTGTTGGAAACTGAATAAATAAAAATTGAAGGCGAAAAAAAAATAAAATAAGGGCAAAATAAAAATAAATGAAGGCTAATTAAATTAAACATTCGCGACAAGTAAACCTTTACAATCAAAGAAAAAAGCTAAAATAATCCTCGTACCACATTGTATTTTAGAGGAGGCAATTGGTTTATAAAACTAAAAGTCCAATAGGATTGAATATTATTGTTTTTCCGCTGATCTTTCCACCAATAAAAACTGTTTGTTTAGTTGGCAAACGAAAAGCAAAATGATGGCGCTAAACGAAAAAAGAAAGATCAATACCATATTTCGAGTCCCAACGAAATTGTATTTTTGTTAGTGCCAACGAACCCTTTATCCTAGATATTGGCGAACAGACTTTACCACACCATCAGGACTGTTTGTAGTTTGTTTAGCCTGCCCTTTTATTGGCATGCAGGCACAACAACTAAACCTTTTTTTTATTATAAAAATAGGAAGCGCTTGAGCTGGAATAAATATTTGCGTTCTATTTAGAATATGTACTCTGATAAAAAAAAAAGGCTGTGTTTATATTCGCCTGGATTGGAAACGCCAGCTCTTGGTCAATAATAATAATAAATCATGGAGTATGCAAAGTGCAGAGAAGGACATCACCAGTTGAGTTAATATTTATAGCGGTGAATCACCGGCGCGCTTTAATACAAACAAACGAGTCTGGAAAAGCGAAGCCGCTCAAGATAGAGTGTCAGTGTCATAAAACAGAAAGGCGCCTGTTTCTTTCAATACAATAAAAGAGAATAAAAAGACATGACAACACTTGGCGCAATCGAGCTCTAATAACCCTAAATCGTGCCAGAAAACTGTTTTTCAGCCAATTATACTTCAAAGGTCTGGGATTGTTGGAATTATATAGGGTTGGTTTGGTTTCGTTTATTATCATCGCTATCGTTGATCTAATTAATAGAGTGACCAAGCTTCCTAACCAAAAACACAGCCAAATCACTCGATACCATGTCTACTCTTGAGGCCAAAACAGTATCATAAACAACTCCAAAGTGTATTAAACGTAGTATAGTGGTGAATGGTTAAAAGAAGAATAGTTAAACTTGGCCGGCGTAGATAAATCTAGTGGTGCACTAAACTGGAGCTGATAAAGCATTTGAGTCAATACATAACGTTTATATGCCCTCAAAGCTTCAATATACAAACCTATGCTAGTCTGAGCTGTTTTGCGGCGGCTCGCCCTTTTTAAATTCGGGTTGGTCTTTAATCAACTCTGCATGCAGCATTTGTTGCTCTTTATATTCAGCGATATTCTTTTTTTTATTCTTTCGTCTTTCTTCATCCTTAATCACACCCAAGTGCACAGTCTATAACCAGGTTATCATCATTGTAATTTTCGTTGTCATTAATATCATGGTTGTTGCTGGAAGATTTATCATTATTAAAACAAAATAAACATTTAGGCCTCAATAATGCCGTCCTGCGATTTTATTGACCAAGCACATGAATACACGTTTTTAGTATTGTTTCTGGCCAATTTACCTCTCTTTCAATATCCTGGACCTTATGGACACCCCAGATCGTTATTGCTGAGAATAATATTGATCCCGCGAATGTTAGCTTTGAGGCTCTTGACATGGTTAGTTTTGTTTGAATTTGGCGGTAAAGGCAGTGTAATCGCAGTAGGGTTATGCTAGTAGATCGTTTCAATATTTGTTAAAAGTGTGAGCGTGTGATCTTGAGTAAATAATCTAAACACACTACAACACTTTATAATTCCAGATGTATAAATTAAAGTTTATCGAAATGATAAGGCAAAATACGCAGAGATAAAAGGTGATAGTAAAGTTAAATCGGCTTTATAATTAGTGTTTGGAAAATCTTGGTCCAAACTTTAAAAAAAATAAATACTAAAGAATCACCAAATCCCAATAGAAAAACAGAAAATCAATAGAAAAATCACCAGAATAATTGGAAAATTACTTTAAAATTCTCAATGGCCAATTTTGAGCAAAGTGTTTTTTTTTCTTCCTTTTTTATTATTATTGAAATACATGTCTTTTCTTTTGTCAATCTCGAAATTTATAAAGTAGAAAACTCGGAAGTAAAATTAGCTCAATTGGCAATTTAGATTGTATTTTACTTGTTTATATATATATATTTTGGAAAAAGCGAGCAAGAGGTAGCAATGGACAAGGGGGTACGCGAAGAGATACTGAGAAGGTTTGTAGAATCAGGCGAACGTGAAAGGTAAATAATCTAAACACAGCTCAATCAGGCCCCACATACCGTGTTTCACCTTTTATATAGTGTGGTGTATGGTTACGCTTGTGTTTTATGCCCCTGGCCACAGAGCTGCGGCAGCACAGAATCGATTTTATTCAATCTTCAAGCTTAAAAGTGTAGTTTCCTTGGGTTTTGTGGATTTAGTAATGTTTGTAAAAGATGAAAACGCGTTTTGATGGGTAATTTGGGTTTGTTTTCTTTTGATTGATAGAATCCAGGAGAGCATAAAGGCAAAGCTAAATGCCAGAGGCTGGCAAGACCGCGTTCGAAACCATACAAAGAGTAAGGACAGCTTTTGTTAGAGTTTTGTTTTATTTACGTGCATACTTTTACTTTGTATAATGACAGGTGATTGAAAAGAAAAAGAAAAGCTGTTCTAATGAAGGACGAAAACAAGCTAAAATGGCGTTTGTATTTGTACCTGAAGATGTAATAAAAGACAAGGATATCACTTCGGTAACAGTTGACGAACTGTGTGACGAGATTCTGCCTCATGCAAAAAGTAAGCAATCCAAATTTGGCCAAACTGGCATAGCTTTGACTAGTCAGGTGCCAATAATTATTTATATAATGGTAAACAAAATGGCGGAATCATGGTTTGGAATTTCGAATTAGTCGATTGGTGTACGAGAAATATCATCGATCTTTAATGCGATTGCGAGTTTCGCTCTGTTTGCCACAATTCACTGCTTGTAAAATTAATTCAGTTGGGGGTTTGGGATGTCAGATAAATGGCTACTGGCCGTTAATATAAGCGCGGCATATACGACTTGATTTAGATAGGGATTGTTGGCAACATGACGCTGAGCCGCCAAGATTGTAGCTTATCATTGAAATTTTTGAAATATAAGGTGGTTGACCATTTACTAAACTTTTGTTTTGACTTTACCAACTACCAACTACAAACAGATACGGTTTCAGAAGATGTAAAAGTCGAAGCGATGGAGCAGATAAAGACATTTTTGCTCAAAACTTTACCCGAAGTCAATAATAGTTAGTTTAGTTTGTTGTTCTTTCCAGTGGGCAGTATGTGTGTATGGTGGATGTGTGTGTATGTATGTGCGCGTGTGAGTGTGCGTGTGTTTGAGCGGAGGAAGAGAGAGGGAATGGGGTTTTATGATTTACAGTTTTTTTTTGTTTATAATGTGGTAGATATACTCGTGTTTTTATTTTTTATTGAAGTGTTTATATACTCGCGTTTACTATTTTGTTGCAAATTATAATCCAATTGTACGTTGTTTTTATTTCAATATTCAAATTTTTATCTTTTTTTTTTGTTTCCAAATAATAGTAATAAAGGTTAAAAAATTAGCCAAAAAAAAGACCACAAAACAGCAGTGACAAGAGGACTAGTCAAGGTTAAAAAGTGATTCAATCTTGGTTTATATCTCGACTGCTGTTGTTGTTGGCGGTACTACCAGCCTTAATGACCAAGCAGAACTAGTAATAGGCTGTAAACAATTACAAAGGGTCGACGAAGCCTGGGAAACAATCCTCGAGCTTTTTGTTGTGTTTGTTTTCAGCATGTTCAGCAAGTCTACCCAAAAGTAGGTTATATTACGCTGTAACTAAATGTAGATAGTTTGCCATGCAGGCTAAACAACAATATATTGAAATACACCAACACAAATATCCCTTGCCACCAATACCGCACATTTTACAGTTTTCAATTATACACAGATATGAGGTATTGGAGGGGTTATAAGTTGTATTTGGGAAGAACAAATAACCAAAAAAGTGAATGTAGACTTACGACTTGGCACGACTGGTACACAAAAATGTACTCTTGCAGGTTTGGCAGACTATACTTTTGGCAGATTGGTTCTAGTTACAAAAAAAAAAAATTAGCGCAGCCAAAGGTTAGTTGAATAAAACAGTGAGTTTAAACTTGTATAACCCAAACCCAGGTCAATATTAAAAATACATTGTATGTGGTGGAAGAGGTGGGAGAGGAGTGATAATACTGGCGTGCTTGTACGTGTTTTTATATTTACTGATATGTATTTATGACTGTGCTTACTGTCTTGAGCTGGCTGCTTGCGCCTTTAACAGCGGTTTTAGCGTTTCTTTCACGCTTCATTTGAGCTTTGGCACCCTTTATTAGCGTAGGAAACAAATAGATTAATTGGTCAATTGACAGTAAAGAAAAAGCAACAAAGGGGGTACTGGAGGCAGAGATATTTAAATAATAGGGTTGGCAGATATAACCAAATAGTTTAATTTAAAGTATTATTAGTTAAAGAAATGTGATTTACGTACGTTTCCCATTTTTTTTTGATTCGATAAAGTGAAATAAAGAGTAGTGTGAGTTTGGTTGAATTCAGTTCCGTTAACAGTCGGACAAATAGTTCAAATTACTAGTAGCTTAAAAAATAAAATATAAATCAGCAAGGAAATTGAGACTGCAAAAAGGATGTTGCTCTGAAAGAGTAATTCAAGAAGAAGAGATGTGTTCAACGTTTGGGTTCCTAAACTCTTTTAATAGTTGTATTTTTTTTTGGTGGAATTTTTTTTTTTTTCAGGGTTGAAATTAAATCTTTAAAAAAACTAATTATTGTAATTAAAGTTCAAAAAAAAAAAAAGCAAATTAAATATAAAGGATAATAGTAAAGCAGTAAAATAAAACAAAACAAAAAAAAAATTCACATTATGCTCAACAAAAAGCAGAAAGTGCTGTTTGAACTGACGGATAAATCAAAAAAAAAGAAAGCAATCGAAACCTTGAAATTAAAGTAACAATTGGGTTGATAAATTGATGATTATTTGGAAAAAAAAGCAATTTAATTGTTGGAAGTTTGAATTTATAACTTGTCTAGTGGCTTTAGCCCTGCCCAAACTTGCACTTGGAAAAGCGCAAACAAAAGCAACAGCAGCAGCAGTGGTGTAAAAAAAAAAAGAAGTAAAATATCAATATGATTGTATTTTGACCAATATTAGTTTATAAGAAAAAAGAAACCGATAAAAGATTATAATAATAAAATAGACCCGGATATGTGAAAAAATTATGAAAATGCGAACCAGTGGTAAAAGAAGAAATATGTAATGAAGACTTTACAAAATAGTATCAGCTAAAAAAAAAAATTTAAAAATGAGGAGAGAGGAGGATGAGTGATGATTAAGATGGTGGATGTTGGGATTGGTTGAAAGGTATATTATTAGTTCTGTTTTGGCCACTAGCACCTTGTTGCTGCTGTTGCTGCTGTTGTTGTTGTTGTAACTGTAGCATTTGTAGCTGTTGTTGCTTTTGTTGCTGATTGAGCTGGAATTGTTGTAGTTGTAAAAGTTGTTGAGGGGTAAGATTTTGTAGTTGAGCTTGTCGAAGAAGGTGAGCCTGAGCTTGTGCTTGTGCTTGCGCCTGGGCCTGTACTTGAGCCTGTGCCTGTGCTTGTGCTTGAGCCTGAGCTTGTTGTTGAAGAAATGCGATTTGTTGTGGGGTCAAGTTGGATTGTTGGCGGGGTTGGTTTTGTTGCATGTTGCTTAACATTTGTAGCTGTTGTCTTCTGTAAGCCTGTAGAACCTGGGCATTCACATTGGTTCCGTTAATGTTTACTGTTGCGTTTGGATTGGTGGCGATGCCGTTGGGGTTGACTTGAGGCGAATTTGGACCCATGTTGTTTTGTTGCTGTTGCTGTGCTGGAAGACCCAGAGTTGCTAGGTTGGGTGTTTGTCCTGGTATTTGTGGAGTTGGTTTGTTGGCATTTGCATTCATTGAGTTTATTGCCTGTGCTTGTGCCTGTGCTTGTGCAGAAACGTTGCGTTGGGCTAGCAGTGCTTGTATCTGGATGTTTGTGAGTTGAGTTTGATTCTGAGTTTGACTCTGACTCTGACTCTGACTCTGGTTTTGGTTTTGCTGGTTGGTGATGTTGGGTGTAGCAATGGCTGGACTGGCGGCGGTAATAAAGGGCGATCGGTTTGTGGTGCCTGCTGGGGTATTGGCACTGGTGATTGTATTATTACCGAGTTGATTTCCTTGGATAGTTTGGTTTGAAGTGTTTGGTGAGCCAGCATTGGGGTTAAGTGATGCCTTTTGTTGTTGTTGTTGTTGTTGTTGTTGTTGCTGTTGCTGTTGCTGTTGCTGTTGCTGTTGCTGTATTAGCTGTTGGTGTCGTTGTTGTTGGTTTTTTAGTGCTTGTAATTTCAAAATGTTTTGTTGTTGTTGCTGAAGAGCGGCCAAATTTGCATGAGTTTGGGTTGGAGTTGGGTTTGAGGATGGTGTTTGTGGTTGGGCTTGATTGTTAGCAGAGGTTGAAGGTGAACCCAGTGTAGATATCTGACCCTGACCCTGATCTTGGCCTTGGGTTTGGGATTGGGATTGGGCTTGGGCTTGGGCTTGGGCTTGAGCTGCAGCACGGGCACGGAGCATTTGTAGTTGAATAGCATTTTGCTGTTGTTGTTGCTGCTGCTGCTGTTGTTGGTTAAGTTGTTGTTGTTGCTGCTGTTGTTGTTGAATTTGTTGCTGTTGTTGTTTAAGTTGTTGAATTTTATAAGTTTTTACGAGCTGTTCAAGAACAGCAGGGTTGAACTTGGCAGCTATATTTGGAGGCAGAGTGTTGGTAGCGGCCATTCGTGCAATTTGCATGAGTTTCTGCTGGTTTGTGGCGGGAATGTTTGCAGGGTTGCTTGCTCCTGCAGTAGGTGCAGGAGTTGTTGGCTGTTGCGGAGTTGAAGCCAGGTTTAATGTTGGGTCTACAAAAGATTTAGCAGACTTGGCAGAAACAATCGACAATGTTGGCGAAACTGGTGGCTTTTGTAGCTGTTGTTGTCTTTGATTTATTGCCTGTTGCATAGCCATTTGTTGTTGTTGTTGTTGTTGGATAGATCTGTTAATTACATTACCACCTGGGTTTGAATTTTGATCGTCTCCACCAGCAGCAGCAGAAACAACAGGAACAGGAACAGCAGCAGAAGAAGCAGAAGCAGAAGCAGCAGAAGAGGCTGTAGACATATTGGGACCAGCAAGCGTACCATCACTAGTGTTGGCTTTGGCTTGTTGTTGTTGGGCTAATATCATCTGTCTGCGTTTTTGGATAAGTGTCTGTAGTCTTCCGTCCTTGGCCAGCTGCAACAACTGGCGTTTTTGTTCATCTGATAGCGAATCTAATTGGATGTTGTTCATTTTGACAAACAACTGGATTGCTAGTGCGGGACTAAGTTGTGAAATGTTCATTTCACCAGTACCACCAGTACTATTACCAGCACCAGATCCAACTCCCATGGCCGTAGAAGCTGACGGCAGATCCATGGACGATGATTGTTGCTGTTGTTGTTGTTGTTGTTGTTGTTGTTGTAAAAGCTGTTTGTTTTGGTTGCTCTGCATGAATTTCTGTTGCAAAAACGCCTTGATTCGAGGGTCATCCAGCATTTCCTTTGTAATAGGTGTATTTCCAATAAGCCCAGCTAGATCTGAAGAGGTTTGGGCCTGGCTGTTTGCTTGTTGTAGCTGTTTGAGAGCCTGTAATTGGTACATCTTCAACATTTGCTGCTGCAAGTTCTCGCTGCCGCCCTTTGCCGACAAATCGCCTGACTTTGCCACCTCGTTTGACAGCGCTTGTAGCTGTTGCTGCTGCTGTGCGGTCAGTTCAGAACCGCCAGCTGTACTGGTTGGCTGAGCCACTGATGTTGCCGTGGTTTGTTGGCTGCTGACGTCCACAACCGACGTAGCTGCTTGTGGTTGTGGTTGTGGTTGTGGTTGTGGTTGTGGTGATGGCGAAACCAGCACGCTTTTGCTTTTGGACCGTGGATTCTTTGGCACCTTTTGTTTCTTGGCTGGTTTGGCTGGCTTGCCTGTTGGCGCATTTTCGTCAGTTTTGGCTGTTAGGTTGCTGCTGCTAACTTGGATGACCGGTATATTGACAGCTTGGGTCTGTTGAGCACTTGGCTGCAATCCTGTGAAGTTTTTTCCATACAGCGCACTTGCAAGCAGAAGCGGAGGCGATGCTGACCCATCAGATGAACTCGAATCAGAGTTAGAAGCCTCAAAACCGACACTGGCATTGGCGTTGACATTGGTATTGGCGTTGGCTGGTTTAGTTTGCCCAGCATCAACGCTGTTGTCGTTAACGGTTGTTGGAGGCACTGACCCCAGCTTCGACGGCTTGTTCGCCTTGCTGTTCTTTTTGCCCCCTGCTGCCAGCTTCTTGCGTTTCACACCTAGTTTTGCACTGCCAGGCAGGGCACTGGTGGCTATGACAGGCGAATCGGCAAACTCGCTATCAACATTCATATCGCCATCGTACTCAACATCAGACTCGTTGCCCTGCTCGTCAGCCTCAGTATCGTTATTTGCATCTGTGTTCTGGTCGTCCAAATCGGCTTGGTCGCTGGCCAACTGGCTCTTGAGCTTGGATTTGGTCTTGGTCTTGGTATTGCTGTTGGCTGTTTTCGCCAAGTCCTTCTTCTTCTTGCCCTTGAGCTGCTTGCCTTTACCCTTGTCTGTGCCAGCAACGTTGCTTTCTGACTCTGTGCTGCCCAATGGCACAGACGCCTTCACTCCTTTGCTTGCTGGCTTTAGTTTGTTCGCCAGCTTGCCGCTTGCCCCCGAGTCCGAGTCAGCATTGCTCGCTCCGTTTGCATCTGCGTTCACTGACCCTGTGTCCGAGTCAACCGACCCGTTTCTGTCAGAGTTTACAATGAACTTCTTTTGCGACTTCATCATCGACAGCAGCGTCATGTTGTCCTTGCTCTTTGCACCAGCCTTGGAATCTGCTCCTTTAGCTGCTGCCACTGCCAATGACGAGTTTGTTGCTATTGTCGCTGCAACCTCACTGCTATCATTGACATCGGCACTTGTATCTGCATTGGCACTTGCATTGGCAGCTGCTAATGCTGCGGCCTCGGCGGCTTTGCTGGCTGCCCTCTGCGACTTGAGCTCCAGCTCGATCGGCAGAGAGTCAAAAGTCAGCTTATGATTTTCCAGTGAATACAGCAGCCTGAAGTTCTCAACATGGATCTTGGCTATATGCTCAGACTCCAGCATAAACTCCACCACCTCGCCTCCCACACTGGTGTCCAGCTTGGTTCCGTACCTCAGCACCATTTTGCACGGCCCGCCCGGAACTGCTGCTGAGTATAGCAGCAGCAGCGTGTATACCGGCTTTGACCCGCTTTCTCGGACAAATCTCAACGTCCGGGTTGGAGTGTCTTTGTTGGCTGCTGCAATTGCTGCTGCACGCGCCTCTGCTTCTGCTGCCGCTGCTGCTGCCGCCGCCAAAGCCGCCCGCTTCATCTTCTTCAAAGCTCCCTTCTTCACTGGCATGTTTGGCTTGCTGGCTGTTTTGTTGAGCCGCTCCAGAATCGGAATTTCAGGCTCTGGCGTGTTTTCGCCCGACTCGGCGCCCGTGCCTGTATTGGTCTTGAGAATCTTCGCCTTTTCGATTTCCACCTTGCGGTTGTAGTCGGAAACAAATCCAAGCCGTCCAAAGCTTGGCTGGAACTCCGACCTCTGCTTGTTGCTCATCGATGCCATCATCTTTTGCTTCTCCTGCAGCTCTGCCAACTCGGCCTCAATCTCCGCCTGGTTGTACTTTCGCCGCTTTTTCGGAATCACGTGCTCGTTTTCCACATAGTTCAGCGCATTTGATACCCGGCACACATCAATGTCTGCCTCCAGGTCCAGCTCCGGCTCTACTGCCAGCAGTATCCGCGCCTCCGCCTCTACCATCTCCGCCACCCCCAGCTTCTGCTTCCGTGCCATCAGCTGCAGGTCCAAATGTCGTGTTTCCGACGTTGGCCTCATCACCTTTCTGTACACTACTATCCTTTCCTCCTCATTTTGTCCCTCTGTCTTCCCTCCCGTGTCACTCTCATTGCTGTCTTTTGTGTTTGTATGCGTGCTTCTCCTGTCCACTGCCTTCCCAGTACCCCTGGCCACATGCCCCCATGTAGACCTCACTCCTTTGATCCTCCCCCACCCCTCAGACCGCCACTCGCTCTTTTTGCTGTTTTGTGCTTGCTTTTTCTGCTCCAGGTTGTTTTCTCTTTCCGTTCTGTCCCATTGCCAGCTTGCCAAATCCCGCCCGTTCATTTGTCCATCTGTGTTCCGGTGGTCGTGCACCTCAACAATCATGCATCCCTCATACATCCTGCAGTTAATTTCAATCAGTATATCCAGCAAATCCACTGGAATTTTGCCCTCATTCATCGAATCAAAAAAGAACTATACCCCAATCACCAATCATCAAACATTAAACACCAATAAACAAACATCAATCAACAAACATCAATCAACAAACATCAATCAACAAACATCAATCAACAAACATCAATCAACAAACATTAATCAACAAACATTAATCAAGTGTAACTCGACTATATCCACCCACTTTTATTTGCATTCTTTTCCTGTATGTATAAATTATATGTGTTCATATCACACTATCCTATTATCTTACCTTTGTTGCTTCGTTATAAACAAACACTCCTTCTTGGTTTGCAAATTTGAAATACGTTTCAAACAAATGAACTGTCAACGAAGGATGCTCGTTTTGATACCGCTTCAAAAACTGTGCTTCTCCCAACCGAATCTTGCTTCTCCGCTTCCTCTTCCTGTACTTTACCACCCAGTCCAGCGCCTTTGACGCACTTTCCGCCTTTGCCCCCAAGTTTGCCAACTCCAGTGCTCTCCGCCTCCCCAATATCCGCTCCTCAATTTTACTGGCACGGCTTTCCTCTGCTGTTTTCGCCACCTTGTCTGCTGATAATGCTTGTTTGCTTCTTGCACCGTTAGTGTTCTCTAGTGACAACTTTCCCCCCACAATGATCTTATTCTTGTCTTCTATTCCTTTGCCCTCCCCTTTAGTCTCCGACTCTCCACTTATTCCCTCCAACCCACCTCCTTTTCCACCATCATTTCCATATCCTTTTCCACCCCCATTTTCAGCCTCTTTTGTATTATCTCCATCTTTCTCTTGGCCATCTAGCCCCTTTTTACCAATATTACTCAGGCTGCTTTTCTCACCGTTTTGCTCTTTGCCTTCAGTCCTCTCACTTCCCATTTCTTTATCTATTTTTTTTGCATCCATGCCCACATCACCATCACCATCCCTGTCCCCATCTCCGTCTCCATCCCCGTCTTCCATCCCCTCTATCAGCCCTTCAAGATCCATCTCTACATCTTCAAATTCATCCGTTGACGATGAATTGTCCCCCTCACCATCCTCATCCTCTTCTCCATCCTCCTCCTCCCCGTCCCCGTCCTCCTCTTCATCTTCATCATCTTCTTCCTCATCTTCGTTGTTCTGCTTGTTTATTCGCTCCATCTCCTCCTCTAGCTCGTCTTTCACTGACTCCATATCACTACTATCGTCATCTTCGTCATCATTTTCATTGTTCTCTTTGCTCAGCCTACCAACCGACCCACCTTTGCCATTCTTATCTTCCACTTTGCCGTTTACATTGCCATTTATCTCACCCTTGGTCTTTTGTTTCTTGTTCTTTCCTTTGTTTTCCATTTCGCTTTCCTCGTCACCCTCATTTCCATCCTCCTCCTCTTCTTCATCCTCCTCTTCCTCCTCCTCCTCCTCTTCTCCATCATAATCCTCTTCGTCCTCTTCTTCCTCATCCCCTTGATTCCTTTCACCAAACCCCACCCCATCTATAGTCCCATCTTCAAACTCCACGTCTTCATCGCTATCTGACTCGTTGTTTTCGTTTTCGTTTTCGTTTTCGTTTATGTTTTTGTTTTTGTTCTTGTTGTTCGTGTCATTGCTGTTACCGAACGGAGTTTCGCTTTTCTCTGTCTTGGATTTACTATTATTATCCATTTCACTACCACTATCTTCCGCAAACAAATCTTCTAACGATCCATCAGAGAATCTCTCGTTGTTACTTTCTATTTCCATTTTTTTTCCTGCTTTATCTATATCTATACTTTTATCTATGCCTATATCTACGTTCTTGTCTGTATTTATACCCGTCTCCTCTCTATTCCATTCATTCAGTTCCTCCAGCTATCTATACTGATCCTTTTTTATTCTTTCTTTCATTACTTTATCTTATAAGCTGTATCCACCCGTCTATTGTATCCTTGTTCGGTTCAGACAGGTTGCTCTGACTTATTTATAGCTCCCTTGGTCGTATTAGCCGACAATATCAATCTTGGAATCAAACCACAATCCAGTTTTATTCTATTATCTGTCTGATATCTCTACCCTTTATTTTATTCTCTCTTTTTTTTTTTTTTTACTTTCTGGCCTTGACTATGAAATTAGTTTTGGTTTTGGTTTTGGTTTTGACGATGAAATTGGTCTTGGTCTTGGTCTTGAATACTAGTATTCTAACCTATTTAATCACCAACCTATCCAAGTAATACAACAGCAGTCTTTATTTAATCTGGGGTTCTATGTTTATCTAATCCTGTTACTAAACAACCGATTATACTCTCTGCCAATCTACAAATAAATTATTTTTATCTTGTCCTGAATTCGAATTTTAATCTTGTCTATTTGACCATTCTGCATTATCTTGCACTTGAACATACCCTTTGATGACCAATGAAGTTCGCGTTTTGTTGCTTCCTCTCCTTTATTTCCACTATTTTGCTACTACTCTTCAAATCCAACTGCTATTTCCGCCTTTATAATGTGCCGCCCTTTGCTTTAAAGTCGTATTTCTATTTATCTGTACATTTACAACTGTTTGAAATTTAAACTGCGTCGATGCTTATAATATGTATGCATATATCTACCGTGTTTCTATTTACAAGTGCTAAACAAAATATTACATTCTGTTTATTAGCTCTTACATTGCTACACCGTTATTTCTTCAATAACTCTGCGGCTGCTCCGTTGATTTTTGTCTCCCTTCCTTTTCCAATTTATTATATTCTCGCTTCCCGAATTGTTTTTTATTTACACTCGCCTTTCCAATATTTTACACTCTTCCACACCCTTTTTTATTTATTTATTTCCCTATCGCTTCAGTTGTCCTCGGCTTTGTCAGAATTTCTATAATTAATTTTTTTAAAAAAATAAATGTAGAAACGGATAAGACAAGTAAGTAAAAAAGCTATTCCATGTGGTACTCGCGAGTTGACAATATTCTGTTCTCGTGTTTGTTTTCCAATGCGTTTATATACACAACGCTTATAAATTGTTTTGGCAATGGTAGTGGTATTGATTGTTAAATTTGAACAGTTTATTTATCCATCAGATTTTAATTTCACGTTTTCTTTATTTACAGATTATATTAACAATTACATACTGTTTAACATATAAATCCAACTAACCTTTTCGCTTTAGCTCCCGACTAGATAAACTGATAATACAGAACCCCTCTTTTTTAAAAATAAAAAGAAGTTACAAAGGTAATGGTTAAACAAAAGAGTTTAAACTAAATTGACTTTGGATTTGCCTTGTTTAATATAAATAAAAAGTTGTTTAAATTGATATTAAAACAAGCTATTAATTATCCTTTAAATCATTTATCCACTATTTAATTGTGTTTGATATACAGTATTCAATAAACAGCGGTCCGTGATAATTTCAAGACATCGATGTTACTACACCGCCACTCTATTATACTCGCTACTTTCTTTAATTCTCTTTTAATCTACAATATTACACAACTTGCCAATACTTGGTTATCGGCGGTATATGACCCCAGCTTTTCTATCTGTTTTTTAAAGTACTATTTTCCATCCAACTTGTACTTTTCAACAGCTTTTGGTTCTTTTAAAACCGTCAAGGATTCATTCAATTAAGTTTCAATCTAGTTCATTCCAACTACATAATATTTTGTTCCAACTTTTTCTTTTAATTTGGTTTTGTAAACACCATTTTAATTCGCGTTTCGATTGTTTAATTTATTCTCAAAAATTATATTCAATATTAAACGAATCTGATTGCAATTTCTTTTTTTTTTTTTTTGCTTTTGAATTTCACAATTTTGGTTATACAACCAAATATTAACACCTAGTTTCAAATATGTATCGTACTATCTATTAAATACATAAAACATACTTTGTCAACGAGCTACGACGTCGGTGCGGATACACCAGCATCGCAACACTCTTACTTCTTGCTACTGACACGGAAACTGCACCTAATGTTGGCAGTTGCCAGCCAACGCTTTATTTTATTTTTTTACTAGACCTGTTAGACCTGCTAGACCTACTCGAACTGATGCTGTAGCCAATTCTGGGTGAAGGGAGGGTTATATTGCTTGCATTTCCAACACTTTGAATACGCTCGGTAAAATATCCAACTATTTCATGCACGAAATTTCTTCGAGTTTCGTTTTAATAGTCATTTTCTAGAATTTCAATAAATTAAAATTCAAGTGAGCGAATTGTGGTTAATCGTTTTAAAAGTCTAGTTAACTTTTGAATTCTGTTTGTTTCCTACTCTTTTCTTAATACTGTACTTTTTTGTTAAAGTTTAAATAAAACCAGCAAAGAAAAACAGACACACTTTAAAAATATACACAAGAATCAACAGGCTGTTAAAAGTAGAAGACATGGAGAGCGTTTTTGATCAAATAAACGAATATGGAAAGCATTACACGGACGATTTGTACTCTGTGCTAGGGTGTTTTCCAGAGTCCAGTGTGAGTAAATGAAGCAAGAATTTGTTAAGTTATATTTTTGCACTGTGTGTGAGTATATATGTGTGTGTGTGCGTGTGTGTGAGCTTTCAAAAATAAAACAAACATGTAGTTATTTGAATAAATAAATAAATCTGTAGGACGAACAAATACAGACCGAGTATAAAGTCAGAATTAGACAGTTCCACCCTGACAAGAGCAAACAAAATAGAAACAGAAACGCTAGTATGGAAGGTACAGTACCATATATATAATACTCAATGGTATTCTTTCAAGACTAATACTTAAGAACACATATAAATACAAGCATATTCGTACGCACAATTGGGACGGTGTTACACAAACGACTTTATACTGACAGCAGCCTAAATATAACGCTAAATCGACTTGATTCATTAGGAGAATATACAGCAGAGATTAACAAAGAGCTAGATAGCAATGAACAATTTGTAAAACTGAACGAAGCGTACAAGATACTAGGAAACACGACGAGCCGACAGCAGTACGATACCTGGCTGCAGTCGGAAATCAGAATACCGTACCTGCAATGGATAGACATGTCAAGTAGCAAAGTAGGCATGCATTTAACTTAAAAGTAACTCAGCGTGGTTTAACCAACCCAAGAAATGTCAAAATATAACATGGTTAGATTTACGAGATAAGACATACTAAAGCTGATATCATATAACGGATGAACAAAATAATTAAATATTAGAGTATGCATTGGATTCCAAACAAAAAATATATTCCTATGGTAAAAGATTCGAAAACAGGAGAGCCACCAAGCCCAACACCGCTGACCGAAGAAACGCGGTTTGAACCCGAGCGTGCCACGAAAAACGAGCAAGCCAACGAGGATCTATACAAAAAGTTTCGAAATTACCAAGTATAAAGTGCATGCTAAACCAGTGATTGTTTAAGAAAAGCAATGTGTGGTGGCATGACTGCAGGCCAATTCCAGCCGAGACTTGTAGTCAGGATCTACTTGGAGCTCAAGTGTCAGCTGCTTGAAATACTCTGAACGCTCAGTTTCAATGTAACCAAGTGACTTGAATAAGTTTATGCTAGCATCGTTTTTCTCGAGAATTCGGCAGTAAAATGTTGAGATTGATAAGTTTGCGTGTGCTAGTGAATGGAATTAGTTTAATTTGGTTTAGTTTGATTTGGTTTGGTTTTGGTTTTAGTTTTAGTTTTAGATTATTGTATATTTTAATTACCATATCGCATCATCAGTTGCAGCGATTCCTTGGCAGCACCTTGGCCTCTATAAGTTGGCTCTATTTAAAGAATACATGTGCCAAATAATATAAAAGCTTATCCAGAAGGAATGGGGGGGGGGATGGAAAAAGATACTATCAGATAGTAGGTAGATATTGTGTAAAGCAAGGTTACCAGCAATCATGACTTCGATTTCAGCACGCGATTTATCATGAAAATCGTTGATGTATAAGTTGATATCACCAGCCATCAGGCCTATTTGTTTACAGATTTTGTGAATATATTTGCATGTAAACCAATAAAGTTGATACCTGGCTTATTTAACTTTTTTTAAAATAAATAAATATATAACAACAACAATGGGTTTGAATCTGGAGGATATAGAGCAGTGTTGGTGTTGGAAGGGGTAGCGTGTCAGTATACACATTACGTTGCTTATTTCATATATATATTATATACAATAGTAAAATAAGGTTGTTACTTGTGTCTTGCCATACACTCTTTGTTACCGCGGCACATTCAGTTGGTTTTTTGAGCAGAATAAAGGTACATTCTAGTGGAGATAGATATATAGAATAGGAAAATAGTAAGAATATATCGTGGATAGAATCGGGTTGTATGTGCGGCACGGCAAGTAAATTGGTTAGATTTAGGGAACTTACTGTCTTGGTCCAGATGCCACGATTCCTGCATTTCATATTCTTCTTTTAAAGTCAGAGGCTCTGAATCGGTTAGCTCTAATAACACAACACAACACAGCACGACACAAGGTAAAATGTGTATATGTATTTAACATAACTGCTACCATAGCAAAATAAAATAATGGTAATGGCAAAGATAATTGATAATGATATTTGATAAATGGAGACTATAACATACCTAAAAGTTCGGGTGATTTCATCCATTGATTGTACTTTTCCACATGAGCAACGAGATAAGGAACTAAAAGGACTTTATCCCCTGCCTATAGAGGTACAGCTGAATGGTTACTCCAAACAAACCAACAATTCAAGAGTAAAAAAAAAGCAATGGAGCAAAGTTAGAGATGTATATTTACCAGAACCAAGTTTTCGTTGTGCCGCATCGTTTCTTTCGTCTTTCACCTTTCGCCCTTCTCTCCTTTTCAGTTCAGTGTGCTTTTTATTTAGGGCTGGACTTTTACCAAATAAAAAGGTCATATATTGTTATAAAAGAGATTTAGTAACAAGGAAAACTTGGTAAAAGCAAAAGTAGCAAATAACAAAAACTTTTATTTCAGCAAAAAAAAAAAAAAAAAAAAAAAAAAAAAGCTCAAAACAAGAAAAAGTAAGGAAATCGATTAATAATGATGATAGTGATAGAAAAAAAAAGTGAAAACAAGAAAAGGTATAAATTGCAAGTAATAAATTATGAATACATTTCTCTAGAGTTGTCGATAGTCTCAACAAGCTCCTCATACAAGTTTTGAATGAAACCAGAAGTATCCAGCTTATAAACAACTTCCTCGGTAATCTTAATAACATCAGCGTTGGGTTTTTCACCAGTAGCGCCTCCGCCATTGGTAGAGAAGTCATGTTTTGTAGTCGGGTAGCCAAACTCGGATATCTGCTGTTTCAGCTTGTTATACACGTACCGTTTGTAGTGAAACATCCAATGGAAAAGCTCGCTTCGGAGCTGGCAATACCTGCCTACTTTGTAGCACGTCCCTGGAATGCCCAAATCATACAAAATGACGTTGGTTTCGCCATGGACATGTTGAAGGTCGTGTTGCTTGGCAAACTGTTCCTTTGTGCTGTTGGTGTGCAGATTCATGTCGTATATTTTGGAAAGCGGCAGTTTAAACGATTTGAACCTCAAAAACGGGTAATCGGTCCGCTTGTACGGCTTCTTGAGCAGCTTGGATGCTGGGCCTGCAACCGCTCTTGAGCCCGATTCCAAATGGCTGTACTCGTTTAAAAAAGGCAAGTCCTCCAACTCGCCAACCAAAAAGACATCAAAAGTAGACTTCCTGCTCATACCAAAAGTGCACGCCTCACACCCATTGACTGCTGCAATGCGCTCCGAGTAGTAAACCATTGAGCTTTTCAAGTCTTTCAAGTAAGTCGGCATCCACACCGAACTAGATACCAGACTATCTCTTGTTGTCGCTATTCTGTTTTCTATTGCAATTGAGGCCCTCTTGAAATACTGCTTAGTCTCGTCGTCAAAAGACTCGATCAACGAAAAGTTCATTATACAATGAACTAGGTATTGAACAAATGTGTTGAACGACGTTTTAAAGTCCGCTTGGGTAATCAGTCTCATTTCATCTATTAAAGCACAATAGTAGGATAGGCGATAAGAAATCAAGGCTGTCGGACTGAATCGGAAATATAATCAAGTAAATCAGGAATATAAATCGATAAATCGGGAATATAACCAGCTAATTCGAGAAAATAATCAGGTAAATCGGAAATATAAACTACCTTCAATGTTGAATTTGTTTTGGTATTTAGCAACTCGACCCAGGTTATTGAAGCTTTCATAATACTCGACGCCATCTTCAGAAACTGATTCGCTGTCGTCAACTACAAACTCCTTCATTGCATTGACACTAAACAAGGCCTTATTTGCCCTCTGCTCTCTGCCCTCATCACTATCAACACCACTACTACTAGCATCACTAATGCTACTGTTTCCTCTTTTGCCACTTGCTATAAACTCTTTATCGTCAGCATCGCTATCTTGAAGATATGATGTGTCTGAATCTTCGTCTCTGAGCTTGGCCTTTTTCACCGACTTTGGCCCCGAAAATATTTTTTTGTTAGTGGTTTTATGTTTGCTCTTTCCAACTGATCCTTTTCTCTTCAGAGATAGTCTAGTACCATGTTTTATATCTCTGCTTTTGTCATCGTTTCTACTACTACTTTTACCCATTTCCACGTTTTTAACACCCGCTTCTTTATCAGCTGAAATATCTTCTGGGTACTTTGCTTCCAGTTTGGACTTTTTATCCGTTTCCAAGTACTTGGACTGTTCAACTATCTCTCTAAATGTCTTTCGCCTCTTTCTTTCTCTCAGCATTATTCTATTATCTGATCCTGAGTCTGAATCTGAGTCAGAATCTGAATCTGAATCCTTATTAAACTTCCTGCCAATTTTACTTCCATTTTTAACTCCCTTTGGACTCTTGACTAAGCCCAGTTGACCCTCTTTTATATCCTTTCTTTTCAATAGCCTGCGGGTCTCGCCCCTTTTAATTACCTCGCTTTTGCTTTGCTCACCCCCATCGCCTACGCCTACGCCCAAGCTTGTTTTCACACCCGACTCATCCGAGCTGCTCCCCAAACTAAATTCCTCGTCGTGCTCTATAGTTTCCAAGTACAAATCTGGCTTTTCTATTTTTTGAACTTTAATGTCACTTTCACTACCGCTTTTATTCTGTGCAACCATCCCTATTGTTGGTCCAGCATTCTGCTCCTTCACTTCACACTCCCCCCTCTCTTCCACTCCCTTCTCGCCTCCCTCTACCGCCTCCTCTTCCTCCTCGCTATTATCTGAAACTGCCAACAATGCAAACCTATTGGTACTTATTAAAGGCTTTGGATTTTTGTTTACATTTTCTTTCCCTACCGCTAATCCTGCTTCTTTTCCTCTTTCCATCACTAGCATTGTCTCATCAACACCTTTTATTTGCCCAAATATTGTTGATACCCTTTGTTTTTTCCTAGGCGTTATTATTTTTGCCTCAAAATCATCCTTTTCCTCCACTATTTCCTTTTCCTTTTCCTTTTCCTTCCCCGTTTTTGTCTCGGCCCCCTTTTCTTTATTTGGCTTATTATCTATACTTTCTACATCTTCATCACTTGTCAAGTCAACCGTCACAGGCCTCCGTATTTTCCTCGCTTTCCTGCCCTCCTTCTCCTCTGCGCCAACAAACATGTCTTTCCCTTTACTCGCATCACTCATTTCTGAATCATCTTCCAACTCGGAGCTTTCCTCTACCTTTGCACCCTCTTTTCCTTTCCCACTTCCCGCTCTGCCCTTTGATCTTTTGTACTTTTGTGGGTTGAGACTTCTACTAATGCGCTTTCTAATATCATCAATTCCACTACTCTTCAACTCTTCAGTTCCACTTGGCATTTCTTTTACCTTATCTTCCAACTCATTATCAACTCTGTTTGTCCTTTTAACCTTGTTCACACTTTTACGCGTTATCACCACCTCTACATTGTTCTTTACCAGTCTTTTACTCACCAACCCATTTGCTCTCGATATCGTAAAGCTTGGCCCTATCCTTATTCTTCTTTGCTCTCCTTTGCCCTCCTCTACGTCATTAACTTTTGGGGTTTCCTTTTTTAGCAACCTCTTCGGCTTTTTATACTCTTTTTTATTCAAATCCGAATTCACCATCCTCTCTCCTTCCTGCACTCTTCTACCTCGCGCCATTCTTTGGCTCACTTTAATCAGCTTTTCTGCACTCCCTCCCACAAAATTCAGCTCGCCAATACTTTCGCTTTTCTTTCTTCCATTAATTATATTTACTCTGCCTATTCCCTCCTTGCCAGTATCTTGAGCTTTCTTTGTATTTTTCTTTTCTATCACTACATACACCTCACACTGACTTGAGCTGCTCCTATTTGATTTTCCATTGCTCCTTTCTGCCTTTATCTCATTTTCGTTCCTCTTACCGCTTTCTGCTCTACCATGCTTCTCTTCACGCCCCTCAAACCACACCACCCCTTGTTCCACCCCCATTGCCCCCAAGTCTAACATCTCCTTGATTTTACTCGCTTGACTTGTCAATCGCTTATCAAATTCCTTCGACAAGTTCAAAATAGATTCCTCATCAATCACTTTTCTTTTGTTGCCTTCGTTGCTTTCATTGTTTTTGTTGTTCAACTTGCCATTCGCTCTTATCACCTTCTCCCCATTATTCCCAGATTTGTTTTTCCCGCTTAAACCGCTATTTTCGCTATGTGCACGCCTTTTCATCCTTTATTTTATATCTGTTTCTTCTACCTCTCCTTGTAAATTCTTTGATTGTGTTTACTTTATTGATTTTTTTACTTTTTTTATATTCCATGTCCTTTTGTAGAGTAAATAAAAGTAGTGAAATAGGTACAGTAATAAAAAACTTTTCAAATCTTGTTATTCCACTTTTCTTTTTTTTTTATATCACTGTTAATCTTTGTTTCAATTCACGAATCTTTATTATTGTTTTTGATATTCAATTCACGATTTTTTATTTTTTATTCCGTTAAGGCTTAAACGCCAATCAATTCGAATCGTAAAGTCATGTCCTTAAAACCGTTTTAATTTAACTTTCTTTTCCCGTCAAGTCAAATTCAACATTTTACTTTATTTGTTTTCATTTCGCATCTATTGATTCTAAAGTTAACAGTAAAATTACTATTGAACTCCAACACACTCAACTTGATCTCTCACAATTTGCCCTTCATAATAGTCAACTGTACTCGGCTTACATTATACTTTAACTTTATCAATCATTTGACTCAACTTGAATTGGCTTAATTTGACTTTATTGAAATTTATTGATTTTTGGCTAGGAAACTTTCTACAATTAAAAGTGAACTACCACATTGGGTTACTAAACGTGTTTTGTAAACTGTAAGCTAAGCATACCCAAATAAAACCAAGATTCTGACTCTGTTTCTGCTTCTGCTACTGCTACTGCTACTGATTCGTTTCTGCTTTTACTTTTTCATGTTTTGGATCTGTTCATACTGTCTTTCGTTGGTTCTTGCCAAGAAGTTCATCTTTTCAACATACCTACAGATACATATTGTCCGAATTAATTTTTGCCTGCAAGTTGGGCATTAGATAAATAAAAAAAATATGTGTCTAGCCCCCCCCCTCCCCCTCTCCCTCCCCCCAACTTCCTCTTGTCAACACACCCTCCGACTTGTATGTATTTAATCATATTATCATATATGCGTGCTTGTTAAATCACTTACCCATCCTTGTTGTAGTTCTTTAATGAGTCTTTAATCCCTTCTTTTTCCACATACTCGTTCCACTGCAGCTTGGACTTTTCGACAGTATTCAGTTTTTTCCCCAGTGTCTTTTCAACTTCCGCTTCAACTTGACTGAATTTTGAAACTGCTCTCTTCACACCACCCCTCTCTGTTTCGTTTGATTTTCCAAATACCTTTTCCTTACCCTCGACATTGTTCGCATCAGCCTCATTCTCCTTTCCCCCCTTCCCTGAGTTATCGTTGCTCTCAATTTCTTCATCTCCTATTACCTTTCCAGAATCTGTCTCCTTATCATCTGTGTCCACGTATCTCTCCTTACCCTTACCATTTCCCTCAAATTTTGCAGCTTCACCTCTTTGTCTTTTAACTGCAGGCTTGTTCATTTCGCTCCAGATATCATCAACTTTTCTTTTCTTTTCTTCCTCGTCAACCTCGGCTACATGACTACTCGTTGAATTATCAAAAGATTTGTTAGGTTGATATTCAGTATTAGAGTTCAGCCCCCCCCCCCCCCCCCCCCC
>LUVW01000013.1:207614-231987 GCA_001661515.1 Capniomyces stellatus | reverse complement strand
CCCCCCCCCCCCCCCCCCGCTTTTCAAAGCCATAACCAATTGCTCGAATTCGTTTACACAGCTATCAATAATATATTCACCTTGAGCCCGCTTGAAATTCATCAAAATCTTCGTCTTGTGAATCCTGATCGTCAGATCCTTCAACTTTTAACATTGATAATCCATTTATTTTATTTTTGAAAAATAAAAGCATTTTAGTCAACATCATATTAGTGGGTAGAGCCGAATTAAAGTTGGGAAATTGTGTTTCTATCTGCTTCCCTGCACGAATCTCTCGCTGCTTATTTTATACTTTTAATCAACTATTCACTAACCTTCAGGTGAAAAGTTCTCGTCTGAGGAATCATCGTCGGAAAAGTTGCCATCGAGTAAAGATTGTAAAGACATTTTTGTCTATTAGCTAGTACCTCTGTTTAATGTTTCAATGTTTCTACCAAGAGAGTAAGGCTGGATTTTTACACCTTGATTCGTTTTAAGCTAGGCTTTTTATCTCTTGAATGGAGAAATATAAACCCCTATTATAGTTGGTAAAAATTCATAGTAAGGTTGCTAATTAAACGAACTAAAAGCCTTTTCATTTTAAGGGTCACGAATTGGTTAATTGTTTTTTTTTTTGTTTTTTTTACTTTTGTTAATTGCATTTACTCTGGGTTTTATTGGACAAGACCAAATGTTAAAAATAATGCTAAATACGCCAATTAAATATCCAGAGGCATTGTTTCGACTTTAATTTGGCATTTATCTTTGTTTAAATTGCCTTTAGCTGTGCAACAGCGAACCAATAACTATGGGCATCAGTTCTCAAAATCAAATTAACGCGTAATCGCGCTGGTCAAGCGCTTGGAAACCAAAAGTTGATTGGTTTCAGCAGAAGGAAAAAAAATATTGATGACTGTGGGGTTCGAACCCACGCATGTTTCCATATCAGGGCCTAAACCTGACCCCTTGGACCACTCGGGCAAGTCACCAATTAAACTCTCGGACCGGGAATTGAACCCGGGTCTCCAATGTGACAGACTGGGATACTCACCACTATACTATCCGAGAAGCTGAAATTTTGAGTTTTCTCTTCTATTTGTTGTATATTACATTTTACCCAACGACACTCCTGGCTGATGAGAAGAAGTGATTTGCTTAACTGTGTGTGTGTTTGGCTACACACTGTGCTGTACTGGCGTGCTCAGATGTAATATATGGTGGCAGCGCGCCTTTGGGTTGCAACTGACAAGTGAATGGCGAGGATATAGAGCTGGGCAGGATTAAAAGGCTTATAACCAAGTTTCCCAAACCCTCGGGTAAGAGTAAAAATAAAGGCAATGCTAACAAACATTTCACTAGATAACCAAGCACTCAGAAATTCGTTCTTGCAAACCTAAGTGATGATCTCAATATCACCAGTCAAAAGCATCAATGCAGCGAACTGAAACAAAAAAAAAATGAGGATCGCGGTTATTGCGTTAAATAAAAGTGTTTTTTTATTTTTTACTTCCATATTATCTTTTGTCATGTCTATCGACTGAATTAAAAATTTTTTTTTGACAAACACACGTATGCGCTGGTTCTTGATTCTTGAAGTATGATAATATATAGGTTTGTAGTTGGGGGCGATTGACTGTTGAAGCTGGCATGAGATATTTATTAGCCTGCTAGTTCCGTTTAGTGCTGTTTTTTTATTTTATTTTATTTTTGGAAATGCCATGTTTTCGCTGCTGGAAAGTTAATGGTGTCTAGAGATTTACATTTTCAAGCCTCAAAACCTGCTTCACTAAAATTTGGCTAATAATTTTTCTGTAACTGACTTTATTTTTATATCTGTATCTGTACCCATATTTCTATACACAAAGGAATTTGTAGTTCCACAGTGGGACTTTAAATAATCCTTGTCGCTTTACAGTTTTTTAACGCGAGTAGATCAATTTTTGATCAATTACTTTAGGCTACATTTATTTCTTTATTAATCACCATCTAGGTGGTACAAAGATATATAAATTTAATTTTGTTACAACGGCTCTACCGTGCAAAGCACACACACTGTATTTAGAGAGTATTGAAGCCAGCCTAGATTTTTCTATTTGAAATAAAAAATAACTTTTACAATTCAACTCTAATACTATCACCAAGTTAGATTGATTTTTGAACTACTTAGACTTATATTAAACATGTTCTAGAGTCTATTATAAAGGTCAAACAAGAATGAACAAATACAATGCCAGTATTGATTAACAACATAGACCAAAGTATTGGCAAACTAAAAGCATTTAATATTGCAATCAGTCAAATAGTTTTTTTTGATTCTCTTTTTTTTGATCTACAAAAGGGAACCATGGGTCTATAATAAAGAGAGACGAGATATAGCTGACTACTTTAAAATCAGAACTAATAGTGAGCCAAGACAAGGATTTAGCTGTCGTATACGTATATATATGTGCAATATTGAGCTTGTAGATAAAAATTATCTTGGCATTGTTCACACTTCTTACTCATAATACTGATAAAAGCATAACATATACATAGGTTACATAATCCAAGCATAAGTAGACCATCGATTAGCACAACTCATAAAGACCAAGTACAGCTTGAAAAAACAAAAGGCAAAAACAAACATATTTGCAGTATATTTATCTCAACACTCACTAAACCGCCAGTAAAAGGTTCAGCCAAACACAAACAATAAAGTAAGCAGGGTTTCAATCATCATAGTACTATTTGCGTACATCCGCCATGGTGATATATATATACGTATTCGTATGGAATGTTTGCAGCAACTTGGCCCACTATTTTTATTTTGTCAGAGCTGGAGATACTAGGGCCATGCTATAGTTTTGATACATGTTTTCCACTTTTAAAATTCAAAAAAGAAATTTGGTCAACGCACAAAACTTATAACAATTGATTCTATAATGTCATCATATCTAGCTGTTTGCACAGTTAAACTGTATTGAACTATTTCTCTTTATCATCGATAGGGACTAGAAATAATATTAATAAGCACACCCAGGGGTTCCAAGAAGGAGAAAAGTAGCATATATTTGATCTCACACAGAGGTATAAAATTATAATAACAAAAAAAAACAAAAAACATGACTATAGCCAAGCCACAGGTTACGCCTTCTAGAACGAGTATGTTTACTATCGACGTGTTAAAAAGGTACTCTGAATCAAGCGAGAATAGTCACCAAATTAATGGCACAAATAAGCAAGAGTGTCACCAAAATAATAGAGCGGACTCTGTTGAGGCCGAGAAGGTTGGCATAAACGCATTACTGCAAATAACAATAGAGGACCTCGACCCATTAGCCAAGAATAGCCAGAATAAAAAGAGCAACAATGCCTTTGAAAGTGATAATGTATTTGCACAAAATAATAAAGCTTCTAGCCGCAAGCATAGAAGCTGCGAAAGAGACTTGGTTGATAGTAGTAATATGAATGGGAGTGGCGCAAATATAGACAGGGACGGCAGGCATCAATCTAGTCAGGTAGTGTTCAGTGGCAATAAAAACAATATTGAGGGTTCAGATTGGCACGCAGATAATGGGGCTTATGCGCAAAACTGTAATGGAGCTAATTCCTATCATAGAAACGACATTCCGGCCCTGACTGAAATAGAGTATAGAATAAGAACAAACACACCTCCAGGCATAGAGAAGGTGAAAAACATAGCAAACAATTGGCTTTGGAGCAGTGGTAGTGGAACTGTAACTTCTAAAAAGGAAGGAAATGAGAAAGCTCGATACAGAAAGTCAAGCTCTGAAATACTTGAAGACACCCCAGAATCAGTAAACAGTTTGGGATTTGGAGACTCTTGTGCCATTGATGATGAGAATTGGAGTGATAAAAAAGAAATGATCAACAGTTACAGAATCGACCAGGATAACAGTGGTGGTTCGTATACAAACACCACTAGATATGGAATCGAGCTAAACGACGACGAGGAGATAAGAACAGGATCAAGGGCCAGTAACGGCAAATGTAGCGAAAAATCAAAGAAATCATTCTTTTCCCTTAACATTGTTGAGCCTTTGTTTTCAAAATCGATAATGGGAGGCTCAGGAAACCACGTGTTGTCAGAAAACAACTTCAATGGCACAAAGGCGTTGGAAGGGTTTGGAAGCGATAGCTTTTCGATGGTGAAACCCCGTAATACTGATGGTGTGGGCTTGAGTGACAACCCAAACTCAACGAGTAAAAATGGCCATGAGGGCGCCGCAAGAAGTGCAGTCGATTGTGGTGACGAAGAAATTCGAACAAAAGAGATCAAAACAAGCTGGATTGAAAAGCTATCAGGAGGGGGAAGCAAAGGCGCCAAAAGGTACCCGAGCAGCAATGATGAGTTTGAGGAATGGGATTCGATTATGTATCAGCTGAAAAAGGAACAACCACGAGAAAGCAGCTTTAAATCGTCTCGAGAAAGCAGTGCCAGAGTGGGGTCGGGCTGCAGCACAGGAGATAGAAATAAAGGGGTAAAGAAAAGCGCAGATTCCTTGAGCAGAGTTTTTGAACAAGATCGCAAAGAAAGTGTACCAAAGCTCAACTATTCGGATAATATCCTGGGCTCGCATGGCGTTGGTAGAAACAATAGCCAAAGAGGCGACATTGAAAAGGTGGTTGGTAAGGAGATAAAAGACTTTTTAAATTTTTGCACAGAAGAAAAGCAGCATATTGAGACAAGTGCAGACATAAACTATCCACAAGAATACGCCGGGCTTGAATCAGAAATATGGGCACAGGGCGATTCGAGTATTAAGTCAACAGACGAAAACAGAGGAATTGCAAAAGAGTATAGCAATTTTGATATATTTGAACATGGCAAAAGGCTTGACAATGCTTACCAAAATGGGCTAGACTCTCCCGAAATCAAATCACCAGGATTTATTGGAACTTACATCACCAAATACGACACTATCAATCAAACAGACCTTTCACCAAACCCAAATTCCAACAGCCACAATATTGAGAATGGGAGTTTCAACGGGCAAACCAGCGTAAGCAGGGGGAACGAACAAAAGATGCTAACCTCGGCGTCTAAAATGATGGCTGAAACTGCAGTAGTGGCCTATGACGCAATCAAGGTGCCTGGGTCTGCTATAGTGGAGAGTACAAAAGAAAACACCAAAAGCATCATTTCGTGGGTTGCGCAAAAGACATCAGAGACTGGCGAAATGACAGCAAAGCTCAAGAAAAGAATGGATTTTAAAAGCAGCAATCCAGCAGCCAGCAAAGTGACTCGAGGATTTAACGAGTTTCCTAAAGAGCTGGCCGAAAAAGTTGGGCTATACGTAGGCGAGGGCTTAAAGGATCAAGCCACCAAAGAAGGTCAAGATATGTACAGCAGTACTGGCTATAGCGCTGCTGCAAGTTACAACCATACTAGTGCGGAGTATAGCGAGGCACAAATTCCTGGCGCGAGTAAGCAGGAGGAGGAGAAGAAAAAAACTTATGCAGAGATTTACTTGGATTCGTTTGGGTACAAAGAATCCAAAGTTTGGGGCGATGTAAAAAACAACGATTCAGGTAGTACTATCACTATCAACAAAGTAGACTCTGGAAACGGCAGCTACAAAGAGGGAGTTGAAAGGGGTGTTGAGACTACTGTCCTGAGGAGCGAGTTGGTGGAAGTTGAAGAGAATCAGGGATTTAGCGGCAATTTTGGCAAAGAGGCTGAAGTAAGTGATTACCACAGCCCTGATCAATTTAAAAAGGGCAGTAGCGTGAGCAACTCGATAAAAACACCAACTCCAAATAGTTTAACAGCGTATACTGAGGCAAACTTCGAGAGCCTATGTTCTGAAGCAAACAAGACATACGAGAATGATGATCAAAAATACACACCAGAACATAGATCGCCTAAAATACGTGACTCTGAAGTTGTAGTAGTCGCTAATTATGGCCTAGATAGCAACCCGTGGGACTAACTGAATGTAGGCAGCGTATTAGGGGGGGGGGGGGGCTTGCAGCCAGACTATATATTTATATCGATCTCTGACTACTCCAACCAACTATTATTACTTATTACTAGTACTATTATTAAAATAAAACAATTGAGAAAAAAACTATGTATACCGGGCGGTAGTAAGTTAATCTAGCTCGAGTATGCGTTGGTGTTAGGTTGTGGAAATAATTACCATGGCCTTAATGAGAAGTGGCTTTGATGATAGAATATACTGGTTATTATTTTAACATAAAAATGAAAATTTTAAAACGGAGTAAATAAAATAAAAGTAAAAAAGAAAGCAGAGGAATATGGATAAAAATAAATAAAAACAGGCAGTAGCTAGATTGCTAAAAATAAATATGGCGTGAGGAGGCGGTGGGGATGGGTACAGTGAGAATTACGGATCCTGTGTGTAAACTTTAACACTTCCATCTAATGCATAATTCGGTAGATAAGATCATATTAGAACTGACAAGAAAAAACTCAAAAAAAGAAAGAAAACAGTGAAAAAACGAATTTGGCTTTACAAAGCCAAAGCCAAAGCCAACAAGCATAATTTTGTGCAACAGCAACAAAAATGCTACTAGTAATAGTCAAAAAGTTGTAGCGAGAGTAAAGTGAAATTGAGCCAATTACCATCACTGCAAGTAAACAGAAGCTTTCTAAAAGGATGAAACTTTACATCACGGACCTCAATGGCTAATACAAAGATTTACATAATCAAAGTTTAGTCTTGTGGCACTTTTTCGTGTATACATCAGGCATTCTTAAGGGGGTGAGTATGGAAATAGGTGTATGAGATAATGGGTTTATAGTAATGTTATTCATTTGTACAAAGTGCTTACATTGGTGGTCTTTTAATATCGAAGTGAGCTTGCCAGTTGCAATGTGAAAGACAAATACCTGACCATTGTACGTTGGCGCAAGTAAATATCTTCCGTTGGACGATATTCTGATTAGCCAGCTGTTGGACAAATACCTATGTAGCAAATAAAAAGAAAAAAGAATTTAAAACAATAGGAACTTGGACAAACTAAATAGTATAACAAACAACAGACAACAAACAACATAGTTTGAAGGCATTGTCAGGGACTGAGCCGTATACTTACTCTTCGTGGTGATATCGCCTAATCTCAACAAGTTCAAACTCGCCATTTTCACTGGATGGATATAAAAGCTTGTGAAGAGTAACGGTGCTAGGAATAGAAGAAACAGTGTTATCCTCTGAATCAAGCAACTCGACTCCACGAGTAAGCAAATACGCCGACTTTCTCCCTTGCTGGTCATCGCCCCCCACTTCGCTGTCGGCTGGCATATCCAGTAGCTCGACAAACTTTGCACAGTCACAATACGAAGAGTACGACTGCTCAAAACTTGTTACAATTCCACAGCTTGCCATATCAAACAACTTTACCCGCTCATCACACGCAGCAACAAAAAATCTGTTGGCTGTGTTAGGAACAAACGAAACGCCAAACACCATACATGAAACCCCGTCATGAAACGCCTCGCTTGGCCCCAGTTGGGTTATCCAATCCTCTTTCATCGGCCACCTCCTTATAAACCCATCCTGACTCGTTGTTACCCAGTAATTGACCTTGTTATACACCGCCCTTTTAATACACAATATCTCCTCAAGGTGTCCTTCCAGTCTCGCAACGCATTTTGCGGTTACCACATCAAATATCTTTAGTGGGCACGCCATTATGTGGTTATCCTCATCAGCTTCGGACCACCGATGGCGATCCTTGAGTTTACCTCCCGTTGCCAAGTGGCTCCCATCCTCTGTAAACTGGCCTACGAAAAACTCGTCAATGTGAATTTCGTCGCTGTCTCGGACTTTCTGCAAACATTCGAACGTTTTCGTGTCCCATACTCGCGCCGTTCCCGAACTGCTAAACGTCGCCAACATGCCTCCGCAGTCCGAAAGAACAATCCCTGTAATCGGCGACTGGTCTCCAATTGAATGCTCAAGCAGCCGCAACTTGTTTTTTGAGTCTATATACTCAATTGGCCCTTCTCCGTTCTCCCCCAGTGAACCCAATTTCCAATAGTTATCGGGGCTTTCCGCCGACAATCTCTCCACCTCCTCTGGATCATAGTTCCACCCAGATAAACTTCCATCAGACTTTCCACTCTGCTTGGCCTTGAAGTCTGTCATTTTCTTTTGTTTCTACACAACAACGACACCAAAAACAACAACAGATCAAAAAAAATTAAAACAAATCAAAAAAATTAAAACAAACCAAGATCAACTGACCCAACATTTTAGCCTAACCAAACACTATGATACAGTGTAATACAGCTTATTTTGATAATCAGAGTAGCAACCACATACCTTTCCATCAGCAGCAGCTTCTGGGCTGACTGCCTTGATGCTCTTTTTGACTACTGGCTTCTTCGTTATCTTGGTATTTGGGACTTTCTTTGATGCTAAGCAAAATTTATCAAATATACCATTATACACATTAAAGTATACGTAATTGTATTTACTAATTTAGGTATACACATTTATAGCAGGTATCCGTGTGCTACCAGAATACATTATAAACTAGGCTGCGTTTCTACAGCAAATAAGATAACAAACCAAACATTCGGCAAACAAGTAGCCAATGCCTCAACAGCTCAAGAGCTGACATACCTTTGTCTGGTTTCTGCATGCCATCGCCCTCTTGATACCCTTCGTCTTCCATTTCACTGTTCTTACTTGTGCGATCTTCGTCGATATCGCTGGTATCAAGGGCCTTTTTAGCCGCTGCTTTTTTCTTCAAACTACCATTTTCCTCTTTTTTTGGCAGCTTCTTTAGCCCACCGCCGATTTTACCCTTAGTTGCTACGCCCTGATCCTTTGCCTGAATCAGACTATCCTCTTTTTTAGCAGACTTCAGCCCTTTGGCACTCTTGGCTATCGATGAGTTCTTTATCTTGGGTTTTGCTGGCTCCACATCTTCGTAAATCTTCTTTGGCTTGCGAACTCTCCCTGACCTTCGACCCTGTGCCAAAGCAATCAGCTCTGGGTCAAGCAAACTCATGTCACCATCACCACCTTTACTATCGTCATAATCCTCCCCATCCTCATCTTCGTCAGCATCAGCATCCCCATCCTCTTCATCCTCTTCATCCTTTCGGCTGATTCTGCTGCCCATTTCAATATCACTGTCACTGTCTTGATTCTCGTTTTTTTTGTTGCTGCTCTTTTTCTTAGCTACTTTGGGCTTTGAGGCCGTCACGCTTTTCTTACTCAGCCAGTCACCTGAAGAAGCTTTTTTAGTCCCGCTCTTCTTAACCGCAGGCTCAAAATCGCTGTCCACTTCGCTAACTTTCATATCTTCATTATCGGAATCCTCAATAAAATCATAATACACACTTGAGGTCCTGCGCTTCGATGTGCTTATTTCCTCTCTTGATATCTGGCCCATTCTTGTGTATACTGCTATAAACCCCTTTTTATCTATCTATCCCTCGTTTGTCCTGTGTTCCTCCTTTTCCCCTTTATTCAATGTACAGATTTGTGTTGTTAAACCGACCTTCGCGTTGCTATTACACCTTCTAAAAATAAAATATGCAAAACAGACAACATTTCATTACCACCAAGTCTCAAAAGTCAAATTGTTCACTCCAAATGCTATTTACATTAACCTCCCTCAAAATATACACACCACCGATATATTCTGCTACTATGTGCATGTCGCTTGGGGTGTATTTGTTTTAATTGCAGATTTTAATACCCAATTTCTATTGTCTGGTATTTAATGCCCAAGTTCTAATTTCCAGCTTTCTAATGTCCAATTTCTAATTTTACGTGGGATATTTGAAGTTTGAATTTACCCTCGATCTGTCCGCTTACTGTTTGGATTTCCCCTCAGTTAATTCTCTAGTACTTTTTATTTACTTCACTCGTTTGCAAATTTTGCAATTTTAGTTTCTCCCGAGTTAAACAATCGTGCTAGCCTTTGGAAATACTATATTCTACTTTATCCCTAGCTTGAATCGACTTTGTATTCCTTGAAATTAAACTGCTCAGGTCTATTTGTTGGTTCAATCAAAATTTCAGTATCCTTTGCTGAACACGCTTTCTAGGCTATTAATGTCGAATTGTGCCATTAATTATCTCCCTTTTTGAGCCAAAATAATGTGGCTGTTTGAAAACTCTTGATTCTACAACTACAAAAGTGTGATACTCTGAATTTTCAAAGGTTATGGCGGTATTGTGCTCCTTTGTTTAGTTTTTGACATAAATCATTGGTAACATTGTTGTTCCTTCCGCTTCACTTTAAAAAAACGACAACAACAGCGCCAAAAGAACAAAAGAAGCATTGGTGTATTTGTCTAGAGGATCTACGCACAGATTCCACACTTCAAGTTTTCGCCAAATTTATTGACTTTCAAGTCGCCAAACTCCTCCTCCTCCCCCACTTTTACCTCTTTTTTCTTCACTCTCTTTTATACTAAATTGGGGTGTATATCCCCATGTATTCCCCTGAACGCAACACGGTCGTCTTTATTTAAGCGTATTTGAACAATTCTAGCGTTGGCTTGATTAGTCAACGAGTTGTATCTTGATTAATAAGTTCTAAGTTTACCTTTTTTTTTCCTGGATATCGGCTGTTATTTCTCCTTCCTTATAGCTGGATTCTATATAACTTCCTTGTTTTTTTTATAATTAAAATGAACGAGGTTCAGCTACAAATTAATACTTTTATTATATATTACAATTTAAGAGCTGTTGATTTTTGTTCATTATGAAACTAGAGACTTGGTATGGCATTATTTAACCTCAAGTCGCCTTTTTTTCGATTCCTTGTTTTTTTTTTACATTGTATTGTATCTACTATTTCTTAGTTTTGCTTTGTTTTGTTTACTTGTTTTTAACTGTT
Source organism: Capniomyces stellatus (assembly GCA_001661515.1). Classification (NCBI taxonomy): domain Eukaryota; kingdom Fungi; phylum Kickxellomycota; class Harpellomycetes; order Harpellales; family Legeriomycetaceae; genus Capniomyces; species Capniomyces stellatus. Next base: position 221,178 of record LUVW01000013.1, on the reverse strand, counting down.
ACCTTTCCAGCCTTGATTCTTTTGCATTCTTGAGATTTCTTTACCAGTTGAACTGATAGAGCAAATAGAATTCCGTTTGGATCAATTAGTTTAAATTGGACCAATTTGGTGTTTTACATTTCTGTTATTTCTTAAAAGCATATCACAATTTATTTGCTAATATCAGAAATTGAAACAAAAGAAAAACGCTGTTGCAAAAATGTTTGAATATAAAATCAACAGTGTCTTGATATTAATTGGCTGACCAAGCCAACTACAAACACAACAACTCTCGTATTATTCTTTCTAACGATTATTTTTTTATTTTTTTTCCTCGTTACTTTGGCAAAGTGTGAACGCGTTAAACTATGGACACAAAAATCACCTACCAAGCATTTCGGAACACTAGATTTATAATCCCGAGCTAATGAAAAAGAAGGAAGAGGATGTAAAGACTAAAAGAGCAAAAGTTTAGCAAAAGAAGCAAATTTGGTTTGAATGTTTGGTTGGTCGTGGAGCTGTTTGTTTTTTTCTTTCTATTGGAATTGGATGTTTTATTTGCTTTTTCATTTCGTTGGGATTGGGGTTGATTGCTTTTTTGTTTAAATCTTCTTTTCTTCTTGGTTTAATAGAACCATCAACCAAGAAAAAAAGTTGACGTTTTGTAATTATTTTTTTTTTGCGTTCTAATTTTCCAAATTATTCAGTTTTAATTTAGTGTGATTTTGAGAATTCAAGCAATCTAGCCAAGTTTACCAAGTTGGTAAATTTAATAATACAATTCCATTATTAATTAATCTGTCTTTAAATCAACACGGCCTGCAGTTATTACAGAAAACCTTTTATTTTTTGCATTTAACCTTCAGGAGCGCCGGGCAAAGGAAAAAAAGCATACAAAATAGAAAGATATGGATTCTTTGACGCACGAAATGTAAGTCGAAAGGCCAATACAGAAAATCAGTCGCTTTGATTTAGACAAACTCTATATACATTGAATAATTTAGGCCGTTAACGAATGCCAGCAAGAATATATTCAAAAATAAACAGATCCTGAATTCTCACAATTATTTACAATTTAGAGTCATCGGGATTAATTTCCTTGAAAACAGACTTGCAAAAATTGCTAAAAACAGCCTGGAGGCGGACAGGGAACTGAATAAAGATCGGGTGCTTAGAGTGCTTGATGTTGAGGATTCTACTCTTGTAATGTAAGCCGCCTCTTTTTTACTTTAATTCTTTTATTGCAAAAATAAAATCTAAACAAAAACTAGACAGATTAACGTTTCTTGAGACTAAAAGTGTTGAATACAACAATGTAGAACATTTAAATGCGATTCGGTAAAATTGCTACGAACAGCAGTCAATTCCTTCCTTGATCTAGCAACTTTAGTGTCACAGACATTTGTAGAATATTCATAAACAATAAAGAAAAAGAAAGAAGAAAAAAAGGAAAAAATAATTTACACCAATATATTGAATGTGTAAATGACCTACACAAACGAGTATCCATTCTCTGGTTGGTGGTCGAATATAACAATCGGATTACTTGGTTTTAACGAATGCAAGTTAATATCAAAATGCGTTGATCGATGAATTAAAGGGGAAAATACAACACCAAAACACAAGTGTTATATATATGTGTGTGTTTGTGCGAATAACATGACATTATATTGGTTTATTAATAATATGTTGATGAATTTAGATTTGTTACAAGAAATGGAAAAGCCAATGTAGAATAAAGTGAAAATATGGGAAAATAAATGTAAAAAAGATGGGAGAAAAGGGGAGAAAAGGGGAGAAAAGAAATGGAAACTACAAACCATTAGACGAAATGTTGGCCAAATGGTCCAACTCGTTGTGGAGCATGTTAAGAACAAGAGTCCAATTTTCCAAATCTCTTTCAACGCCAGCGCTACTGGCTGTAAAAGGAACGTTGGTTTCAGCAACGCCGCTCCTCAACAAATAGCTATGATGTTTGCAGATGGAGCTTTGGACCTGCATTGAAATGTTGATAAACTTATTCGCCAATGTTTCAAATGTTCGAGTTGCAACCTGGCTTTTCTCTTCAAGAGACGTTGTCATTGAGTTGTCTAGTATGCTTGACATTTTCGCGTTTGTTTGTGGCTTGCTTGCTGCGGTTGCTAATGATCCTGCAACAGTCGATGTTGCTAAATTCGGTGATTTGATCTGTGCCAGCGACTGCAGCTCTTGCATTGACTCGTCAAGCACCTGTGGGCTCAGCACCTTTATCGCGTCTGATGCAACCATCAGCAAATCACAAATACTCTAAGTACAGATAAAATAACCAAAATTAAATTAAAATTTAGTTGCATCTAAAATCAGATATACTCGGCTGCTAAAGTAACGCCAACTTGTCTGTCCCACTTGTGCTAAAAAAAAACAAAAAAACTATAACCCTGTAAACCTATAAAATCTTAAGCACAACTGACATACCTCTTCGATGTTATAAAGATCGTATATTTGAACGGAACTATCAGAGTTTCTGTTTTCTGACCGAGTAAATATCTGTTTAATCGAGTCAGACACCTTGACTTTATTTTCAACTTCAGCAGGTTGTTTGAGGCTTGCATCTTCAATTTCCGGTGCCAGCTGTGTTGGATTATCGGTGTTTGTTTCAATGACAATATTCCCGCCATCAACAACCAAACTATTGTTTTCCAAACCTGTATTTATGGCGTCATTGGCAGCCCCATCCCTTTGATTTATACTTGGTTTGTCGCTAGCCTCGGATGTATCTTTGTTGCTATCGATAATAATGTCGTTTTCGTTGTCATTATTGTCGATATTACTGTCATCGTCGTCGTTTTTGTTATTATACTCCGAGGCAGTTGGAGAACCAAACAGATCTTCAGAGTTTTGAGACATGGTGTCGACATCAGACAAATCCAAATCCGGTTTAAAGGTATATTCTGTAGTATCGGGCACGGATTCAGAGGCTGCATCGAGAACAATTATATTTGAAGATGTGTCTAATTGACTGGGCAAGTCGTCGAGATCGATTGGGGCTTGGATAGCGCTTCCCGCACCACTGTTTACATCCGAAACTAGTGCTGAGGTAGAGGTTGGAATTGTGTCCGGAATCTGGATTATGTTTGAATTGGTTAATGCGGTTGTACCTGTAGTTAAATCTGGAATTATTGGAATCTCAAAGTTTGGTAAAGTTGGAATCGCAGCTGGAAGCGACATTTCCCCTACAGCACTGTCTATTAGTTGGGGCGGCAAGTTGGTTGAATCGATTCCTTCCATCGCGATACTTTGAGTTGGCTGTGGTGCCAACCCGTCTATTTCTCCGAGCAGAGACATATCAAATTCCATACTGGTGGTTTGAGCAAGAGGAGACTCGCCAGATTCTTGGTTGTCGGGGCCATCTTTTAGGTTCATTCTGGAATCTGTTCGGTTTGGTTTTTTTTATTTATGCTTGCTGTTATGAATGTTTATGGTTTAAAACGCCAAATTAAAAAAGGATAAATAATAATAATAATAATAAAGCTAGGGTGTTTGGACCAAAGGCAATTCAATAAAAGGTAGATAACAGTAGGTGTTGAGCCAAAGACAAATATAAAAATAAAAAAAGTTGTTTACAATAAATAAGTAAAAATTGCCAACTTGATTCTACTTTGAATTTGTTTTTGCCTATTTTATAGCTTTTTGTTTTATTTTTTATTTTTATTGCTCTTCAATTTACAACTTTCTTTGAATTAGTCGGTTTAAAAACAACTAGTAGCAATAACAATGGTTATACAACAAATCAAGAAAACCACAATATAGTTGATACTGTTTTATTAATTATCGAGCAAATAAGCGATTAAAGTAATAAGAATAAGAGTAAAAAGAGTGATAGAAGGTAGAAAAAGAAAGGAAAAAAAAAAAAGAAAAAAGAAAAGAATCAGTATGAGCGTCCAAACAAGGCATAAACAGTGGCATCAGCAGCGCACTGGATACACTTTGTCACGCCAGGAACGATTGGAGTGTCCTTAGGTTGATCGAATGGGATACACAAGCTCTTGGCGCCCATTGAAGGAGCCTTTTCATCTTGGGGTTCATCACCAAGTTCGGCTCTGGCACTGCGTTCCTTGATAGCATCCTCGCAGTCAACGGTGTTGCACCATGGAATCATGCAGAGGTTCTTGTTCTCAAGAGCGTGGACAAAGTCCTTCCATTCACTGACATGTTTGATTCCAGCGTCACGTTCGCGGGTTGCCTTGGCCAGCATATCGGCCTGGATGGTTTCGAGTAGCTGCGGGATTTGCGTGGTGATTTCAGCAAGCGGAATGAAAGACTTGACAAAAGTGTCGCGGCGGACGGCAACTGAAGATTTCTTTTCGAGATCCTTTGGACCAATCTCGAGTCTGACTGGGACACCCTTCAACTCCCAGTGGTTGTACTTGAACCCAGGAGTGTAGTTCTCGCGCAAGTCGCACTCTGCACGGACGCCATTCTTTCTCAGTTCGGCCTCAACATCCAGACAAATGTCGTATACCTTTTTGCGATCCTCAGCTGAGTGTTTGGTGGTAAGACCGGTTGGGATAATGATGATTTGGATTTCACAGACTCTTGGTGGAATCACAAGACCCTTATCGTCACCATGTACCATCACCATTACACCAATTGTACGTGTTGACAAACCCCACGAAGTCTGCCAGACGTTAAGTTTGGCTGCTTCATTTCCGGCACTGGCTGGTGCATTTGGATCCTCAATCACGATGTTGAACATCTTTGAGAAACTTTGCCCAAGATTGTGCGATGTTCCTGCCTGGATTCCCCTACCTGTCTCTGGAATAAATCCTTCAACGGTTGTTGTGTACAGTCCACCTGCAAACTTTTCTTTCTCTGATTTTATTCCCTCAATCATTGGTACTGCCAGCAGCTCCTCGTACACTGCTCTGTAGTGGCTGAGAATTTGTCTGACCTCCACATCTGCTCCTTCCTTTGTCAAATGCGCACAATGTCCCTCCTGCCACAAGAACTCTCTTGTACGCAAGAATGGCTCTATTGATTCCCAATACACAAATATTCATATTTATATATATATATTCTAGTTTTATTTGTTGCTATTGCTCCAGCCACCAACCACTCAACCATTTCTTGCCAACTATATTTTTTTTTTTACTTAATAGCAAACATTATATTGCTTTAATACTTACGTGGGTTCTTGAATTCCCATCTTACTACGCTGCACCATTGGTTTACTTTCAGTGGAAGATCGCGGTGACTACGGATCCATTTGGCAAAGTATGGATACATGACTGTTTCTGATGTTGGTCTAATTGCGATTGGCTCTTCAAGTTCAGAACTACCGGCCCGTGTAACCCACGCAACCTCTGGTGCAAACCCTTCAATGTGGTCCTTCTCGCGGTCCAATGCCTTTGAGGAAACAAACATTGGGAAGTAGCAGTTCTTGACTCCCATCTTTTGGATTTGCACATCAAAGTACTTTTGGATCTCTTGCCAGATATGGTATGACCATGGCCTGACAATGTAGCATCCTGAAATGTCATAGTAATCCAACATCTCGGACTGTGTAAGAACCTGCTGGTACCAACGCGAAAAGTCCTCCATCTTTCCAACACTCATCCCAAGCTTTGTTACTCCCACAACATCCTCTGTCTTGCTCTCCTGCTTGCTCTCCTGCTTTGCTTTCGCTCCCCCCGCCTTCTTCACTATTACCGGCTCTGCTGCCACCTTTGCCTCCATCTCTTTAAAGTCAATCACCTTGAAGCTACCAAGTCCTGGAACTCCCTCAAGGTAGCTCTTCAATGTCTTTGGTGGCACAAATATCGTGTGCTTTGAACACAATGGATGGAATCCAATATCTGTCAACGACTTCTCCTCCGTCAGCGCTGCGTCTAAAACAACCTGCACTGTACCAATCTTCTCACTCGCCACATCCGACAACGAAAACGGCGACACATTTCCCTTCGATGTCTTGAACACCTCCGTAAGCACCTCCTCGTTCACAAACCTCAGCTCTTTGAACTTGAGCTCCTTTCCCAAAGCCCCCATTGGCACTGTTGAATCTGCCTTTGCAATCACCATTACCTGGATTGGTTCTGCCCCCTTTCCAAGCTTAGGCTTCAGCACAAGCGTCTTTGTCAAAACAAACGCCTCGCTCAACGCTCCTGCATTGCTTGCCTTGTACTCCTCAAGCACTTTTGCCCAAGCCTCAACTGTCTCTACACTTTCGTGTGTAACTGCCTTCTTCTCCAAACCCAGAACCTGCAATTGCTCGCAAATATCTTCAATCGCTTTACTGTCTGCCATCTATAACATTCGTCACATAATTAAAAATAGCTTCTGTTTATTTATTTATTCCCCCTCCTCCTCCAATCTCCCTTGTTTTCAACTACTTTTCATCCCTCCATCCATTCCCTTGTGCCCATCATTTGTCTATCTTTCTTTTTTTTTCCTACTTACTTGATTGGTTTCTAATCGAACGTGTTCCTTGGATTAATTTGTAAAAATAAAATAATTGAAACAAAACTAGTGCTAGTAATCAATGAAAAAAAAAAAGGTTGTTGCGCTCCTTTGACAAAAGATTGTTTATTTTGAATCTTGACTATACCAAAGATTAAAAATTAAATCTAATAATTTCCAAACAAAGACACTCTTATATCAAATCTTGATCCCCTTATACCTTCCTCTTTTTTTCACTCTTTTTTTATCTCAACTTTATTTTTCTGTTTGTTTCTTTACTTTTTTTTTTTTTATGCTTTCCCTTTTCTTGATTTTTTTTCTATTACTCCATTCCAAGTTTTGGATTCTTTTTTATTTCCACCTATCTCTCGTTCTCTTTGGTTAACTTTATTTTTCTCGCCGCTTTCATCTTCTATTTTTGTTTACAATTTACTTGCTTTTGAGTTCATCTATTTTAATCCATTTTTTATTGTTATCCGTCAATTTATTCTACTTTTTTTTTATTACCGGATTTACATTTCTTTAATTCTACTCATACTCGTTATTTATTTGAACAATCGCTTTTTTTTTCCCTCACATATTTCAAGATGATATTATTCTTCTTTTCCATCTCATCACTACCATTTCAAATTATTACACTGTTAAGCCATTGATATTAAAGCATCTTGTTCCCATTTACTACTCTGGACTTGATATTTTCTATAATTTATGCTTCTACATTCTTTTAATTTAAAAACTAGATCAAAAATTACCCAAGCCTCCACCACTCTTGCACACAACTACTTATTCCATCCCAAGCTCATGAAATCGATATTGTTTTATTTATTGTTTTATTTATTTATTTATACTGCTTTGCAGCTTTGTGAAAATGGATAAAATATTATTTACAGCGAACCTAATTGACCTTTACTTGCGTAAACAGCCTGGATCTTTAAATGATTTCTGACTCTTTAAGGCCAGTGTTTTTAGTGATAAAGTCAATAAAACTGTATACCCTTGTATATATACCAACTATCTCCTCCACACCACAAATCTCATCCAATGTCATATTCTGGTCCCAGGCCCCGTAGCTTGTAAGCCCCGCCAATTTCCAAACATTTCCTATTCTTCGTACCAGCGGTCCACCAGAGTCGCCTGAACATGTGTCTTTTCCTGGTGTGTTGCCTGTGCATAGCTGTGTTCCTACTCCATTCCCTTCAAAAGACTCTACTCTTTTATTGCATTGTTCCTTTGGCATAGTCTTGAGATCTACCTCCTGCAACGTTTTTGCTGGATTTACTGCGTTTGATGATTCTAACCCCCACCCCAGTGCCTTGACCTTTTCATTGTCCCCAATAGGCAGGCTGTCGATCTTTATTGGCTTCTGTGCCACTGGAATGGCTAGTTTTAACAGTGCAATATCGTTCTATTTTCAATTAATTGATTTATTGATCAACTATTAGCTAAAACATTCATTTCCTCTCGATCGCGCATACATCACAAATATGAATTTTTTTACAACATAAAGCATAAACTTTATCTGTACTTACCCTATCGCCATCTTCACCATATTCTTCATGCGAGATAATCTTGGTTACCTTTCTGCCTTTATCAAACGTAAACCCAGTATGCCCAATTGTTACATCGACATCTTCAGGCTTTGTTTTATCAACACAGTGTGCTGCTGTAACAATCCAGACGTCACTCAATAAAGATCCTCCGCACAAGGCACCTGACGACGAGTTTATAAAGTATACAGCAAAGTCATATGCTCCTGGAGCTGCATCAGTACCACCAACAATTCTGGTTTTGTTCTGGTTTCCGTATACTGTTAGCATGGAAGCTGTTAAGCAAATTAATGATTGGACCTTCATTTTCAGTAGTGTTCTGTTTTATGATCAAGTCTTGAGGTGTTATTTTTCTTTTAAAATATATTACAAGTATGTTATACCAATGTTATTTACAATTTAATCAGAATCAAGTTTGTTTTTTTTTCTTATTTTGCTGAAGATTGTTTTGTGACGAATATCTGACTTGGGCTTACCCTACACGTTTTATACTTTATTTCTCGCTTAGCTACCGCAGCTCTTCGCCTACAACCTTATTATCATAATTTTTCCTTTTATTAAAGTATAAAGCCAAGACTATTCCAAAACCGCAAATAATGGACTATCCAGAATTAATCCTATAACTAGCAATTCTGGTTGACTTAACTCAACATTGTATCTGAATGATAAAAGAGAATCCTTGAAGCTCTGCTGAATTACATGGTAAACATTGCCACCCTTTTTTCTTTCAACACTGCCGAGCTGTTGGATTTGATCCATGTACATCACACTGAGACCCAATGGAAGTATACCGCTTGGGTCTAGATAAATCTGATGTTTACTTTGCACATCCAATTTGATAAATGCCATTGGTATTTGACAAACGGGCGTCAATCTGAATGCAATCTCCGACAGTATTGAATTTACATCTTGCTTTACCCTGCCTTTTGACGATTCAACTTGGGTATCTTTGCTCGCTATCTATACCCTTTAACTAGCTTCAATACTAGATTGATCCTTCTTTTGCTCTGTAGCAGCTATCGGTCCACGCTCTTCCGCCACAATTACTTTTACTAACAAAATAATAATAGCACTTGCTTGGATTGAGATGGTTAAAAAATCAATACCATGATGAAAAAAGTAAATTTAAGTTCATACCATCACTCTATAACAGATATAAATGGAAGTTTAGTTGATCTCATTCGTTTGTAATGTTGGTTTACCCTATATTGTGTTGCCTTGCAAGTACTATACATTTTCTTTACGATCTGCATTGTATTTGTTTCTTGGACCCATTTGGTCGATCTCATTGATCTGGGTTATAAACTATATCCACTAATACTCTTCCAAGCAAAATTGATTCCAAATTTTTGTTAGCAACTTTTGTCGAATCAAACATAATATCCGACAACCTTCCTCGTATTGGGCAAAATGCAAAGCCACAAAGGTGTTATTTTATTTATGTGGTTTATTTGCAATAGAATCGACAAAACAAAACATACAAAAGTGTTTTAAACTTAAATCCAACACCACATAAAATAAATATCAATATGAAAAAAAAATACTACATAAAATAATCAACGATTCTACTGCTCATATTCCAATTTAACTGTAGCGCCTACTCGACTACACTTGGTTTCTTGGCTACTTCCCAATGCACCACGTCTCGATTGGCCATACATTCTCACTCTGGTCAAAAAACGTACAGCCCCAAGTACATTAAAATACTTGCGCTCGATTTGGGTATTATTTGAATAGATATTTTGGCCAAGCATACTTTGTCCCGCTCTACCAACCAATTCTAATATTGTAGTATTTTCTAAAAAAAAAACCGTTGGCCATCAAGTAGTGCAAGCATCTTTTAAAACATACTCAAGTCGCTAAACTTGTCCAATAAACGATTTGGCCAACATGGATGCTATCAAAATATATTGTGGGTTTGACGATGCCGTGGGTTTAATTTACTCTTAATTGTTTTGTTTTAATTTTACTATTTTGTATGAACTATTTATTTCCAATATTCTTTGTTGTAATTATTATTATTATTATTTTGAATTTTATTGTTTTTTTTTGTGGCAATATGTTTATTTATTGTAAACCAAGTGTAAGTTATAGATGATGGTATTTTTTTTAGAATATATATATATATAAAAGACGCCAACATGATATTTTAGCCAATTAAGAAAAGCCTAGCTATATCTTCTATTTGCTTAGGCGGGTCAAAAAGATCATAATACTGATGTTTTTTGTTTAAAAATTAACTTATACTGATGGCTCTGGAGCTGTCGATTCTGTAGACTGAACCTCAATTAGCTCTTCTGCAGTAGACTCGGTTGTATCCTCAACTAAAGTTTCTGGCACTGCTGGTGCGGTAGACTCGACTCCGGTCAATGTATCAGATGTAGCTTCAGATACAGACTCAGATCCTTCTTCTGGTGCAGCTTCGGATACAGACTCAGATCCTTCTTCTGGTGCAGCTTCGGATACAGACTCAGATCCTTCTTCTGGTGCAGCTTCGGATACAGACTCAGATCCTTCCTCTGGTGTAGCTTCGGATGCAGACTCAGATCCTTCCTCTGGTGTAGCTTCGGATGCAGACTCAGATCCTTCCTCTGGTGTAGCTTCGGATGCAGACTCAGATTCTTCCTCAGTTACAGCTTCTGGCGAACTTTCGGTCCCAACAGCACCCCCTGTAGTTGGCTCTGTGTTTCCATTTGTTGCTGTTTGGGCTTGCGGATTATTTCCTTCTTCCAGAGCCATTGCGTCGCAGATTTCATCGCAGCCAAACCATTCACTCTGCATAAACTTTTCGGTGTAATTTGGCTTCAGTATACCAAAACTAGCTTCCACTCCGTAGGGGTCGCTTTGGGCAGTGGCTTTCCATGTGGCATCAACAGTTGAGAAGTATAAATAATCAATTCCTTTGTAGTCAGCTTTGCACACAAACTCCTTCATGTACTTAAACGCGCTATCCAAGCTCGGTACTGAAGCACCGATTGGTGTTCCTTCTGAGGGCCACCCTGTTTGGCCAATAATTATTTTTTTTCCCTGGTTGATTGGAACAAGTGTGTCAATGTTTGCAAATACCGTATCTACGGCTGCTGAAACGTCCAATCCCTCCCAGAATGTAAACGAGTTGGCCATTATAAAATCAACTTCTTTGATTAACTCTGGTTTGTAATTAAAGTACATCTCGGATGTTGAGACTCCTATAAAATCTAGCTTGTTTTCTATAACCATATCCCTTATCTGTTTAATTTTCATTGCCATTTGCCCAACAGTTTGGTCTCCTCTGCTTATAGCATCATTTCCAACAACAACAGAAAGTACGTTATTTTCAAAATTGTGCATTTTACTCAATCTGAACAACTCCTCCCGCTCCTTTGCAAACGTAGAATCGTCTGTGCCTACCCATAGCCCCAGGTGAATCTTCCAGTCCGTGCCATTTATTGCGTTTAATACCATCTCTCCCTGGTTGCAGTCTGTCAAACTATAGATTCTGAGCATAGCTGTGTGGTTATACAATACCCGCAAATCACCTTTGATTTCGTCAATGGTTGGACAGCTTCCATCGTCGCGTTTTGGGTTGTATGTTAACCCGCACAGCATCTTTGATGCCATTGTGCTTACTAAAGCTGTAAAAAAAAATACCAAACCTCTCATGTTTTCTATTTATAATTGGTGTACTATGGTATACTATGGTCTTTAACTAAAGGTTGAAATGATTTTGTTAAATTAACTCAGTCTATGCTTTTCTTTTCTAAATATGAATCCGTTTGATAACACTGGATTAAGCCAAGAAGTTCGATGACGGTATTTTAAGTCAGGTAAAGCCTTATGGGAATTACAATGTTTATATACCAAACTCACAAACGCTCCTTCTTTTTTTTTCCCACTTTACGACTATTCAACGCTGTTTGTTATTGTCGTGTGCTTAATAGAAATAGTAAATCAGTATACATCGATTTGCGCACATTTATACATATTAAACACTTCTCTTGGGATAATTCTATACTGACTACACCAATCGTCTCCTGGGAACTAATCTATAAAAATTAGCCAGGTATTAGATGTTTAGATTCTACAGGGCACAATTACATCAACCCCCCATTTTACACTCCAAGCTCTGAGGTATACTTCCCAAATCTAAACATTTGAACTCAGCACAAACCATTGTAAACAAAGCCTGTATAATCCTACTTGCTTGCGGATATGTATACAACCAACCGTGATGGCCTCGGTTTAGATGTGCCAGTTGGTTAGTTTTGTGTTTAAAATTAAGTTAACTAACTTGGGGATTTTGTTTGACATCAAAATAAAACCGTTTAAGAAACCTGCTGTAAAAGAAAAAACGGTTTAAGAATGTGTCTTAATAACTAATACGTTATTGGCTTTTACCTTATTTTTTTTTTCGTTGAATGTTCTATTCCAAACTATTTAATTCGGCATTTAATTGTTTGTAATTTAATTACGTTCAACAATTGGCTGTTGGGAATCTTTGAGGTTTAAATTACCTACCTAGTTTAAGTTTGAGACTTTTGTTGTTATTTTAAACCGCAATGTTACACTAGGTAAAACGGTGTTTAAAATAGCAAAAAGCGGATTAAAGTAAAAAAGAGAACAGAACCACCCTGTACTGAAATGCAAAGATTTTAAAATAATTATCCACTCGAACTTTGTAGCTTTGTTGTTATTTTTTTATTTTGTAGTTATTTTTATTTATGTGGTTTATTAGCACCAGAATCAACACGTCAAAATATTATTTTGTATAATCAAAAAAATGGCTAACTTAGCAGAGCCCCGTAGTAAGCAAAGTTAATTATATAATCACGCCAAGGTGATGCATGTTTGTCCAGAAAACAAGTAGCCAATGTAAAACATCATTCTGGATGACTACAGAATAAACCATATATTTGATAAACTGGGCTACAGCTTGTATATCGATGCTCAGCCTGTTTTATAAGTCTTTATAGCCCATGACTTGGATCTTCATGTTTTCATGTTTTAATGTTCTGATACCAATATCAATATTACATTTAAACACTCTGATGCACCGTAAATGTATATTGCTCCGAGTATGTACTACATGCCGTTCTAACCTGAACAACTCAGTGTAGTATAATATGACGAAATGGTGGTTTAGATACGTTCATTTCAAGTGGAATCGAACCACTAATTTCCAAACAATGTATATTGTTAATCCTTTTATTGTTGAATTATTTATAGAGATATATAAACTTTAAATAGAAACTTGTGTTTGTAGTTTCATTAAATGAAACTACTTTACTGTATAAAATATATAATTAAAAATAGTAGATGTTAATTAAAGCTGGCAGAATAGACCAGAGCCAAATTAAATGTTCTAAACAATGACCTGGTTGTGGTACGTTTAGCAGGTATTATAGTTGATTACGCTGTTTATTTACGGACAGCAACGTCAGGAATCATAGTAACCAATCTGGGAATTCCTTGGCTATTTCCACGGAAAACGTTAGTTGCTGGTGTAGTTACAGGCTCCAATGCTGATGCGGATCCAGTTGCTGGTGTAGTTACAGGCTCCAATGCTGATGCGGATCCAGTTGCTGGTGTAGTTACAGGCTCCAATGCTGATGCGGATCCAGTTG